>JAQZBX010000032.1:115680-183984 GCA_029593785.1 Cabassous unicinctus
TTTTTTTTTTTTTTTTTAACATCTGCAGCCTTATCTTTCATCATTAATCCCTTCCACCCTTCCACTCAAGACCCTGGGTTTGAGTTCTAACAAAACTGAATTATTTGAATTTCCATTTGTAACTCTTGTGTTGGATACTACCTCCCACCCACACCTAAAGCCCCTTCTTTGTCCACCTGGCAATACTTTACTTTTCCTCTTTCAAGACTCAGCTAATGATTTTGCTATGGAGTTTTCCTGACCACAATCCACCTCTCCTAAAATTAACCCATGTGCCCTATGTTTCCCCAAAGAACATTTATCATGATAACAAGATGGCATATTGCTCTTAGTTGATTACAGTTTTCTTTCTTTCTACTACATGGTAGCAGACAAGGATGATTCCTAATTAATCTCTGTGTCTCTAGTGTCTAGTACAGTTTTGACCTTCAATAACCATGATACTCAAAAAACCTTTATTAAATGAATATTTGGAAATTGTCCATGACTCTGTGGGAGTCTGGCAAGGTATACTAAAGGCCAAAAAATAACAGGTAATTATGGGATTATGAGACTGAAACCTGGAAAATGGATCCAGACTGATGTTTTGCCTACCCTTAATAATTCTGACAAGCTTAGAAATGTTCATCTTCAAGGAAAAGCATGTTCTTTTCAACAGTATGGCCATAAAGCGGTTTTGTAGGAGCAGGTTTTTTTCTATACTAAGTACTAGTGGATAAGCTGAAAATGACCACTTAACTTCCTATTGACTATTGTCTTCACCACTTTCTCCCTAGAGAGAAGGGTAATTACACAGTTGCCAAGTTTAGTTTAAAGAATACTGCACTCTTTATCTAAAAATCAGTTAACAGTCTTAGGATTGCTTCAGGCAGAGATTTTTTTTTCTGTTTTTTTAGAGAGAACTCAGTGGACTGGATGCTATTCAAGTCTTTGTTTTCAATACATTGTAAGTAAAGAAAAAGACGGCTCTTAAATGTATTAGGTATATGCTTTCAATAAATAACATTTTTAACAGACCTAATTATCAGTCTGAATTCATCTTAAAAAAGGAAATAGTTTTAGAAGATGTGTAAAAGAGAAATCCATCTACATTTGGTTTATCAGGCTATATGGTTAGAAGTCTAAGGAATAAAACTGAGTCTAAAAAATGGAGAACTTAAATTTTTGTTAGGGTAATAACTTGCTATTTTCCTTTAGGTAAAAAAGTTTCAACTCCCTTAGTTATTTCTTATAAGTTAAATAATGCATACTCAGGAAAACAAAATAAAAAATGTATATTAAAAATTCATAAATGCTTGCTGGGCACTAATGCCAGAGGAAAAACATTGAATCGATACTTGGACATCTTAACAAGAAGAATTCCAAACTCAAATAATGCTTTTTAGTATAGTCAATCAGCAAAGGATTACAAGTTCAACACTACTTGGACCATCACTGTGGTCAGTTGTCAGCTCAGCAATAGACACCACACCGTGAAGTTCATCTGTGATGATCAAGGTGAACAGCTATATCATCAAAGTATCTGAGTTAATTAAAAATGAATGCCTGATTTTCCATATGATTTCCAAAGTGCATGACAATACACCTGCATACCTTTACCATCTCAGTAGTTCAATTTTTTTTTCAGAAAAATATATTATAATGGACATATTAAATCTATCACTTCTTGTTATTTATTTCTCATTATACCAAAACCACTCAAGTTCCTTTTGGTAACATTATACCAATGAGAGCAAATGGTTGTCCTTGAAATTAATAAAGTTAATATTCCAGGTATATCTCAGCAAATCTACCAGCATTTTATAACACAAACCTTCTGTGTTGTTTTTATTTTTTTTTAATAATTTTGTAGTAAGAATTAATCTGATACTGATTCTGAAGAATGCCATACATTTTGTATAATCTTTGAACAATTTGGGGGCTCTATACTCATGTTTAATACTTCTAATGAAGAAATGTGAATTTCATATTCTTCATTGAAAAGCAATTAAACTATAATCTACCCTATAAAAGATACCATATTCATACCTAGCATGAGACATTCCTTCCTCTATATGTCCCTGGTTCTAATCCTTATCTCCTTCTTATTAATCCTTTTGCTTCACATACAATATCACAGAAGAAGACTTTTTCTTCCAATTGATCTAGGGTACTTCTTGCTTTCATGTTTTGCACTGCATTTCATTTACGATTTGGGGGGATTTCAGCAGAGAATAAAGAAAACAAATATTCCTTTGACATAGATATAACTGGATATTGTCCAACACCTGCAGTCAGTTCATTCCTGAGGAGAACTCCATGACTTACAGAATTTTAACAGATATAAGAAAAAAAAAAGGATGAAGGATTTATTTTATTTATGACTTATCTTCATTCCTGTGCTATAATTCAGCTCTCACCCCAGGATACAGGACATTATTATTATTATAAAAAAGTTTCCATAATACAGGACACAACAGTAATCACTCAATATACATGTGAGAAATAGAATACCTGTTAATAAGTTTAAATTTTGTTATTTTTTACAGCAAATTAAAGCCACCTTAAAGGTGATTTATAGTTTACCTTTTCACCTTTAGAGCCCTTGAGACCTCTGACACCATCAGCTCCCTATGGAAGAAATTAGAAGGATTAAATGACAATAACATTTGACATTGAAATTAAACAATATGAGAAAAATTAAGTTTTACCTTTACTCCTCGGGGCCCAGGGTAGCCAATAGGACCCTGGGGACCTGGAGGACCCTGAAAAAGACCCATCAGAATTTAAACATATAATGCAGTGGAAGTGTGACTCATTCAAAACTTTAATTTCACCAAATCATCTACAAATATATGGTATTTTTTACTACTAATACTTGGTAATTATTTCTTGGGTGGTTTATCATTTGTTTATGGCATCATATATGGTGAACTGATCATGTAACCAACACTACCCAATTCAAACATCTTATATCATATATTCATGCTAAAAATAAGATCCCT
This sequence comes from Cabassous unicinctus, assembly GCA_029593785.1. Lineage (NCBI taxonomy): Eukaryota > Metazoa > Chordata > Mammalia > Cingulata > Chlamyphoridae > Cabassous > Cabassous unicinctus. The sequence goes on from JAQZBX010000032.1 coordinate 118,665, forward strand.
AAATAGGCCAATAAGAAAATGCAATAAATACATAAAATAATGTAAACCATTAGGTAATTACTAATTTTCCACACTCAAAAAAATCTGATGTGCTTAATGTCTGTTACAGGCAACTATAGATTAACCACCTGGGTCAATAACTTCTAATAAAAAAGCTTATGTAAATTCAAAGCCGTCACATCATCAAGAACATGATCAAAATTATATATTTTGTACACCTGGCTTGATTTCACTAGTCTACCCAAAGGAATAAATCCATCATAAAACAGCATTTCCAATTCCTATAGTAACACTGAGAATTTAATAAGAATACAAAGCTAGGAACTGTAAATATGAATGATCTTACCCTTGCTCCTGCAATCCAAAATAGTATGAACACTGAATAAGCTTTTATTATGATATTTTATTTAGATATTTTGATAGTCATTGTGCTTAAAATGTAAGCTCCTCCTAGTTAAAGGTTTCCAGAAATTAATAAGTAAAATTAGGGTGACAAACATTTTCACTGAAATTCAGTAATTCTTGTACAATTTCATTGTTATTAAGTATGGTACTTATTCCACATATAGTATATATGCAAAATGTGGGTCTTGCCCTGACTGTGAGAATATTTTTTAAAAAAAGGAAATTTAAATTATAAAACTGCTAATATACAATTCAAAGTTACATATCCAAGACATGCCTGCTTATTATACTATAAACAAAAAATAACTAAATGGGTGTGATTTAAATTTAAATGCTAGAGCAAATTCTTTAGAAAATAAAGAAATATTGACAGGCAGAGATGAACTATTTTCTGGTATTTATTTTCTAATACTCATATCTTTAAATGTATGCACAGAAGAATATTCACCTTATAGTGATGACCACATTTTCTTTTGGAGAAAAGCTAACAGGATAGTTAAATGGTTACTTTGTAACATACCAGAGCACCTTTATCTCCAGACTGGCCTTCTTTTCCAGGGTGACCCTACATTTAGCAAAAATAAATACTGGTTAGATGCAATTTTAATGGTAATTTAAACACTACCTTTATTTTTCTTTCCAAACTATTGAGATCTTACTTTTATGTTTGAAAAAGATTGAACATTTTGCCTCAGTGCATATGGTTTTAAATAATGCTGGAAGCTGTGGCATTTAAGAAATATAATAGACTTATATTTGATGGACATAATTTTCATCAAATACATAATTGAAAGAGCTTGAGAAAGACAAGTAAAACAATACATATTCCTCATCAACAATTCAACCCCAGCCTCAAATAAGGTCTTGTTGAATGTATTTTAAATTTGACTTCACTTTCACATATTGATCAAATAATCATACATGCATCTTCAAAAGGCTTTTGGGGCATGCATATAAGGCATGTAAAGATGTAGCAAGATTAAATAGAAAAAAAAGATTAAATAGATAACAATAGTGTTCATAATCAGGTAATTGATATTCAGTAAATAGATATGTACAGCTACATCACAATTAAACTCGATAAAAACAGCAGAGACAGGATGAGAAATCTCTTACCCTGGCCCTTGTAAATCTGAGAAAGTAGTTTGAAGTAAATAAATAAATAAATAAAAATAACAAAAGTTCATAAAAGCAACTGTAGAGATTCCATATTTATTACTTTTTAAGGGGAAATAATAAACAGAGTAATGCTTCCAGAGAAGAAGGAAAGCCCTGAAATCTTAGGAATTTACATGGGAGACGTCTAAGAATGTTTTTTCATGGTGAGGAACATTAAGAATCATGTGGAATTTGAAAAGGAGGCAAAGATGGAGAAGTGCTTTCCATGAAAAGAAAATTATATATTGCATAAGGACAGTTCTAGGGCTAGAAAAGTCTAGAGCATGTTGAGAAAAAGTGAGTAGAGTTGCTTGCCTAGAGTTGATGGTTCATTAAAAAGTAGGAAAATATGAGGTTCTGGCTGACAGTGCCAGAACGAATTTGTCCAAAGGTCACTGTGAGCTCATTAAAGATTTTACAAAATGGAAGTGACAAGATATTGAAATGATGTTTTACAGAGATCAAGGTTTTATTACTGAATAAATTGCTTTTATTAGTAACTTTATATACAGTTTCTAAAACACATGTAAAATCAGTTTTTGAAGACAATATATAGAAATTTTAATGACCAAGTAATTAGTACTTACAGGAGGTCCATCAGCACCAGGAAGTCCACTTAGCCCTGGTTTTCCTTGTGGTCCCTAATCAAATACAGAAAAAGGATATTTTGTTTTAAAAAATATGAAAATAATGGAAACCTCTGACTTAAATAATGGAAACCTCTGACTTTGTATATAGGAATATTCTACTAATAAAATTCTTGAGTCAATGGCTTTTATCTGCAAGTAATAAATGTTTAAATCATTTTAAACACATTATGTGGAGGAAATGTTAAATAAAGATAAATGAAGACCACCATTTAACAGATGGCAATAACATGCAAATTTTTGACCTGCTTTATAGTCTGAAGGTCTAAATGACTAAGTAGTCCTATATGTTGTTTTATAATTACCAAAATAACTTGCATTCCACAATAAAATAAAGCTTAGAGAACAATGTGGTCAGGAATAAAAGGAGTTAGATAAATGAAGAAGTAAACATTAATATTTTCATCAATAATTAGTGCCAACTCAAATAAAAACTGAGTAACATCGATGAAACTCCAGTAATTATTAAAATATTTAAGAACTATAAGATAAAGTGTGAAAGTGATTATGACATGATGAAAAATGCATCTAATATTCTGATGTAAAGCAGACACAATCTAATGTGCATCAAACAAGTAATAAAAAAATATTATTGAACATATTGCTATAATACCTGTGTAACTACAGAAGATTTAAAAATTTCATTTAACTTTAACTTAACTAAGTTAAGGAAACGTCACATTGCAAGGAGTGGACCCTTTCTTGGAAGAAAAGAAAGATTCTGCTGGGAATAATTAACTTTATCAAGTCCCCAGGCTAAAAGCCATTATGTTTACTTATCAATTCATTAGCCAGGATTTGGAAACATTTGAAAGAACAAGATACATCAGCAAGGCAAATAGTCAGTGTAAGTCTTAGGTTTTTCTCAGAGAATATAAGGATAAGCATTATATTCATGTTGACAGGTATTACAGCTTTTTACAAGAAAACCTCACTTAAATCACTATGGAACAACAAAAAAATGAAGATAACCTTAAAATTGAGGCAGGTTAGTAAAGGAAAAGACAGAAGGGCAGGAAAGGCCGCTGGTCAGAACAAAGCCAGAAGACCCTGCCTGGAAACCCGCTGAGGGAAGGCAGCTGTTTGAGAACACAGCTGTAACCTTACAGCGGAAAAGCTCCCCAAGACCCTGGTCAGGAGGTCCCATTTGAAACTCCCAGGCTCAAAAGATGCCCCTGATAACACCAAACAGAAAGGCCTCCCTATTGGTTCCCTGAAAGCTAACTTGTGAAGGTAGAAAGGCAACCAATCAGGACAGCAAGTCGCTGAGATCCCTCTTTAATATGGGGAAGAGGGAGGAGGAAAGGCCTTAAAAAGACCTACCCTGGGGCCCCACATTGAGCATCTCACCCAGCAGCATAGCCCACACCCATATGTGCTTCTTAATAAACTTCTTTTACTGGCTTCATTAAAAAAAAAAAAAAAGCTGAGCCATTTAGAGCTTATCAGTGACATTAATTGTATCTCATTTAAAGGATTTAAAAGTTTCAATTTCTTTCACCACTGCAAAGTCATATTCCATCAAGTAATTTAACATTATGTACTAACAATTATAAAGAACAAAGTTTTTATGGCAATATTCTACCTGTCACTTAATGATCTTTTACACTCAAGACAATGGTCTTTTATGCCTTCAAATCAAAATGTATAGCATGAACAGAGAACTACTACATTAATTATTATCATCAATATATGTGATATTTCTGTGGCAATGACTTTCTGGGGAATACTAAATGAACTTTTTGGTTGCTATATATTTGAAGGTAGAAGAAAAATATTAAACTTTTACTATAAGATGATATTCAAAATCAAGTTAAAAATCAATCCTTTTCTTTTAGAATGGAATCTCTGCAAGAGCAAACTGTGTTTGGCTGTTTTCGTAACTGCTTCTTGCTTTCCCAGGGGAAAATAAAGTTGAATGTATAGATGTGACATTCTTCATATTTTAATAAAATATTTACAATTTATTGAGTTTTTATATGCACTATGCTAAGCAATTTATATGCATTATCTACTTTAAAGCTTAAGCAATTACATGAAGTATCATTGTCAAAGAATTTGGGTAAATTAACCACTATCAGTACATAACAGAATTGCAATCTAAATCCAGGTCTGTAACCATATAGCCAAAGTCCTTCCCTTTAACCAATATTTATTTTGTGTCTTGCTATTATATACTGAGCTCATGGAATAATATAATGCAATTTGTTTTCTGTAAAGCAATTAATATATGAGTGCTATAAATTCTGAAATCATACATAAATTAAATCATAGGAAAGGATATAATTAGGTTATCAAAATGTCAAAGCAAACAACATAGTTGTTTTATCCATTTTAGTTAATAAACTTAAACTTTATAAAATATTTTAGATCAAATGTAATAAAAGTAGAAGTTATAAAAACTTAGTCCCTGGGACATATATTTAGCAAGTATAGTGTTAATTATAGGTTCAAATAAAAGGGGCAGAACAGCCATGAGTAGGGAAATTATAAATGAGTCTAATTCTGTTACACTGGGTAGCATAAATTCCAAAGTAAGGTCCACTGACAGGGTGCCGAATTCCTGAGCTTGTCTGCCCTGCCTGGATGTCTGGATGTCCCTAGAGCCTTTAGGAGCCCCACTGTTTGAGACATTGTTTACTGTGGCAGTCAATGGCCCATTCAATGTGCCAGTTGAGCCCTGAATCTCAGCTGAGTCACAACACCTACTCTCCAGTTCATTAGACTCACCCAGAACAACTAACAAAGAGATGATGATGGACAATGCCCATCCGAAGGAACAGAGAGTATCTGCAACTGCAAGCAAGATAGTTCTGTCCTTCTGCCCCCATGGGATCTAAGCTCCCTCTCAATTAGAAATACAGTGGGCATCACCATCCCAAAATCCTCAAGACTGGGGAATGAACAATGGACTAAAGTAGACTTATTATTCTATTATAGACTTACTATTATTCTAGCAATGGAAGAACTTTTATCATTGATATAAAGGCAGTGGCCACCAGAGGTTTTGGGGGGAGGCAGAGGGAAATGGGGGCATTTTTGGGATGTTGGAATCATCCTGCTTGACCATTGCAATGACAGATACAGGCCATTATATATTTTGTCATAACATACAAAATTATGCGGGACAGAGTATAAACAATAATGTAAACTATAGGCCATGGTTAGTGTCAATGCTTCAATATGCGTTCATCAATTGTAACAAATGTACGGCACTAATGAAAGATGTTGTTAATGTGGGAAAGTGTGGGAGGGGGAGGCAGTGGGGCATATGGGAATCCCCTATATTTTCAACGTAACATTCATGTAATCTAAAACTTCTTTAAAAATTAAAAAAAAATACTGATAAAAAAAACTTAGACAAACATATAAAATTTCTAGGAAATTAAAAAAAATATGACAGTAATCAATCTATATTTAAATATTACATTATAGCATGATCAAACTGAAAAATCATTATTCACCTAGTTTTGGGGGACAAGTCTGTTGAGCCAAAATAAACAGATAGTAATATATCTTAAGAAAAAACTACTATAGATGCAATATAAAATATATACTATCACAAAAGCAATATAAATGAAATGTGTTTCCCTGATGTTCTTTAGTTCCTCTCTTCTTTTGAAAGAAAAAGATCATTTCTGAACCTATGAGTTGGATAAGTGGGAAGTTCAGAGCAGAGACAGAATCAGCATGTACTTATAACAGTTCTCTTCTTATCACAAGAAGTGTGGTGAACTAGAACTTATATTTTATCATTGGCGCAGCAAAAGAAATTCAGATATACCAATTTTTCTTAACAGCATATTCCTCTTACAAATCCAGTGCACACGTGGTAAAATTATGATAGAAAATTTAATAGGCACATGCCTCAAAAGAGATTTAGAATAAATACAGTATGTCTATGGCAAGCCAAACCAAAATTTGATGAGTGGCCAAGTTTAGGAACTCTAACCTAAAGTAAAGAATGAAAATGACATTTGAGAAGTAATATCCTGAGTACAAGGGTCATAGTCCAGTAGCATTCCCATACAGGCAAACATACAGGAAATATGCACAGAAAAAAATATATTAAAGACCACTTAAATTTGATATATTCAAGTCTTACAGATCAATAATGAGAGAAATAACCCAATTAAAATATGTCCAAAAGATGTGCACAGTTATTTCACCAAAGAAGGCAGAAAAATGTCCAATAAGTACATGAAAAGATGCTCATGATTAGGGAAGTGAAAATTAAAACCACATTGAAATACTACTTCACACCAACAAAAAGGACCACAATAACAAGCATTGGTGAGAATGTGGAAAACTTGGAATCCTCATTCATTGCTGTTGAGAAAGAAAAGCAGTGTAACCTCTTGGGAAAACAGTTTGGCATCTTAAAATATTAACAACAAATTTACCATATGACCCAGAAATTCCACTTCTAGGTGTCTGTGGCAGTTTGATATTGTTTATGAATTCCAAAAATAGATATTTGATTATGTTTGTAAACTGGTCTGTTCCTTTGGGCATATTAGATTGTATTAAATTCAGAATTTTCACTTTTACTTGATTAAATTATTATTAGGGCTTTGATTGGGCCATGTCAGTAGGACAATTGAGTCCCCACCCCCTTGATGGGAAGGGATTCAAAGAGAAAATTACAGGGTAGAGGAGTTGAATTGGAGTTTTAGATGCGTGAACCCCAGGAAGTAAACACACAGGAGAAGAACACAGAGGAATAGAGACAGCTCCATAGACATGGCAGAGGACACAGGAAGAGAGAGCCTGATAGTCTACAGCTAGCCTTTTGGAGAGAGCAGAGCAGCTAAGCCCAGAAACAAAGGAGCCCTGGGAGAGAGACAAGATTTATCCCAGCCTGTAGCTGATATTGGAAGAAGCTGGGACCATGGAGCCTTAAGAGGAAGAGTTAGCCGGAACCCTTACAGATATCAGCAGCCATCTTACATCAACACATGGCAAGAGACTTCGGTGAGGGAAGTAACTTGTGCTTTATAACCTGGTAACTGTAAGCTTCTACCCCAAATAAATATCCTTTATAAAAGCCAACAGATTTCTATTATTTGCATCAGCACCCCTTTTGGCAGACTAATACAGTATCTACCAAAAAAGAAATATGAAAATATGTGTCTACAAAAAATTTGTTTGCAAATATTCATAGCAGCACTCTCCATAATAGCCCCAGAGTGGAAACAACCTAAATACGTATCAGGTGGTAAGTAGATAAACACAATGTGCTATATCCAATCAATGGAACACTATTCAGCAATAAAAAGGAACAAAGTACTGCTATATGCTACAACATGGATAAACCTCAAAAATAATCCCAAATGAAAGAAGCCAGGCACAAAAGGCCACATGCTATCTGATTCCCTACACATGAAATCTTCAGAAAAGGCAAATGTATAGAGACTGAAAGCGGATTCTCATCTAGGTCTGCGGAGTGACTGCAATTTGACACAAGGTTTCTTTCTATGTTACTATAAATGTTCTAAATTTAGATTGTGGCAAAGGTCCCTCAATTCTACCCCCAATTTACTAGAAATCAGCGGCATACACTTAAAAGGAGTGACTATTTACAGTATATAAAGTAGATCTAAAATAAAACTGTTTCTTTTTTTTGAAATTGATATGTTCAAAGAAATAAGAAAGAATAAGAAACACAAGTGTTAGAAAAAATCATTTCAAAATTGCACTATTTCTACAAGGGATAGGAAATATTACTTGGGGAATCTGGCAGAGGGGATGAGGGAAAAAGACATCTCTTTAATTAATGATTTATTCTTGTTTTAATTCAGACATTGAGTTATTAAAGGGAACATCATTTGCCACTAATACATGAAAAATGGTGGCAATGACAGCTTCACAATTTTTCCTTAATCAGATCTTGCTACAAACCTTTTGTCGCAAGCAAACCTAATTACATCTTTTTAAAAAAAAATGAGAAAGAAAAGAACCAAAATAAAGAGAAAACATTCACTCATACAGTACGTTTCTGAAATTAATATAGCTGATAATGTCACATTTAGAAACTGTCCAAATGTAAGCGCTGGGAAATTTTATCAGTCACAGTTCAGAAATGTCTGAATAAAGTCTCCTCACAATGTATTCTCATGTATTCCTTATGTCCCTGTGCTGAGCCATCTAAATATTTCATCAAAGCCAAAAAGGAATTGGCCTAAGGTTGTTAACCCAAATCTGTCGACCAGATTTTACTAGAACAACAGAGTAACTTACTTTTTCACCAGGGGGACCAATCGGACCTTGTGGCCCAGGAAGACCCTGTTTTAAAAGAATTTTAAAAGAATTTATTTCACACATCAGTTATCACATCACAAGATTATTTTTTTAAATAATAAATTACTAGTCTCTATTTTACATTAAATGAGTTATGAGCATATGTGTGTGTGTATGTGTACTTTCTTTTCCTCCCAGAAATTTTTGGAGCACAGTAAGGGGTTTTGCACCAGCTACTTTTTTGGCAATGAGGTTGTAATGTGATCCTATTCAGAGCCCTGCCGCAGGTGGGGCTGCTCCTGCCGGCAATCTGTGAACAGTGAATGACTCGTTTTTCTCTTGGAAGAAAGAGGCCTCTTCAAGTTTGCTCAAATTAAGAAAAAAAAGGAAAACGTTCCTACATTAATATTCTAAACATTTTTAGCTCTGTGTAGAAAATTCTGAGGCTGTGAATTTTCTTGTGGAAAGATACCATCTCACCCCGTGATCTCAAAAGAACGGCGATGGTTAGACTTACTTGAGGTCCTGGATTTCCTTGCTGACCTGGCGGTCCGGGCTCCCCTTGGGGACCCTGCCATAGGAAAAAAAAGTCTTTAAAAGGGCTATTTTGCATAATAGGTGTTTTTTCCCCTTCAGAAGTGAAAAATGGCCCCCAAATCAGTTTCCTTCTTGTGAATCTGGAAAATTTTGCAAAATATTAATGCTAGCAGAAGTTAATTTACTTAATATTATAAGAAATCTCTATTTTAGATTTAGCAATTAAAGTGGTTTGTTAAAACTCACATTGCACAGATCAGTTATTTATGGGTATTTTCTACATACCATGTTCCCTTTTGGACCTTGGGGGCCATCTACCCCAGCGATACCCTTCAATGGAGAAAAAAATAGGTGAGGATGTTTAACAAATTTAGATGTTACAACAGAAAATGCAAAAGGCTAACCTGATAATAGCATGACGCTTTATCACTAGGATGAGTAAAAATCATTTTAGAACTTAATGGAAATACAGAAAAAGGCAAGACCCAAACGCTCTATAAATTTTCACCTTTAGGGCAACTTTCCATCATTTTTGGCAAGAAAAGAATAAAACAGATAAACAAAAAGGAAGGGGAAAGAGAAAAAGGAGAAGTGGGGAAAGATAACTGAAACTGAGAGGCAGCATCATTAGACCTTAGAATATAACTAGGTTAGGGAAGTATCTGGCTGTCATTTGAAAGCTGTCATGGCCTCTGGGCTCTATAAAATCTGGAAACCAGTTTTACCTAGAAAGCTCTAAATGCTTCCAGCAATACATACAGGCTGCCCTGTAGGTCCTGGAGTTCCCCTTGGTCCCAGCAAACCTCGTGGGCCCTGGGGGAGAAGAAAAGCAGGTCCTCAGAAGAAATGCCCTCGAAATAGGCCTCTTTCTCTGAAGAACGTGTAATGTAATGTTTAAAGTAAAAACATTTGTACTCCCTTCCTTCATCACACAGAAAGTGGAATTTAAAATAGCTTTTTTATAAATAGCTGGTGTTTATACTGATCCAAAAGCCAGAGGGTAGAGACGATGGTATCTAAAAAAAAAAAAAAAAGCCAGAGGGATAACTGAGTCTTTAATAACAGAAACTGTGTATCTTTGATTCTGTAAATTTGCATATAAATCACTTGGGAAAATTTAAAAATAGGCAATAATTTAACACTTTACATAAGGTACTTTTTTATCATTTTCTGATTTGAATGGCTCGCTGATTCTTATCATTCAATCAGATAGACTATACAAATAGAGGAGTCGGATTCTCATTTATTCTAAATTTAGGTAAATTTCATCTTGAGAAAGAGCATTCACTGAGGGAAAGAAACAAACAGGTGGATAACTGTATGTGTAGATTATAGAGACCAAGTTTGTTTCTCCTTCTACTCTTCCTTCTTCTCCATCTGCTCCTTCCTTCTCTTTTTCAGGAAAGTCAATATAGTCAATTTACTTTCTCTCCTCTTTGCTTGAACTATGCCATTTGACTTGACAGACTCTGAATACGGCAAAATAGTACTAAAATTAGGAGGTCTGCTTATAGTCTAGCTCTTTGGTTAAAAAGCTTTGGGTGAACCTTCCAGGTTCAGTTTCCTCATTTGTAAAATGTGATGGAGAACAGTGATACAACTAGAATAGTTTATTCTTATATCTAGCATAGTTTATTCTTAGTGTCTGATTCTTTTGTCTTCTGGCTTTAAGATTTATTTACCCTAAATACATAGATTGTAGAACTATTGATATATAAAAAATAAAACAAAATAAAAGGAACAGTAATGAAATCTGGTAAGATTTGTGGCTGACAAAATGTTATATTCCACATTTTGTTTTGTTTTATAAAATTTTCTATGTATCAAAAGAACGGCTCTATTTATCCTTTGGTTTTTTTTCAACATGAAAATTACCTAATTATCTAAGGTAAGACTGTAATATTTACCAGAGTTTTTTATTGGCTTTATTTAAATGTATACACCAGGTACTATTGTTCAAAACTAAGTTATAAAAACAAAAAGATAGTTGCTTACAGCTTCACCTGGAAGACCCCTTGGTCCTATTTCTCCATCTTCTCCCTGTCATTGACAAAATGAATGGGAGGTTAATGTAATTGGACAATCTATTTCAATGATTTCCTTCCCTTATACTTTAATTTTAAATATTTCTTAAAGAAATGAAGTCTTAATATACCCTCATTCCATCTTCGCCAGGAGGGCCAGGAGGTCCTTGGGGTCCTCGTTCACCCTATTAAATAAGTGGAAATATGATTAAAATATGAAATAAAGCTGAATATTTACAGGTCTGTAAGAAAACCATCCTGGCCAAATATGACAGTTGGCAGGGGAGCATTATTTGCCTTTCTCAGAACCCTACATAGATAAATCATAATTTTATAATTTAAGCTGCTTTACATATTAGTATGTTAGGAAAAATGTTCCCTCAATTTTAAATACCAAAGAGTTTAAATAAAATACCTAGAATCATTTTTAGACAATCTCTTTCAGCTAAACCATTTAGGAAATTATTTTGTTAAAGTTTGTTTATAAACATTGATTCACTTTTTTTCTTGCTTCTAGCATAATGTATATAAATACTACACAACTTTTGTGGACTAAAAGGATTTTGGAATTTTTGTAAAAATGAAATTATATGTTAATCTTTACATGTGTTAGGCTTCCATGAAATATTTTGCTAGACATCCACATGGTTCTGTTTTCTTTCCTTTTCTTTAATTCTCCAATATACCTTAGGCCTGTCCTACCTTAAATCCTCAAAAAATGTGAGGATCTAAAGCTGAGACTTTCTTTGAAAAACCCCTCTTTGCTTAATTTCTCACTGAAAATATCTATTTATTCAGCATGGCGGTTTGTTTAGCCTTCGCTAATTATAAGCTCTTGAATTGCATTCAAAGCCTATATCATCTCAAGGATATAATTTGTGGTGTCTTTATCTACATGAACCATCTAATTTATTATAATGAAATACAGTGCCCAGTATAGTATTATATTAATGACTTACAGCCTGCAGATGTTTCCTTGTGAGTATGTTTCCTCACACAAAATTTAAGGGGAAACAGACAATTTTAGCAAATAGAAAAATTAAATCTCCACCATTTGCTTTTCTGTTACTCTGATGTTTTTTAGATACATGCACATAAATTTTCAAGTTCAATTTATATTTGAATACAAGGAGTGTTTTAATGCCTAAAGACAAAATTTTACTTTGTTGTCATATGTGTAGTTTTATCTTTTTTTCCTGAAAAAATATATTGGGTCCAATAACTTACTAAATGGAGTAAAATATTTCATATTAGCTTTCTTCTTTTGATTTCCTAAAATACATCAATTCTAAAATATTTCATAAAATTCCTATTATCCCTGTATAACAAGTAATAGAACGGTATATCTTACCCTGTGGCCTTTGTCACCTGGCAAACCTGGAAGTCCATCAAACCCTCGATCTCCCTGTAAAAAATCATCATCATCATTATCATCATCATCTGCATTCCCAGCTTAGTTTTATACTTTAATTTAAGGTGAGGTATTTTTTTCCCATCAAAATTTTTATTTTTAAAATATAAATTTTTCATGAGTGAACTGATATATGAGACTGAATATACAAATATATGAACTCCTGACCTTCGCTCCAGGTTCTCCTGGCATTCCTCGTCCCCCATCAGCACCTGGACGACCCTGATAATACCAAGAGCATAATTAAGCAAAAGAGATTCCTAAGGCACAGAACAAAAGAAAAGAAGATACTGATCAATTTAGATACTCTCAAAATACACAATGTAAATCAGTTATACCCTTTTTCCAGGTTTTCCAGTTGGACCATGGGGGCCTTGGACACCTCGAGGGCCCTATATCAAAACATCATATCATAATTAATTCAAATATACTCAGTCACATTGACATTTTAAGAATTTTAGAAACTGAGATCCTTTTAGCTTTACCTTTGTTTCATATCCATTTAACTATCCATTTAAACACAGAACACAAGAAAAACAGTTTATATAAATGTATTCTTGAAAAAAAGCTACATTTTAATTAAATTTATATGTAGACACATGACTACATTTAAACAAAAGAAATAAAATATGCTATCTTAAACTTTTTTAAAAAGTGTTCAATTGTTCATTTTATTCTCAGAACCTTGACGTTTTACCTTTTCCTTTGCTACCAACACTCTTGAGTCATGATTCTACTTCTCTTTCCAAACCATTTTTCTTCACTTTTCCTTTCATTATTTTGATGACCTCTCCAAGGTATTTCTTCTTTTACAGCACTTTCTACATTGGATTACAATTGCTTTTTTACATAGTTGAATTCTCAATTAGCATGTTAATGGTTGAGTTCTTATATTTATTCTGGTTTGTTTTTGTTTTTGTTTTGTTTTGTTTTGTTTTTGTTTTTGTTTGTTTTGTTTTCTACTTTAGATTCCTAAAATTTAGTATATTGCCTGGTACATGTTTCTTCAATCATCCCACAAAATGCTGGAAGATGACATGGCAAATCCAAAAGCAAACATATTCAATGGTACCTTGTCATGTCACATTAAAGTTAAAAATTCTTGATATATTATATTTGTCTCTAGAAGCAGTACAATATAATGGTTGATCTATATATATTGTCATTTGTGGATATTGATTTATATGTTAAAAAATAAATAAAATTAACCAGCTAATAGATTAAATAAGCCTTTATAGTTAAGTAACTATACCCAGTTTTTAGCTAATGTAAGCAATGCACATAAAATGAGTGCAGCAGAAGTATATAACACACATTTGAAATTGCAAATAACTTTTATGGTAACCTTAAAAGGTTACCTTAAAAGGGAGATTCTATAAAGCATAAAATTTAGGAATGTCTGAAAACTACAGGTTAAAAGAGCTCAGCTTTTAAAAATGCTATTGCAGTGAAAGGGGTCTACCTTGAACCTTCTTGTAAAGCAAGGGACTATAGTAACAGGGAAATCTTGCTTGTTTTAATGAAAATCATCCTTCCCTTGATTTTGTGTTTTTTTGGCCTTAAATATGTTTTCAGATTCAACTATTTTATAAAGAGGTCAGTTTGATTCAAAAGTTAATAAACGTCACAAAAGACTAATCTTTCCAGATTTCTAAGTAGCAATATAATTTTAATACTTTTCTGCAATTCCCAGACGCTTTCCATCCCTCATGGTGGCATTAAATAAGCTTCAAAGGGAAGGCCACCACATTCTGAATCATCCAAATGTCCTGCTAGTTTTCTTTGGAAATTTTCTCATTTCAAAGTAAGCAAATTGGTGTGCATCCATACAATCAGAAAACTGCTCAGCAACAAAAGGCAATGACCTACTGATGCGTGCATTAATTTGGCTTAATCTCAAAGGCTGAGTGAAAAATGTCCATCTCAAAAGGTTATGTAATGTATGATTTCATTTATATGAAATTCTTGAAAAGTTAAAACTGTAGTGATGAAGGAAAAATCAGGGGCTAGGCACAGCAGAGGGTGTGACTGTGAAAGGGTAGCACAAAGGAACTGTTTGGGGTGATGGAACTATTCTCTATCCTGAAGATTTTGGCGGAGGTTACCACAGATGAATATATACAGGTGTTAAAATTAAATTTTACTTTATGATAATTTAATAATAAAATTAATTTTAAAAGAAAACATTATAAGCAAATTTAGTGGATGGCCACTTGGGAGCTCCTACAGCCCACTCAAATTTTATATGTATTGAATATTCTCATTTAGAAATGAGTGCATTTTTAAAAATGCAACATCACTTTTTATTTTGCTGATTTTGAGAATATGTGTATTGCTTCATGTGCTTAAACTTAATGCACTTATCTACTTATTTGTAATTAAAGGAAAAATAGTATTTTAATTTGGGCCACGTAAAAATAATCCAAGACCTATTTGAAAATGTCAGTTTATAGGTTTATAATTTCTCCTAATTTTCTCAGCTCCACAAAAGTCTTGAAGTTGGCTTCTTCCTTGTGTTTAAATAACCTTCCTGAGAGAATATACTAGATTTACTCTCCATAGAAAGCAGCATGGGCATGAGGTAGGGCCACAGTAACTACAATTGCAATTGCTCTGCTCTGCCCCAACTTAAGCCAACTGTTAATAATTACAATCCAGCCTACTCCCATCCTGGTTTATCTTCTTTTAATATTGTTCAAACTAGCCAGCCATTGGCAATCAACTGGGCATTCAATTAAAAGAGGTGATGTGAGCTTAAAAGTGATGCATTATTTATCCATGATTGTTCTGTAACCCAGAGCTTCTCTAATAAAAAAAAGTGATGCAGTAATATCTTTACTCATAGAATATAGGAGATATAACTCAATTACTCTGCTAAATAAAATAATTCTAAAGTCAAAACATAATACATGAAGTAAGTTTTTTTCTTTACCTGAGGACCTGGATCGCCACTCTCACCTTTGGCCCCAGATGAACCGGGCCCTCCCTATAGAGAAAAAGCAAGTATATAATTCACTTAAATTAGCAAATCTCTAACCACTTTTATCTTAACATATTCCCCCTGAAATAGTAAATATTATTCAAAATATATTCCATCGAATTCATATGATGTTATTAACACAGTAATATTTCAAGTCATTTAAATGAAGTACATCTCTTCTCAGCATACTGATGGTAATTCAACATGTGAGATATATCTAAATATCTATATTTTATATGTGACTATATAGAGGCAAACCTCATGAAATCACACTAAAATTTCCTTTAATACATGCACCAACTGAGAACCTGGGATATTACTTAAAGAATTACTTATCACTACACCATAGTGTTCTACAAGAGGCAACATATTTTTACCAAATCTGGTATGTAATAAATCCATTTACACAGCAAGGACTTGGCAAAATATGACTGCTCTTATACTTAGAAATCTCTCTGACAGTAATTTCTATAGGAATGGAACATCATGAACAAATGCTATTGCTATCAGTATAAGAAGCATTTTCCCCAGATTGTTTTGTCTTTATCCCATGAGAATAAGTCGTTATGAAAAACACATCTTATAAACATTTACATAATTCAAAAAGTGCAAAAAAATCCTGGTGTATTAACTGGCAAAATAACATAAGATTGCTTATAAAATTGACATTAATTTAAAAAAATAAATACTAGACCACTTTTCCCCCACCAGAGAAGTTTTAAAACATTAAAATTAAATGTTGTCATGATAGTTATTACATGCTGAAGTACAACTTGTGTGTTTAAGAAGTTTCTGACTTATTTAATTTAATACATATCCAATTAAATAGTACATTGAATCGAAATTCAATAAAGATTAAAATCATGCTAAGACTGAAAATGTTAGATAACTAGAGCCTCCTGGTGGTTCCAAAGTAAAATAACTATTAATAAGACTCCCAAGAAATATAGAAAGTCAAGTAACATGAATATTTCAATCTTGAAAATTACAAGAATGATGATTTTCATGCTTCTAATTAGGAATTCTTGCAACTAAATTTCTCCAAGAGAAAAATGTTTCTGCAGTAAATCAGATTATAAATCACTGAATTGAATGCAATTACAGAACAGCCAGTTTATTTTTAATTAATTTACTGCATTATCCTCTGAATATAAGCACTAACTACTCAACAGATATAATTACTTTGCTTAAACTCTTATTCTAAAAATTGTCACATAATAATTGACAGTACCAGAATAGGAAAAAGAATTCTATGCTTCTTGCCTATTTTATAAGCCTCTAGGTAATACAAATCAACTATATAAAAGCAATTGTATAAAAATATTTATTGGAAGATTATACATATTTATGTCTTAAAATATGAATGAAGACTTTGTTTTCTAAGCAATAATGTAAAAGATGCTCTTTAGACCCTAGAATTCACATATATTTGAAAATCTGTAACTATATTATGAGGCAAATATAGTAGATAAGAAAATGATATAAAGGAGCAATTTTTTTCCTCTCAATGCAAATCCTTAATAATTAAGGTAGTGAAAACCTTCCATAACAAAGTAAATGAAATAAATTAATTTTGAATATGACATTGAGCATGTGTACAACCACGTTTTATCTTTGCCAACGTGGTGTGAAAGAATGGCTGACCTTTAATGGTTGGTGAAAAAAACAACTACTAATGTAACACGCTTCACTCGTTCTGCTCAAAACGGCCCTTAATCTCAACATCCACGATGCTTGTGTTTATCAAGAAAATAAACAGCAAAATTCCTTTGGATAATACAGTTTTAGGACTCTAGACTGGCGTTTTAAAATTAAATAGCATATTGCAGCTTCCCAATATGCTTGACGATAAGAATCAGCTTGGTGTACACTTTAAAAATACAGTTTGCTTGTACCCACCCTGAACCTACTTCATCAGAACCTGACATTAAAACCCTAAGAATGTTTATTATTAATAAAATAGCTAGGTGGTTCTTTCTTCCACCCTACAACTGCTAAAACCCTACCTAATGAGAAATTTCCTCAGCCATGTAAATCTGATTTGCACTAACAAGCCACTAAATCCTAATTCTATTTCCTTCTTTATTAAGTGACATAGGCCATATAAATTCCATGTTCCTTATTGTATTTTGAAAGGCAGAAGAGTATAAAAATATAATAAATACTTGATAATTGTGGCAGTTTGAGATTATTATATGAATCCCCAAAAGTGAAATATTATGTTTATAAACTAATCTACTCCTCTGGGTGTGATACCCTTTGATTGTATTAAATTCAGTTGAGGGGGTTTTGATTGGATTACCTGTTAAGATTGCTTTTAGGGCTTTTTGATGTCAGTAAAGCATGACTCAAGTTGAGTCCCTGCCCCCTTGCTGGGTCTGATATAAAGAGACACTCACAAATACACACAGGAAGAGAGAACTCTGTCATTTTTGATCCTGCCATGTGACAGAAAGAAGGCTTAAACAGCTGAGGCCTTGGGTGGTGGTGGGGAGGGGCGGGGGAAAGATGAGTCATTTTACCTGATAGCTTAAAGCTGAAATTGGGAAGAGAGCATAGCAGCTGAGATCAATACAGAAAGCCTCAAAAGAAACAAACCCTATGCCAGGAGAAAGAGGACTACAGGATCACTTAAGCACAAAGCCTCAAGAGGCTGGGCCCGCGGGAGCTCAAGAGGAAGAGAAACCCCAGAGGGAAGGTGAGACCAGGTAGAGATTGCCTGCCATCTTGCTTCAACACATGGCAGCTGTCTTTAGTCAGAAAGCACCTTGTATAGGGCCTTGAATTGGAATTTCCATGGCCTTGGGACTATAAGCTTTTACCCCAACAGATTTCTGGTACTTTGCATTGGCACCCCTTTGGCAGACTAATACAATAATGTATAATATCAATTCTGTGGAACACATTAACAGAACATATGTTCCACATAAGCTCATATCTTTGAATGTATAGTCCTTTAAAATACATCAGGGGTTATGAAATTTCAAGCATGAATTTTAGAGATATATAAATTTATGTAAAACTACACAATGAAATTTTGAATAAAATGCACGAGTAAAGCTATTTGTTAAGACTCTGATCAGTGAAACAGATTAGAGGATTAGAATAGCAATTACTTTATTCAAATTTGGTTAAAATTGATTTGATATAATTATTTGTTAAGTATATGAAAGATAAGATTTTAACTTTCAGAATTGCAAATTCTATAAATAGATTTACTTCATTATAGCACAGTGGAAGCATATAAATCATATCAAAGCCTATTATAGACAGTTCTTACATTAAAATACTTGAAATAGAACTTAAATACTTATTCTGTTAGTTCTAAAATTAATGAGAACTCTGGTTTGGGTCCTGCAGTGTTCTTTTATGTCAAGAAAAATATAATTTGAAAATTAGCTTCATGGTTTTTGTTAATTGTTACAATGCTTAATATTTGGTAAATTTCAAAAAAATCTTTAAAAATTTTTAAAAATCTATTTGAAATACCTTGTTAGCATAATTATGTGGAAAAAAATAAAACATTGTTATTTTACCACAGTGTGTAAAAGATAAATGCTTTTCTCTAATATCTGAAGCACCTCATGGAGTACTGGAAGCAGCCTGCAGTTTAAACCAAGTACTCTGCTTAGTCCTAACATTGTATAATACTTTTCACTGGACTCCAATAATTTTTTATTTTGTATAATTTTAAATTATCTTTAATGTAAAATTGAATCTCAAGAGTTTAAAGTAAAACTGAATCTTAATAACTCAGAATATTAAGCAAATAAATTATATTTTGAGAAATTAGTATTTGGATATGTGAAAATTATATTTTTTACTTTATTTCAAAAACTTTTCATCAAAATTGCTAAAGACTCAACTGAAATAGATTTTTTAACAGACATAAATAGGTACATGTATTCTATTTTCACCAGTTAGAAATATGAACAATGCCTGGCAGAAGTTGTCCAGGAAACTGGTAATATGGGAATTTAGACATACATTATCTTTTTGCATAACCTACCACAGGACCCGGTCTTCCAGTTAGACCCATTGGGCCAGGTGGGCCTCTCAGAGCAATCTAGGAAATAAGATACATCAAGTTCAGAAATGCTTTCAGGAAGAGCATGTTAAAATTCAGCATTCTTTTGTGCAAGTTACTCCTAAGCAACGCATGATCAACACAGGCATAATAGCCACATGTTAGAAAGAATGCCAGGTTATTGAAGAATTGCAAGTTTCTAGAATGTCAAAAGACTTGCATAAGTATCAAACATTTTTTAAACAGTTGTAATTATATACAATCTTGTGCCACATATTATTAAGGTTTATTCAATGATAAAAGTTAAAAATAGATTTCAAAAGAATAAACTTAATACCTGAATAATTCTCTGCTGTGAAGTGTACTTCAGAATTATGTATAGACTTCTTCTCTTAAATTATATAGGTATAATTCTCATTAAAAATACCTTTAGAGGTGAACAATTTGATGTGCTTTAAATAAAAATTTTCTAACAATATTTTAGGAAAAATTATCATTAAAGCCAGACAGCAAAAAGCAAAACTGATCAGGAAGTACTATGATATACATTTATTTGGACAAATTTGGAGTTTGGGGGATCTAATGTCACATAAAACATTTATTTATTTTGCATAATCAAAGACATAATGGATTGCATACATGCACTATTATTACACTGAATATTAGAAATGTGAAATTAGCATTCTTGAAAAGCTAGATCACTTAGAGTACAAAGAATAAAACTTGATAGATGTTAAATTAGTATGGTGTGCTATTTTTGAATATTAGTGAGTCTGACAAATGAATACTTAGATTTATCACAAAAAACACCAAAAATAATAATAATGTAATAGAAATATATGCAAAATCATATTAGAAAAGTGCACAAGACAAAAACAGCAGGATCCCCAAGTTCCACTGCTGACTCACCATGAGATTTTTGACAATATACTTCTTAATCCTTGAGATTAAATATCTGAAAAATTGGAATTATAATGCTTGCTACCTATTTTTCAAGAGGTTAAGAGGACTAATAAAATGAGGGATTCAATGGCTTCTTAAAATATTTAAACTCAAACACTTACCATAAAGTTATTTAAGGTAGTATAATTTATAAGATAAATTATAGGAATGATTAGTAAATTATTTCAAAAAAAATTTAGATTTCTAGCATCACAATATCAAATAAGCAAATATTTAAATTTTTCATTATCTTTACAGAATGAATTACCACCTTCACTTATATTTTCAGTTATTTTATACACATGTAAATTTATGATGATAAATTAAAAGTTATTATAGAACTGAACTACTTAACTTAGGAAATGGGTAACCATATACATACCAAACATAAGCACTTTATTTTCTTCTTCCTTAAAAGGGAAACTTATTACTATAATTAAAAGTATTCTATAACTTCCAAGTCTTTCCTGTTCCATTCTCCTCATTCTTATATATATATATATACATATATATATGTGTATATATATATATATATGTATATATTTTACTTACAGTGTGGCTAATTAAAATATAAGTGTATTTATATGTTTTATAAGTCTGCAGATAATGAAAGGTTTCAGGTGACAAAGATTATTAATTAAAAATGTGGCAATATTAAATAGATTCTGCAAAAGTGTTAAAATTATAAAGATTAGACTTCAGAACACATATTTGAAAGTTCTTTTGTATGTTTCTTCCATATATAAGAATGTCTAAGAAACTTATTTTTCAGGATTATTAGGGATATCTTAAATAATTCAGAAAATTAAGAGGAAAATTTATTTGAAACTTTATCTTCTTAACTGAAACCATCGATCATTGATTCATGCCTTATGGAGGAAAAATGGATTTAAAAGAGATGGAGTGCTAAGTGAAAATCCATGAATCCTTTTGGGAAAAAAATATAAATTTGTGTGTTATAGTGGTAGAATGCCAGAATGACTATATTGCAGAGGTCAGTTTTAATATTCAGTTAAAGAAAATGTCACTACGGGAAAATATGTACATAATTTTAGTATTTTTCCATCTAAATTTAATATACAATTCAGAAGTAAGTATTCTATTCATTATGTTAGAATCTTCCATAATGCACATGCTCATACAGACACAAACACACATACAAACACACACACTTGACACAGACTCAGGTGAGGGGAATAGGTGAATATCCTTTCTTACCCGAGCCTGCTGAAGAATTGCCTGAGCCTGAGCTTCCTGAGCAGAAATGGCTGGTCCTTTGGAAGCATCCCCACCATAACGAAACTAAGAAAAGACAACAGAGAGGAGCTCAAAATTAGTGTTTGTCAATTAAATTGGATTAAATGCCTTAATTACTAGATAAAAGCCACTTACTTAAAATGGAGTGATTATACAAAAGTCCAAATTAATTAACTCCATAAGAAGTCATGAGACCTGAATTTTATTCATTTTAACTCTCGTTCTTCCCATGTAGAAGTTCTCCAGAGAAAAATTTACCATGTGTACAGGGAAAGAGTCTAGTGACTCCTTTCCAATTCTAAATTTTATAATCTCTGGCAACTCTGAGATAAACCACCAGGCATTTTTTACATGTGCAAGAAAATATTTATTTGTAAAGAAAAATATTTGTCCATTTATAAAATTTCTAAGTGTATTAAGTTCATTGGTGGTTATAGATCAATAGCTATATTGTTGAGCAAATTTTTTGTAATTTGCATGGCACAGAGATATATCATTTTGCTTACTTGTTCTTAAGTAATTATGCAAGAAGAGTGATTGTCCCTAAAATTCACCCATAAAATTCTAAAGATCTCTTTTAATTTTAACTCAAAATGCAGTATAAGTCAATTTTTCATTCTAAATAATTATTCCTTGAAACTCCATTTATTACATTTAAGTTGTTAAATCAAATATAATTTTTTCACAGCACTAGTAAAACTAACTTTAAAAAGGAATCTTTTGATAAAGATGATGAATAATGACTCTACAGGCATATTATCATTTAAAAGACTCAACTATATTCTATATGGCAGTAAATATGATCTTACTATTATGTTAAATAACATGAAATGCATGTTAAAGAAAAGAATTAAGAAGAGCCATATGATTGGAACAATTAAGAAAAATCCCTAGGCTTTGTTGTGAGAAATATACAGGCATACCTCGTTTTACTGCACTTTGCTTTATTATGCTTTGCAGACATTGCATTTTTCACAAATTGAAGGTTTGTGGCAACCTTGAGTTGAGCAATACTATGGGTGCCATTTTTCCAACAACATGTGGTCACTTGGTGTCTCAGTGTCACATTTTAGTAATTCTCATAATATTTCATACTTTTTCATTATTATTATATCTGTTATGATGATCTGTGATCTTTGATGTTAATCTTGTAAGTTTCTTTTTGGAGTAATGAAATTGTTCTAGAATTTTTAAGATGATGAATGTACAACATTGTGATTATACTAAAAGCCATTGATTCTATGCCTTGGATAGAATAGCCAGAAAAAGCAGCTATGTACAGTGGGGGAAGCATAGAGAGATTGAGAGGTGAGGAATTTTCTTGTTTGTTTTTTTGTCTGTTTTTTTTTTTGTTTATTGTTATTAATATTGAAATAATGAAAATGCTCTAACAACGATTGAAGTGATGAATGTAAAACTATGTGCTTATAGCAAATACCATTGATTGTACACCTTGGAAGAATTGAATGCTTTACTAATATGTATCAATAAAATTGATTTCAAAAAAGAAAAAGAAAAAGATGGCAAACTTAATTGTTAAAAGTTGTGTGTCTTCTGACTGCTCCACTGACTGGCCATTCCCTTACCTTTCTCCTTCTCCTCTGGCCTCTCTATTCCCTGAGACAAAACAACATTGAAATTAGGTCTATTTATAATGCTACAAATGGCCTCTAAGTGTTCAGGTGAAAGGAAGAATTATACATTTCTCACTTTAAATCAAATTCTAGAAATGATTAAGCTTAGTGAAGAAAGTTTGTCAAAAGCGAAGTCAGACAGAAAACTAGGCTTCTTGAACCAAACAGTTAACCAGACCGTGAATGCTAAGGAAAAGTTCTTGAAGGAAATTAAAAGTGATACTCTTGTGAATGCTTGAATGATATGAAAGTGAAACAACATTATTGCTGATATTGGGAAAGTTTTAGTGGTAGGGACAGAAGATGAAACCAAACACAATGTGTTCTAAAGTCAAGCATAATCCAGAGCAAGACCCTGACTCTCTTCAACTCTATGAAGGCTGAGAGATATGAAGAAGATGCAGAAGAAGAGAAGAAGACTATAGCTTGCAGTGATTGGTTCATGAGCTTTAAAGAAAGAAGCCATCTACATAATATAACAGGGCAAGGTGAAACAAGTGCTAATGCAGAAGCTATAGAAAGTTATCCATAAAATCTACCTGAGATAATTGATGAAGGTGGCTACTCTAAGCAACAGATTTTCAATGTTGATGAAATAGCCTTCTATTGGAAGAAGATGCTATTTAGGACTTCTATAGCTAGAGAGGAGAAGTCAAGGCCTGGCATCAAAGCTCCAAAGGATAGGCTGACTCACTTGTTAGGGGCTAATATAGCTGGTGATTTTAAGTTGAAGCCCATGCTCATTAACCATTCCACAAATCTTAGGAACTTTAAGAATGATGCTAAATCTATTCTGCATGCTCCAAAAATGGGACAGCAAGATCTGGATGCAAGTATGTCTGCTTAACATAGTTTACTTAACCAGGATGTAGTGACTGCAGATATGGTAGAAATAGTAAGAGAACTAGAATTTGAAGTGGAGCAAGAGGTAGTGACTGAATTGCTTTAATCTCATCATGAAACTTGAATGGGCGAACAGTTGTTTCTTATGAATGAGCAAAGAAAATGGTTTCTTGAGATGGAATCAACTCCTGGAGAAGATGCTGTGAACATTGTTGAAATGACAACAAAGGACTTAGAATATTAATCAACTTAGTTGCTAAAGCAGCAGTAGGTTTGAGAAGGTTGACTCCAATTTTGAAAGAAGTTCTACTTTGGGTAAAATGTTATCAGACAGAATCACATGCTATAGAGAAATCTTTCATGAAAGGAAGAGTCAACTGATGCATCAAACTTCATTGTAGTCTTATTTTAAGAAATTTTCACTGCCACCCAAACCTTCAGCAACTATCACCCTGATCAGTCAACAGCCATCAACATCAAGGCAAGACCCGGCATCAGCAAAAAATTATGACTTGCTGGAAACTCGGATGATGGTTAGCACTTTTTGGCAATAAAGTATTTCTAATTAAGATATGTACATTATTTGGGGGACATTATGCTATTGCATACTCACTAGACTACAGTATAGCATAAATATAACTTTTATATACACTGGGAAACCAAAAAATAGAGCAAAGATCTTTTATTGTGATCTTTGCTTTATGGTGGTAGTCTGGAACAAAACCTGCAATATCTCCGAGGTATACCTGTAATCAAGTAATGAATCCTGGTTCTAATGCAGAACTTGGTATTTATCAGAATTTTAAGTTTTTAAATTTTTTTCTTAATTCTACAGGGTCTGCCTGATTTCAAGTATCTCTAACTCATAGTATGGTTTGATTGCTCTGTAAGAGCTTCAACAATGTTTTCCAGCAGAAGATGATATTAAGTCATCTTTTTAACAATAAAAAGACATACCGGTAACATTAACATGGTTCCAGGAGGACCAGGTAGACCATCAGCCCCTGGCAAACCAGGACGTCCTGGTGGGCCCTAGGAAAGTTAATGAAATATTCAAATTAGTGAATAAATAATAAAATAATAAAAGTTAATTATAAATGGGAATAACTTTTAATAGCATAATTAATCTTTTAGTAAATATACTTAGAAAGTGCATTTCATTATACTAGTTTTAGATGCTTTTTAATATGCTTGGTTGTTAATGTAAATTCAATTAAGATATGAATTTTGTACTGAGTTTATTTATAGCCTCAAATTGTATAAAATAAAGGTTTCATATATATTTTGTGGGAAATCATAGTGAAAACCAAGTGAGTGATTCAAGTTTGGTTCTTAGATTAGATATAACTAAGCATTTTTTATTATACGGATATTTACTAATTTACTTTGAATCTTTACTGATGAAATATACCTGAAGTGTGTGTTTGCATGTGCATGAATGCACACATAACACAATGTTGAAATTTACATGTGACTGGTGTCTGTTTGGAAATACAATACATTTATATGATTACAGAGAATATTAAATATATAAGCATCAGCTTATGAGTAGGTAACTTATGGGTACAAGACTTCTCGTCCATAAGCTTTTGATAAAAGGAGGCTTATTCTTGACAACCAAGTACCACTAGGGAATGGGTGCAGGTAAATTTTTAAAGTAATCAATTATTATATATAAAAAATACAACTCAAACTGTGAACTCAATATAAAAAATTCCACAGTATTACTTTTCAAATTCTAATGTCTTATAAAAAGTTAACAAATCTTGACTATAATATTGACTTTAGACTACAACATTGACTCTAATTTTAAAGGATTATTTCAATAGGTTCTTTATAGGGCTTTAAAGAACTTTCAAAGTAAGGTCTAATAATAGCTTCTATAAGCAAATAACTATTTCAAATCCTCGCAAATCTAGCTTCATAGATACATATTTTCCTTAATAAAATGTTTTCTAAATTAATCCGATCATTTGCATTTCTATAATTTTAAAATGTGGTGTAAAGAGACAAATTTATAATGTGGGATAGGTTTCTTAGGCCAATAAATTACTGAAATAAAAAAAAAAAGGTCTTATGAAAGGTGTTTCTTCACTTACCCTTTCACCAGGGTCACCAGGGGGTCCAGTGGGGCCTTGTAGACCTGGAGGGCCCATAAGACCCTATAGAGAAACAAATCATGATCTGAGTCAGGTTTCTAATCTCATTCATATTCAGGCAAATCCATCCTACTAAAATCAAAGAAGAGCTCATTTGCATTCATAAATAAGTACTTGTCCCGAAGACAATTGCCCCACTTATCCTCTTTTGAAAAGACAACACATAGGCAACACTTTGTAGCTAGTTCCTCTGTTCCTGTAGGAAGCTGCTAACAGGGAAGAGGCAGACATTCCAAGGAGAGCAGCACAGAGGAAGGTACCAATGTAAAGTCCCTGAGGTAGAAGTTGGTTCCCTTTTCTTACTGAAAGAATGGAATACTCATAAAATTAGACCTAAAAAGTGTGATAGCTAAGTTTTAAGCATAGAAATCATTTAGCTTGGAGTCCTTTCACATTTTCACATATTATTTCAGATGACAAGAATTTAATTAATTCCACAAAAGACAGATGATCAGTGCAACTACCCTGAGGATAAAAAGGCACCGAGTGTCATCAGCCTTACTGGAAACAACATGGGAACTGATAATTACTCTGTTCAGAAGTACTTTAGGCAGCTACAGTCTACTTAGAATTATCAACTCCATTCTTTGAGATATTTCTGTACATCTTGAATTTAAAAAGGGATGATTTTCTTTACTTTCATAAGTTTCAGGTAGAAAGTTGAAAATGAGTTTAGAGGATGCAGAGATCTGTAGCAACAAAAATTATTTAAAACAAAATTTAATTACAGATCTTTCAAAAATATCAGGTGGATAGTCAAATAAGAAGGCAGTTCAAGGCCACCTGCTCCTTGAACAAACGCTTGCCTCTACAATTCAATATTCAAAGTAGTTTAAAGAAAAAAATACATTCAATAATGTAATAGAAATATATCCAATTTTTTTTAAAAAGCAAGGAAAATAAATCTTAAAACATTTACATACCGCAGGTCCTGCTGGCCCTGGTGGCCCTTCTACAAGCATACCCTATAGTAGAAAAGACAGAGAATCATTACCAGGGAAACACAACCCACAACCTCTTAACCAAGTAACTGTAAGAAACCACTATATCAATGAATTTTAAAAATGAAAAGTTCTCCATTCCTATCATATAAAATCATTTACAAACATTTTGCATGGGGAAGGGAAGCAACACAAAATGATAGGAGACATAGTCCGTGACTTCAAAGAAACTGCAAACTGATTGGAGAGAAAACAGATATATTTAGACAAACAATATTAAAAAGAAGAATATGCTAAGTGTTGCAATGAAGGGCACAGCACAGACAGCTGACCAAGTTTTTCCCAGCATCCAGAATGATGCCTGGCACAAACAGGAACTGAGTGAATGAATAAATAAATGGAAGTTAGTTGCACCAAAACATCTTAGTTCAGAAAGGAGGAGAAAAGTTCAGAGAAAGTTATGGGGAAAAATAAGAGAAAAGCTCATAATTTAACAAGAGAAGTGAGTAGTATTTCAGGATAAGAATCATAAAAAACATGATTCTACTGCAGTTTTGGAATACTAGAACGGATAATTTCATTTAAAAAGCTGGTTGTGCATTCTTATGGAAAAAAAAACTGTTTTGAAAAAATATTTTTAAAGCCTTTGGTGGGCATGTGGTATGCCTTCTTAGATTTTGGAGCCATGGAGTAGATGGGCAACAATTTCCTTAAAGCTATGTCATTTTAAGTATTATCATGTTTTTGTTTGTGTTTTAATTTTCATGTTCTTGCAGTTTCTGAAATGATATGCATGGCCCTGGGGCAAAGAGTTAAAAATTCTGCCTCTAATTCTAAAGTATTAGCTCTCCCAAGTTTCTGATTATGGGGAAAAATAGGATAATTTGCTTTTCAATGAGAGTTTGCTCCTTATCAATATCATGAATAGTAATAACATTAATATAAATTCATGTTTGGAATGAATTGGAACTCTTTTTCTCCCACGGAAGAAAAGGAAATAAATTTTAAAAAGAATATTTTATATTATTACATGGTATAATTTGGATATGACAAAATATTTTTCTGAAATAATACATATTCTAATAATGTCAAGTCATAGAAATTGGAGGAAAAAACCATTGGTTTGGTAACTAGAAGAGCTGAGTTCCTGTTGTATCTCAACTACCAAACATGTAAAACCTTTGGAATGTTACTTAAATCCTTTAGACCTCATTTTTCTTAGATGTAAAATGAAAAGATGAGACTAGACAAAATTCAGCTATGTTCAAATCACAAAATTTCCTATCTCAATAGTTTTTTGGTTTACTGAAACTCCACTTGCCAAAAATGGCCTTATTAGCTTACCAATTTTGGTAAACTATAATTACCTTCAAATTTCAAGGTTTTCAAAGGTTTTCAATAACTTAAGGCGATGATAGCTCACAGTATAAATGAAATAATTGTACCAAACTTTAAAATGTATTTACATCAGTACTTACAGGTTCAACCACAGCTGGTTCTCCTTTCTGTCCTTTTTCTCCATATGCACCATGGCCATTTATCTGTGGAGCAAAAAAACTTCAATGCAGTCTAAATGTCATTAAATAAATAAGGCATTTCTTTTTAAATAGAACTTTATTCATCTAAACACATTTAAAACAACAAATTAAAGTATTTTTCTTAAAAGGAAACTAATAAAGCTGTAAATAGTTTAAAAACAGAAAAGCATAGTAAATATTAATACTGAATCATGAAATGTGTTTGATCTTTGTTTCTTGAAAATATAGAAAGATAAAAGAAAGACGTATGTAGAGGTCAATTTATTATTCCATGACATTAATGATGTGTCATTAAATTTAACAAAATATTATTAAAATCAGAAATTAGACTTACTACTAAGAGTAATATGATACTATTTCAATCTTACATATGGCAAAAAACTTTGGTTACAATTCTATTCAAGATTATATTTTCACATAAACTCTCCAGTAGTGCGACTAGGAGACTCAATTGCTAAAGATCCCCACAAGGAAGAGCCTATCAAGGTGTCCTAGTGATGATATGTATTCATAATTTCCATAAAAACAGAAGCTGAAGTTTAAACTTGAAAAGATATCAAGATGAATATTAAAACAACCCAGAACTAAGAGAGACAATGACAGAGCCTAATACCGACTTACGCTTGTTTCTGTGATATCAGTTTCTGCTGGCACACCTGGACCAAACTCTTCATTAGTGGGGTTTGTTGGTCTATCTTCATATTCTTTATATTCATAAAAATCATATTCGCCTAAATCTCCATCTACCAGAAGATCAGAGTCCCTGTCGTCTATTCCTCTGTTTTCATATTGTGTATCCTCAGAATTTTTCCTCTGGGAATCATAATCCTCTCCAGTTAAATATTCTTCAGTAAATACTTCTTCAACTGGATTTGGCTATTAATTTAAGTTGTAAGGAATTTGAGAACATGAAGTTTACTGTTAGTAAAGCAAGGTAAGCATTTGCAATTACAGTTTGATGGTATGTCATGGGAAGCAATTTGAGAAATATTTAAGCAAGACATTTTATGAACCTGAAGGCATGGAAAGCTAGCCTTTCAGGATTACTGAAAGAAATATATCTGTACAATGGCATGTACCAAGAAATATTGCTTTCAAGGCATTTTCCCCAATAAACTGCAAATATCCACATGGAGTCAACATGTGTATTTGCTTGCCCCATTTAAAAAATCTTTCTAGGCAATTTGATTTTTACTTTACAGTTGAAGATTTGAACAATAAAATATGCAAATAGTTAAAGCTTTGCCTAGTTTTTAAATCTCACAGAACATTTTTATGAAATACAGTTACCCCCTGGATAAGCCATGTAATTTTCACTGTCAATTCAGTAAATAAAATATTAATGCCCAAAAGAATCAAGATTCATCATTGCAATGATTATTCAGAGGTTTTTGAATATAGGGACTTATTATTTCACCAAAGAGTTCTTTAGTGCAAATACAATATTAATTGCAATCTGCAAAATTTAAAGATGAAATAGAATATATCACTACAAAATCTCTTAAAGCATAGAGAATAAATATTCACTTAAAAGTAAAAGTTACATCAATGATACTTCCTCAGAAATAGAAAAATAAACCAGGCATAATTTTCTTTTTCTGATAAGTAATTCCTCATTAATGACATAAATCTGAATCATTTTTATTATATAAGATTTGGTTTTAGCAGGTTGTGTTAAGGTCCAAATCAAATACTTTATCTTATAATTTTTGAATTTCACTTTTAAGTAACTTATTTTTTTCTATAACATTGAATCTAGATGATAGAGTAATAATGAATAGACGAGTAGCATTAAACCAAATCATGTGAATGAAAATTTGTGGATAAATTATTAGTGTAGCAATTTTTTAACTGAATTAATATGTCCAATCGTCCTAATATTTGGAATCACAGACAAAGAGGATACACTGTCTATACAGCTTGCATATTATCCAGGGTCAGATTATCATTGTATTCATAGTTGTAAACTAGAAAGCTGGTTAAATTTTGGTAGATAAATAAATAACTTGAATCATTATATCCATTTTTGGAAAATAATTGATTTGGATTAAATGCACTTTAAAATCCATTCAAATCCTAAAATTTCATTATCTTAAATTATGCGTTTGCAGGTAAATCACCACTTAGTTTATGTGTCCACTGGACACATGCTATACAATTTTTTAATAGCTAAATTAACTCAAGCAATACTCATATCTGTTTTCTGATGAAATTATAAAGAAATTTTTATTAGGTATTTGTGCAAATTCAAACTGAATTTTAAATTTTCATGATCAGAATGCAAATTTTTAAGATGAAATTCAGGAAGATTGATTGGTTTGTACCTCTATGTATTAAAACATTTTCATTGAAAAGAATGGGAAATGTTAAGATATGTAGTTTTAACCATAATTAATATCACATTCTTAACAAGTTTGAAATGTAAATAGTTACTAAAATGCTCTAAGACTATATTTTCTCAAAACACTGGCTGTCATAAAAATGCATGATTTTTGGTCAGATGGAAGAAAACTCTAATTGTATCATTTGATGATACAATCATCATTTTAGAGGATTTTAGTCCACTCATGGATCATGTTGTGAATATCCAGTGTCACAACATGTTGAGGAACTTGCTCAATCCCAAAAGGAATTATGAAAATGAAAGCTGCCAATTCAATCTGATCAATTTAGCATTTGCATGAAGCAAAGTATCATGCAAAATGTGAATTGGCATTGTTTTGAAATGAACTGTTTTCAGTAATAGCAAACCAATGCTATTACTTCTATTACTACAGTAAAAGAATGAAAACAAACTTTTTAAGATTATAAACTCTCCCAGAGTGAAGTATAATAAGGTATATTACACATTTACATTTTTAAAGTTAGTCTTGATTTAACATTGTCTATATGTATTACCTCATTTGTTCCAGATACATGCCGAGGAGCCTCTGTCTGGTAACTTTCCATTGTTCCATAGTTGTATTCTTGAAAATAATCAATGACATTTGCCTAACGGTAAATTTAAAACAAACAAACAATTAGTGAAAATGTAAGGCAATTCCAAAATATGAAAAACGTGACTTAACTGGGTTATGGTATTAGCCAAATGGGTATTTATCTAGATGTGTTAGGACTATAACTCATCATCAGAGATCTTCCATCTTATCTAGGATAGATCTTGATTGTTTTTCTTTGCTACCTTTACCCCTAGTTTGGCTTTTGCTGCTGCTTGATAACTTTTCTTCTTCTTGGATGCAAATTTTTCAGATTTGGGGGGTGTAAACTTTTTGGACTGTTCCTTTGACTTAGTAGCCACTGTCCTCGTCTTCTTTTTGAAATTGGATTTCTTTTTCTGTAAAATGTAGTGAAAGACGGAACGGAAAACATAAATAAAATGAAAGGAAAATAAAGAGCATGGATGAAAGGAAGAATAAGCAAAAGCAAAATGAACTTCATTCTTTCAGGACAGCTTCTGTCAAATAAAAATAACAGTTACTGGTTCCTAGATACAGGCTGAGTGAAAGGTTTCTGATTAAGTATGAGGAACAGAGGACATGAGCAACCACAGGATGATGGACAGCAGAACACCACATACAAAGGAGCCACTTTGTTTTTACCTCCGTTTGTGCTACTGTCTCCTCAGTTACAGTGGGTCTCTCTGTTACACTTTCAGCCTCTTTATATTCTGCTTCCCCATACTCATAGTCATATTCCATTAAATCCTCAGGTGCATACTACATTGCAAAGGAAGAAATATCAGGCAATTGTGTTAGTTGCAAGTAATACTATTAACAAAGTGGGACTATTCTTCTTAACTTTTACTTAAAGTAAATGTTAAGAGACAAGGGAATACTGTCATCTTTTAATGGTATTGTGTGTTTAAGATCGAAGTATTGTACTTTCTTCATATACAGAATATAATAACAGGAGTATTAAAGCAGACTCTCTAGGAGCAGGCTACTGGTTAGGATAGTAAGGAAATGAAAAATTTTGAATACTATTATTAACAATTATAGTCATAGACATAGTTGTTAAATATTCACATTAATTTTGATGTATACAAATTGCTGTGCAATGTTCCTCTTAAGACTTTTACAGTAATTTGAATGGGTGCATATAATCTTTCTCATTAAAATACATCTTTAAAAATAAAATATCAAGAATAGTCTTTCAGAATATGAAAGGACTTTCAGGTCTCTTGTGAGACAGGAAAAGGGAGAGGAGGGCAGTGGAATACAAGAAACATGAAACGAGTCTATAATCTATCTAGAAAATGATGATTAATGAAACAATAAATTTTTAAAATTATTTAGAAATCTCTAATTTCCTAGGGACTCATCTAGGATCAAAATGAGCAAAGAATATTTATGTAGTGTAAGAAAATTAAAAATTAGATCTGCTTAAGATGAATAAATTATTTCAATTTTTAAAATTACTGCTTGTTTCTCTGTTGAAACAAGAGCATACATTGAAACATCTTAAAATAATTAAACTGAATTCACAGTGAAAAATAGGATTTTAGAGTAAATTCTAAATTAAAAGAATTTAATTGGGAAGAGGTACTTTTTTAATACAGGGACATGCAAGACACCCATACATACTGAATAATGAGGAAAATAATGTGCTCATCTCTAAGTCAAAATATCACTATGAAAATTTTAATTTTCAATCAGGAGTACAGGTATTTTGAAACATATATTAATTAATGGTTTTAATCAAAATAACTGTAAATATACTAAGGCCATTTACAGTATGGAAAATTCAACAGTAAACTGAACAAGCTATAGCTCTAATACATATATATTGATTAATAGATATTAATAGAGTTATATAGGTATTATATATAGTTAAATATATTAAATACAGATATTTAATATATTATATATTAAATGCTAATGGCAACCTATTTGGAACACCCTAGGTATTTTCTTTGGTAAAATTCCAATTTCATCCCATCTGGACCTTTCTTAGCATTTCAACCAATCCGTTAGTCTAACAGCAAAAGAGCCATTGACCACAAGTCTGTTAGAGAACTGTGATCACTGTGTCCTCTAATGAACTCTATTAGCAATAACAATTCAAATGAGTACAATATCAAAGACATATAATAAGGTACTTTGAAAACTGATTCCCTAGCAATAACATAAAATCTCATCCTTACTGAAATACCCTCAAGGGAAAGAATCTTTCTAGATGGTCCAGTTGAAGACCACAATGTAAATATAAGACCTGCATTTTCTGTTCTTTATCATTGTCAAAACTCCAATTAAATAAGATTAACAGAAGCAGATTCATAATTGTATCCCTCCAGCAATAATTTCATTATCAATAAATATACATTTGAAGCAATTCAATAAAATCTTAGTCTAATTTGAATTTATACAGAATTTGGTAAAATACAAAAATGCATATATATATAACCCTTTAGAAAATTTTGGACCTTCCAGGCCACTGCAAGCAAGATGTAATGCCAACTATTTCTAGGATTTTTAATGTAAGCCTTATTATTAACAACATTAAGTAAAAAATAAGTACCAATTTAGCTCTGTATTAAGAGACATGAATGGAAACTGAGCTTGTCTAATTAATAATTTTTCTGCAGTAACCAGTACATATAATGGAATGAGAAATGATTTAAATATTTGATTTCTATTCTTACTACCTGCCAGCTTGAAGTAAAACATCAAAAACAAACAAGCAAAAAAACATTTGCAGATCTATTTTATACTTTAGAGTTTTTAGAATCATGTGCAGCTACAGTTAATTGTGAAAGCAAAAAGCAATGCACAAAACTATGAAGGACTAATGTTAAAAATGGACCATTTAGATGCATCTTCTATGAGGCCTCTTATTTAGATCTACACATCAATCAGTGCCAACACAGACAGGACAAATTATATCAAGTTTTTGTCTTGTAATAGGAAACCTCTTCAAACCTCCATAATTTTCACCTCTATTTGTACTCTTTTCAAATGGAAACCAACCAGATTCATTGTGGAACAACGGGGAAATTAGCATTCTCACTTCCCCAGGCCTAAAGTGCATTTTTTTCTTAGAGACTATTAAGGAACTAGTCATAATCACTACCTCTGTTCTGCTTATTTTCTTGTCTCCACAACACACTCCTTTTGGTGGTACTAAGTATACATGAAATGCTGCTGTTCTACATGAAGTCTTACAAGCTATATTTAAAAAGATGATTCTTCCTTCTAACTACGGAATTTTGAGGACACTTTGAAGACAAATAAAGGAGAAAGAACTAGTTGGAATCATTCAGATTAATATATTTAAAAAGATGATATTTAAAAAGTGATGGAATGATTTCAACTTTGATCTGTGACTAGAATAGCAGAAACTACAGTGTATGAAGAGAAAGGGACTTCTGGAAATCTTATGAAGTCTGCTCTTAATTTGTGTACATTTAGTGGTATCAGTAAAAACCTGTGCATCTGGGAGAACTAGGATATATGAGATATACAGAGTCAAAAGAAGACTGAAGTAATAAATATTGCAAAGTGAATTTTTTGAAATTCCTTTATAGAAAAATCTTTCCATTATTCCATTTTCCTTTTTTCATCCTTTATAAAATACAGTATTAATTGTCTACCATATATAAGGCATTATACTATGTGTAATACATTAATAAAGATGCCTATATAGATTTAATATCTAACTTCTTGCAAGCTAGGAAGGCAATTTAACTTGATGATAAAAACCCAATGGCATCATAATTTTAATATTTGCAATGCTTCTATTTAAATGGTACTGTATAGCTTCAAATAGAATTAAAATTTGATATTATCATTTCAATTGCTCTACATTATGCATCTCTCAATCTGCCAAATATGATGATGATACAATGTCAAGCCAAGCATGTAGCAATTGAATTTTACAACTGAATTTGAATATCTTATTCAGAGGATACTAAACAGACAAAATTACAGGTTGGAAAATGCATACTCAAGTTAGTTAATAAATGAAATTGATACACTTGTTAATCCAAATTAGAATAATAAATTTTCCATGTCATAAAGTTACCAACAGAAAATTAAGCAATATAAAGTCAAACATGCATGGTTAATGGTCCGTATTGCACTTTATATTCTCTATTCACTAACAAATAACACTACATCCCTTTTCTGTATATGTAGCACATAGGTAGATCAGTTATTAAAATAATTAAATGCTATTATTAAATATATTATTAAAAATTCATGTGTTAAATATGGTATTAAAATAATTAAAATAATTCATCTACAGACTTTCTACTTATATGATTATTTGTATGTATATTTGTATATATTTGTTATAACATGAGAAGTAATGCATACAGTTCAAAATTAATATGAGGACTGCTTACTAACTGTGATTAACCAGATCTCTTTTCCATACCACTAGAGAATGGCTCTCTCATTATTGAAGTATCAATGTAATTTGAAGTTAAGGGGAAAACCTAGACCTGATTCCTCTTAAAACTAAATAAACTTTTCATTGTGACACATACATTAAAAAATGATAATAAATGTATTAATCATCCAAATTTTCATGTAGTTTTTATTATATCAGTGTGCTATTTTTCTATAAAATGCTTCTAGTAAAAAGCAAGTTTGACATCTCAACAGTATGTTAAATATATGCATCAGAAGCTAAAATAGTAAAAGGCAAGTTCACTTTTAAATGAACTTAAGAAAAGAATATGGTTAAAAATGACTATTTTGCTTTAAAATAACTCAGCTTATTTGACAGACTAGCATTAAAACATGCAACTAATCCACCTCAAGGTAATATATTAAGAATGCATACCTTCATTCTTCCAAAAATCAGGGTCATATCTGTCGCTAAAAAGAATAAGCCTTATCTCTCTTAAAACAGGAATAAAATAAGTTTCATCAATCATGAACACATAGACTGACAGGCTATAAATTTTAATATTGTCATCACATAACCCCTTGGATACATAAACACTAAGCCTGATGGGTATTTTGTCTATCCTTTGAAATACACAGTAAACTGTTTTAATAAATTAGGAAGGAATAAAAAGAATGAAACACTTAAGAATTGTGAAAAAAGCAAACACAAATATACAGGAAATCTTCCTTTCCTTTATCATATTTTCATTCCTGTTGGCCTCTTAAGAATTACTCTGCTTTAAAAAGCACTAACATTAAATAATGAACACAATTTACTATAACATCTCATAAGTGATATCAAATATTATATTTCAAATATTTGGATCATAAAATCCAGACTGCATTCACATGCAATAATAAAAAAGCTATTTGAGCTGTGCTCTAGCATAAGAACAGTCTTAACATTTTCAAACTTCCACATCCCCTTCTAAAATTTAATGAATTCATTATGAAGAAAAAGTCTAAAAAGATAGTTTTGCTCCCAACCAAAGTATAAATCTCTTCCAGTCAGGCTGTACTAGAGCTGGGATAGATTTGTTCTTTGAGATAACCAAGTATAACAAAATTGCATGTATTTTGCTAACTCAGAAAAACGTATATTTGGTCTGAAGGAATATAGAGTCAAATTTCATTCTAATGACTTATACTGCAAAAACACACCCTGAAAGTATGGGTTCACACTTGAATTTCAAATAAAGTGACATATTTCAAATATTCAATATTCATATTTCAAATAAAGTGGCTAGTTTTATCAGTTGTCATTAGTTCACAGTTTTTCATTTCATTGCTCTTTATAAAAAATTTGTGCAAGAAAATGAAAAAAATAAATCAATGCTGCATAGCCCTATAGGAAATAGAAAAACATCCCTCCAAATATTCAACACAGCTTGAAACGTTTAAGATATCTCTAGTTTATTTTTTTTCATTTGCATGAATTGTCAAAGGCCTGGGAAATGCCAAGGACACCAGAAAATAAGGCTGTGTTACTTATTTAAATGCTAAGTGCAGAAATACAGTTTTTAGAAATTATCTTTTTCTCATCTCCCCCCAAAATGGCACATGTTCATATACACAGAATACATGTGAATAACCTCTATTTTAAATAACTTTAAGTAGCAAAATATTTAAACAAGTGGAAAAAAAAAAAAATCTTTGAATCACTTCCTCCTGGAAAGATTAGGATACTACTAAATAAAAGGACACTTGAATGAAAACTGGATAGGTAGGTATGAACCTAAAAATGCCAGTCTAAGGCCATATCATTAAATGAGAAAACCTGCCCTGATTCCATTCCTCACCTCATCGATCTGAGGTTCCTGAGCTTGAGCAGCCCTGGGAGCTGAAGAATCACAGTCAGGACTGTAATGCTCACAGTAGTCATATGCTGCTTTGGGGTCACCTGTGATCAACAGCTGTTGGATGTCCCCCTGTAAGGAAACAAACATGGATGTAGTCAGCATATTCAAAAACACATAGGGCTAGAGCAAAACTCATCCAAGACAATGTAAGGCTGATTTTTAGATACCTGAAGAAGAAAAATCAATTATATTTCAATGTTAAGAATAACCTCATTTGTTTTTTTGTTTTTTTTTTTTAATCCCAGCACATTTATTTCCACAGGTTCTTCAAAAAAGAGCACAATTCAGAATAGAAGTACACCACTGTACTTAAAGGCAAAATTACATAGCAAGTAAAAGCTGTCCCCTTCCTCCTTTCACAGAAGAGAAATTTCAGCAAGGAATTTTCTGCCACCTGACAGCTTTACAGTTATTCATGCCTCCTATTCATTCCATGCCCCATCAACCCTCTCATTTTCTCCAACTTCCCTCACTGAAATTTGTGTTCACAAGTTGTGCATGTTTTGTCTACCTGATGAAGGAGCTGAGACAATGATTTGGGGAAAAAGTCACCCCGACATGATGGAGGAGACAAGCCAAGGAGGCTTCACAGCTCAAGCTAGCTTTGTCCTCAAAAGCCTGACATTCTAAAATTTCACTTTGGACTCCTGAAATCTGAAATCAAATGGGTGTATGGTCTTGTGTTCACTCCTATACTGAACTGCACACAGCCCAGGTTCAGGAGTGGAAGGGGTCGAGGCATGGTGGAAATGAGAAAGTGGGGATGTGTGAGCACCTCATATCCAGCTCACGGGTGAGTGCCTGCCTCAGAGAGGAGACCAGGGGTACAAGGTCTTAGGACGTGCAGTCCACTGCAGCCTGAGATGCCTGAACTGGGAAGAGGGAGAACATTTACAAGTCTGTGGATCCCTGCCTCTTCAGCCAGGTAGCTGCTCCCACCACTATCTCCAGGTATTAGGAACTTTCAGGGTCCAGAATGGATCCCTGTCCCCCAGGGACTTCACCATAAGCCTCAAGAGCCCCTTCTAAAGTACTTGAGCTGTTGCTGCAGCCCGATCACTTGCTACTTTCATAGTTCCACTGCCTTCTTGGCGTCTGGGTGGGAAGTTGCTGTGATGGTTTCCCTTCAGAGACCTAATCCCTAAGGACGGCCTCTGAAGAGTTCCAGGTGTAATGTGAAGCCTTGGAAAACACTACACAAAACCGTGGCTACATCTGAAAAGGCACACGTGCTGCTCTCAGCTTCAAAGTCCTGCTGGTATAAGGCCTCTGGCTCCCTTGCCCAGGCGTGTTGTTCCCTCAGTGCCCACAAGAGTCTTGCAGGGTAGAACATCATGGTTGTTCTAGCACACATGGCCGGTTTTAGGAAAAGAAGACAGATGAGGGAGCTGAGGCTGCTGAAACACGTAGCGGGGTCTACGACGTTCCTGTGGGAGGGACCGGGGCCCGGGGGGCCACGCTAGGCAGACGCCTTGGCGGCTGTCCGAGCCTGATGCCCCTGTTTTGCTTTCTCCCTCTGCTCCTGTTCCCTCCGGATCAGCTGTAGCCGGTCGAGGTTCCACTGCTGCAGTCTCTGCTCGTGGGTGGCGATGTCCTCTGCTTCATAGGTGGGGAGCTTTTCCTTGACAAGCTGGGTGGTCAGAGCCAAAAGGCTTCCTGACTCCACTTTGCACAGTGCCTGAAGCTTAGAATGTAAGGCCTTAAATCGTTCCAGGTACTGGGGAAGCTTAGACTGTTCCACTTCCTCTATGTCTAACTGCTCCACCTGTTCTTCTGAGTCCTGGCTGTCTTTAACTTCTTGGGACTGTTCCTCTGAAGACCCACTGGCTGGTGAAATCAGAGCCTGCAGCACTCTGTCCAGCACATCGAGCGCTTCTTGACATAGCTTTATGTCTTCCGGGGAGGAAGCCACTTTCTCCATCACTTGCAGGGCTCTGTCAAGATACCCTGGTTTCTACATCAGAGGCATGTTGTGGTATATGGCCCGCAGTCCCTGATGCAATTCCACCTTCCCAATAAGTGCATAGCCATACAACTGGGAGCAGTAGGGATGCACCAAAGTTCTTCTCTTCCCAACTGAAGTCTGTCTTCTTTGCCAGGCAATGGTATAAAACATAGAGGGAGAGAAGTTGGGTGGAAGGCACTTCAAATTCTTCTTGCATCATGATCTCAAAAACCACAGATAATTCATCTTTGTAATTTTCTTTTTTAATAAAATAATCCATCAGTATATTGAATGTAAAGTTATCTGGAAAAATTCCATATTGAACCTTATTTACAAGGGTATATAAGGCTTTGTCTTGTGCACCGTATTTTAGACATTGCCTAATCCAGGTGTGGATTGTCCAGTCTCTCAGGTACCTGCAGTTAGGGCTGTGTTGAAATCTGTAAAGGTAATACTCTGCATAGCCTACCTCTTCTCGAGAGGAAATGTTGTCCACAAAGCAACTTTCTCTCATACGTTTTATCCATTAAAGATGCTAGATCAGCAAGGTGGCAATGTTCTTTTTCTCTTGCTTCCCACTTGTGGCTGTCCACATACGCTGCAGAAAGCAGGTATCTTTTACCATTTCCCTCTTGAGCTCCATGGGCCCAGCCTCTTGGGGCTTCGTGCTTAATTGATCCTGTAGTCCTCTCTCTCCTGGCATAGAGCTTGTTTCTTTCCAGGCCTCCTATGTCTCAGCTCTTCTGCTCTCTTCCCAATTTCAGCTGTAAGTTATCAGGCAAATGGCTCATCTCTCCCCAGGGCTTCAGCTGTTTGAACCTTGTCATATGGCAGGTTCAAAAATGGCAGAGCTCTCCAAGAATAATCTCATTTGATTAAGAGAGAGACTCACGTTTATTTTATTAATTAACTAATAATATTAAGCTGTTATTCTATATTAACAGCTTAGTGGTTCAGGAAATCTATACTATATACATCTATTTGTAAAGACTTGATTCCACTGCATTCCCAGGTTATGCTGCATGGTACAGTTCAAATAAAATATAAGTAATACATAAAATAAGTAAATAAACTGAAAAATCAGAATAAATATATAAAGACAGTAATGTCAGTCTAGTATTAAATAACTAAAAGATTCAATTAACTTAAACTGAATTATCATGGTAAGGCAAATTTACATGAGAATTTTTTAAGTGAATGTATATGTCTATCTATTGCGTTCTATTAGAAAAATAAGTATCAAAGGTTTGCAATTCCTACTTATGAAGATAAGTGATAAATGAGAACAAGAAAAGAAAATTATACATCAAAAAGTATAGGTTTGGGCAATTTTCATTAAGGAAAAAAATGGAGGGCCCAAGCATATATTAAAACTCACCATTTAGAAATCTGTATGATTTTAATAGAAAGAAAAATATCAGAAATATAAATAAAAGGATCGTCTTAAGAATTTTACTTTCAGAAGCTTCTGGATATTGTATAAATGAGGGAAAAGTCTTAATATTATGCCTTTGAGGCAAATATGACTATTTACATGGGTCTATAATTCAAAATGAAACTGATTTGATTTGAATCATATTAATTAAGAATTACACCCAAGTCAGAGAAATGTCTGGGCTCATATCCATTTGACCTGGAGGTTGAAGTTCAAAGAAGTTTGCACACTTCTTCAGAAGTTTGTAAGTCTGATTCACAGAACTCCTGATTCCATTTTACTTGGAAATATAGCCATTAAATTACCAAGGACTCTAAAATTGAGCACTAGGAAAGGATTCATAGCACATCTATAACACAAGATTCATTTATTCATCAACAAATGTTAACTGAGAAATTATACACAAAACTTTGAACATAGTACTGTAGAGGGAGAAAAATTAATTTGATGGCATCTATGCCCTTTGGAGAGTGCAATCTCTTGGTTAAGAAGATCAAAATTGTAATAAAAGGAAGAATAAAATACATAACTTGAAAAAGATATGTGTAAATTGTTGCAAGAAATGCCAAGAAAGGAGTATATTATTTAATCTTAGCAGGCAATCCTTCATTAAATACTTGTCAGTGCTACTTGTGGTGGAGTAATCATTTTTATTTGCATTGTTCTTTCTTCTG
Organism: Cabassous unicinctus; assembly: GCA_029593785.1. Taxonomy (NCBI): domain Eukaryota; kingdom Metazoa; phylum Chordata; class Mammalia; order Cingulata; family Chlamyphoridae; genus Cabassous; species Cabassous unicinctus. The sequence goes on from JAQZBX010000032.1 coordinate 160,712, forward strand.
TCTGCCAACAATTTTACATTACCATCCTTTGAGTTAGCATTCATTCCTATGAATTATTTCATTTTCTACATTTTTATTTAAAAAAAAACAACTTGATTGACATATAATTCACATACCATAAAATTCACCCTTCTAAAGAGTACAATTCTGTAACTTTGGTACAGTCACAGAATTGTGCAACCATCACCACTATCTAATTTCAGAAAATTTTCAACATCCCAAAAAGAAACTCCAATAAACATTATCATTTATGCACCATTCCTCCCTCTCCCTGGGCCCTGCCAACTCTCTCTTTCTCTAGATTTGCCTACTGTGGAGATTTCCTATAAATGGAATCGAACAATATGATGTTTTTTGTGACTGGCGTCTTTCACTTAGCATAATGTTTTCAAGGTTCATCCTTGTTGTAGCATGTATCAGTACTTCATTCCTCTTTACTGCCAAATACTATCTCATTGTGTGGGCATACCACATTTTGTTTATTCATCAGTTGCTGAAGTTTTGGGTTGTTTCCACTTATTACCTATTTTGCTATTTGTTTTCCACATGCCTTATATTTATTCTACTGTTATTTTATTACTCTATTACTGCATTCTTTTGTGTTATTTCTTTTTACACCATTTTAATTTTCTCATCATTTTATTTTTTACTATATTTTGGAGTTATTTTTTTAGTGACTGCTTTGGAGATTTCAATTAATGTCTTACCATAAAAACAACCTTGTTGCCTGAATGATGGACTATGATGCTTATGGGTATGGATATCTTTGAATTTATCTTACTCGGAGCTTGTGCTTCTTGGATGTATATTTTAATGTGTTTCATGAGGAGTTTTAAACCATTATTTCTTTGAACATTCTTTCTGTCCTTTTTTATCCTCTCCTTCTGGTATTCTCAGTATGTATATGTTGGTATGTTTGATGGTGTACTAGGTCTCTGAGACTCTGTTCAATTTTTATTTCATTGTGTTGTTTTCTTTCTGTTCCTTATATGAGATAATCTCAATTGATCTATCTTCAAGTTAGGGGATTCTTCTGGCAGTTAAAATCTGCTGTTGAGCTTCTCTAGTGGGTTTTTCATTCAGTTATTATACTTTTCAAATCCATAATTCATATCTTTTTTAAAATAATTTCTGTCTTTATTGATATTCTCTATTTGGTAAGACATCACTTGCACATTTTCCTTTATTTCTTTAATCATGGTTTCCTTTGTATCTTTGAAAATATTCATACTTATTTATTTAAAGTCTTTGTCTACTAAATCTATTGTCTGTGCTTCTTCAGGGACAAATTCTATTGACTACTCTTTGTCTGGACCATACTTTTCTGTTTCTTTGCTTGTCTCATAATTTTTTGTTAAAAACTGAACATTTTCATTAATATAATATCAACCCTGGGAATCAGATCCCTTCTCCCAATGTCTGCTGTATCTGTTTGTAGTTGTTGTTGCCACTTGTCTAATGAATTTCCTAAAGAAATTCTGTAAGTCCGTATTCTTTGCTGCCTATGGCTACAGAAATCTCTGCTTGGTCAGCGTAGTGATTTGCAAGTGGTTAGGCAGATACTTCTATAATTGAACCAATAAATATCCCAGAGTTTGCCAAGAGGCTTTATTTCTGTATTGGGGTATGCCTGCAATACTCTTGACAGTTTACAACCCTGTCTTGGTTTTCATTTCTTGCTGTGCAGAGGCTCAAAATCAGGCAAACATGCAAGATTAGGGCCTTCTCAGGTCTTTCTTAGATATCTGTCTTCTAGATTCCCAGGAATACGTCAGAGCATTTCAAAGCCTCGACAGACGTCTCATTTCCAAGCCATTTCATTTTAGTTTTTCAGTCCACTTCTCATTTGCCGCAAACCTTCACTTTCACATGAACATTGCCAATTGCCTGCTAAAGATCTTCATCTAGAAGTTCTCCTTTTCACCATAGAAATGGAAGATGTCCATAATTTAAACCTCAAAAACACACATCCACCAATATAAATTTCATTGACATGAAATTTTGCACTATTTAGTCATCAATGAGATAGATTTTGTTCAATTCAGAAATGTCTCATAGATTCTCAATTTTCTTCAGGTTTATTAAATTAATTCCTTCCTTCATTCAAAAAGTGCTTAAAAATTGCAAATCACATGGTAATATGGTCCATAAGTACCCAAACAAGGAAACTCCTACTTTATCCCCCAGGAATACATTAAAAAAGCAGAAGTAGCAAATATCCATCCAGAAAAATATCTTATAATGACCATATTATTAGTAGTATTTCCAACTTGAAAAATATTTATTTTTCATGTGTCCTGAGGTAATATACACTTCTCAAACACCAACTGGTGGATTTAAAACACTTGAATGGCTTCATCTGAATTATTGTAAAAGAAGAGTCACCAATAACAAAGAGAAATTAGAATGCCCAATTCTTTATTTTGCAATACTAAAAGGAGTATAATGAGGAATCATTGAGTAAAAGGGAAAACACTCAATTAGGAATCATAACTCATGAATATTCTTCTGGCTTTGCCATTAACTACCTGGGCCTGTGCAAGTAATTTAACCTAATTTATTATTTGAAAAATGAAAGCATTGAGACATCACCTGTAAGGTCCTTTCCAGAACTAAAAATTCTTCAGTTCCATGCTTAATTACATAAGGGATATAATGAACCAAGTGAAGCCGCTGTTAATACACAAAAAACTTACCTATCTCATATGCATATTGTATTTTTTAAAAGTTTATTTTTTAGAAGATTAATGGTTCCTTAAGTATTCATTATTCTAGTTAAGACACTTGGCTTCATTAAATGGAACTCTGCCAACCTTTCCACTATGAATTCTTATTTCAGGTGTTTAAAACTCAGTCATATAATATACTACTGGAAAGAAACTGGAAAAGTCACTAAAAAAACCTAGTGCTATTTTCCCCAGAAGGCATTTAACAGTGTTTTGTATTAATCATGAGACATATGTTGTGAGACAGTTGAAGATAAATAAAAGCATCATGAAAGGTTGAATAAACTAAATATTTAGATTCAACAGTGTCATAAAATTTTCCACAGCTGGGAATAGTTTCAGTTACCAAGTAAAGTTGGCACCAGTAGCATAAATGGCATTAAAAGGGTATCATCCTTCTCTCAAAGTCTCTAAAGTCAAGATTAAAACTAGAGTTGATGCAGTTACCTTGGTATCCACAGTTGTGCTAGCTGGGTCTATGATATAGTATTTGCCTATAGACAAGATAAGTCTAGAGGCGGAAAGCAAAGTGAGTGTAAGAAAATCAGTAGAAACTGTCTGTTTAGATGAGGCTTTTCTGAATGTCACATTCCTTGCAAAGGATCCTGCTACATTTTTATGAAGACCAATTTAAAAAACTGAAAATAGTGTACTGTTGCTAACATTTTTTAGTTTTGTTTGCTATTATTTTTATAGGAAATTATATATATATACATTTATGTATATTCATAAAGTCTTTGTAAGTCTTAGCTATTCTATTTTCTGTGCTATGAACATAAATATATAATTCATAATGAAGTTCACAAGTTAAAACAAATTTAGTCTTTTTTGTAAGGAATAATATTCATTTAGGGTGTAGTACATGAAATTTGTTTAATATCTTGTCAGTGTTAAGTATCTGAATTTTTAGATTCAACTCCTCACCCTCTATGAAGCCAACCAGTGCTTGGTTAAAGTCAGTTCACAGCCAGACTATCCACTGAATTGTACAGCACAGCAGCAGACTCTAGAGAATGAGCAACAGAAAACCAGGCTCTGCGCAGTGGTCAAGTTCAACCCTATCTAAGGGAATCATGAGGCATGTGGATGGATTCTGTGCTTGGGAAACAATATTTCAAGAAATGTAGGAGAAAGTCTGATAACCCCCAAACATTTAATACAGCTGCTGGAAAAATACCTGTCTGTAACTGAAAAACAAGGGTCTGTTTTGAATTCCAAGCTAGTTAACTAGGATCTGTAGAAACTCATAATGTTTTAATTCTGCTCTGAACCTTGGTAGACCTAACCTTTAAATATTAAAACTTGGACATGTCTTATATTCTAAAAGAACAATTTACTTTTGGTAAAATATGGAAAAGAAGACTCCAAATACCTGAGTAAGTATCTCACTGAATATCAAAAATTTCTAAAATTAGAAATTTCATCTCCTCCATTGCTGAAGTAAATCATGCAGCTGCAGTTCTGTCCAATAAAATTATTTAGCCTTAAAATTTCCCCTAGCACATTCCAGTGTCTGTTAACTCTCAGCATGTAGCTATCTCAATAGGAATGATTGCATTCACTAAAAGCTTCTTGGAAATATCTTGATGGAATATTAGAAGCAAGAAAAAGTTAGCTGCATTGGGAAAATGGGATAGGAAAGAGCATTAAAACCAGAAGAAATATCTTTGACAAAACTTTTGAGAATGAAACTGTATGACAAGTTCAGAATAAGTGCTGCATACTTGGAGGGAAGCACTTATATGGTGATGGTGTGAAGTAAAGGTAGAGAATGGAAAGAGATAAAATAATAATAATAATAATAATAATAATAATAATAATAAGCCAAGAACCAATTTTTGAAAGTCCTGTATGTAAACTGAACCCGGAAAGTTATGGTGAGCCATTTAAGGCCTTTGAGCAATGGAGTCAATTGGTCAATGACGCATTTTAACAAAATCACTTTAACAACGTAGTGGAGGATGACTTGGAAGTGGCCAGTTTAGAAGCAAGGGAATTAGTTAGGGGTCTACTGCAATAAAGTGTTGAGAAACTAAACCAAGTCAGCAGTAAAAAGAATAGAGTAGTCATAACATTGAGTAGAGATATTAGGTGAAAACTATCTGCAAGATTTGGATATGGACGATATGTTGGTGGTAGAGTAGGATGGGGATGGCTAGGAAAGATAGAATAAAGTGTGTCATAGAGGAATGCAAGGTGATTCTGCAGTTGCTGAAGTGAGCAATGGTAGCATGGCAAAACTATCTATTCAAACTAGAAATATAGTAAAAGGGGTATATTTTGAAATCAATATCTTAAGTCAAAGCAGTGTAATGATAACGGTAGTTTCCACATTAAGTAAAGTTTGTTTTGTTTTTGTTTTAAAAAAAAATAACCTTCATTTATTTTTGAATTGTGTCTTGCCACTGTCTGTTGGCTCTTAGGTTTCTTTACCAATGCTAAATCAAGTTACAAGAATCAATGAGAATCATTAGAAAATTTCCCTTTAATCTGACAGCCCATACTTTCCTTCACTGAAGCAGCCTCAGACCATTTTTTTCATTGATAATCAAGGATAAAATGATCTTATAACTTGCCTGGAGTGAATTAATGCTAGTTTGTTTTATTTATAACTCTTAAGTTTTGTTTTTATGACTGAATAAAAGGCATTGCAAAAAACAATTATGTTTGCTTATTTGTAAAATGGATAATGACTGACTTTTTCCAGGGCCTGGTTTTAAGTAGATGGTGTAGAAATACTTGCTAATTTTACTGGTGAATATCTGGAAATCAGGGTAATTAGATAATTCACCTAAAAGTATCACTATGCATAAATTTCCATTGGTCCATTGGAGGTAATAAAAAGTAAGAATGGATAAGAAAATATTTAACTCCAGGAGCAAACAAAGATTTCAAAGGGACTAAGTTTAAGTACACATACCAGATGTTTAAAAACAGATATCAATTTTTTAAACCTAGAGTTGATATTTGAGTTTAAATATCCATTTATGTGACTATTTTTTTAAATGCATTTTTATTCTGCTAGCAAAAAAGTTAAAACAATTCTTGGTTCTATCATTGAGTTCATATTGATGAACTTATATTCTAATTCTTCTTCATATAAACAATGAAAAATAAGAAAATAGTAGAAAAATATCTTTTTAATTACTAATTATGATTTTTCTTCCTTTCTCAGAATTATATATTTTGTGATCTACATTTCATTTTATCTGTTCATATTAATATAAATCAAGAGTAAAATAATGCATTTAGTTCCTTCTGGATTTAAGAAAACCCCGATGTAAAAATTTAAATTACAAATCTGAAAAGCTATTAAAAGATGATTCTCAAATTACAAAAGGATTCTTCTTTTGGTACAAGAATAATTCAAAGTTTCTTTAAATAATGAACATTTAATATATGTGTCACCACAATTTGATATCCCTCCCCAAATAAATTCAACTGATACTTTTTAAAAACATCTATTGTCAAAAATAATATATTTAATATATTTGGAATTGCATTTACAAATCTAAAAGTCTTTCGAAACAAAAGTGAAATCATTTAGACACTTTATTTCTAAAAACTAATAAGAAAAATATATTTTCATGAAAGGAAATAATAGGCATTATCTAACATTTTTAACTTGTAATTTAAAACTCAGACTTAAAGGACAAGTTCATATAATTGATGTTAGCATAAAAGTCAAACATGGCCTTTGCATATAGCTATCATGCAAAGCATACAGCAGAATTTGACATTTACTTTATATTTCATGGCCTTTGCCTTGGCAGAAAATTTTGGACTTATTTTTAACTTAATTGTCTTTGCAATATTAAAAAAGTAAGGATAGACTTTTTTTTCATTTCATACAGAGTTTAAAAGTTGAACTAGCACATTTACTCCTCTAACCCAATCAAGTAAACTAGATATTTGGGAATCATTTTTTACATATCAATTTGGCATCATCTGTTTTTCCTGTGTATTTTTAAGACTAGAGAAAATATCTGTTAGAGAATGAAAAGAAACGTGATTTTAGCATTTCTGCACATTTATTATTCTAGTTATAAAAAATAATAATTACAGAGTTATTAATATTTTAATAAATCTTTTAAAATTATTTCCTTATTTTTATTCTGTTCTCTACTATATAACAATAAATGATACATTTCCTTTAATGAATTGAATCAAAATTGGGCATTTTATGAAATATATAAGCTTAGCTGGATCTAAAAAGTATGCATATACATAATAAAGTATGTGATATTTTACTTTTTTAAATTTGAAGAAAAAATGTTTTTTTAACATCAATGGGAAAACTTCTCTACTCATAACAGAATACGGTCAGTTTGTATATATATCTGTTGAATTGTAAAAGAGATGAGGGATGTGCTCAAAGTTGAAAGCTTAGAATTTCCTATTGAAATGGGAATACTTGGAGAGAACTTTATTTTTGTTGAGCGCAAAAGGAAACGTGTTATACAACATTCCACATTTCAGGAGACATCATCATATGCTTTCCTACTACAGGACAAACTACATTTTCCCCCAAACAAAATATCCTCCTTTTTTATATATTATCACAAGTACCATTTTTTTTGATAATAAGTAGGCATACATTATAAGTCAGATCAAAATTATATTTCTCCTAATACATTTAATTCTTACTTGAACGAGAAATTGCTTTCCAGAGTCTCTGTCCCTGGCTCTGTTTACCACTCATTCAATCTATTTGTTCATTCAATAAATATTTACTAAGGCAAAGCATCATGTTGACACTTTGTGAAGGAAAAGAGGAAAAAAGAGGTAAAATCAGACCCAGATCCTACTCTTAAGTAGCATACCAATACACAATGTATAATTATATAAATGCATAATAGATAAAAACATATTTCTTTAGTATCTACTGTATGTTGATAATAAGGAATAAAGAAATTTGGATGGGTTTGGGGAGAACTCTCATTTGGGACTATCAGAGGAACTATTCAGAAAAGGATTGAAATAAAAGAGATAATTTATGGGAAACTGCCCAGCTTTTCTTTAAAATATAGTGATGCTTGGCATTCGCTGACTGTCCCCAAATCCTATTATTCACATTTCTCTTTCCTACTATGCTCCCATATAATCTGACCCTTATAGCTTGCATCATCAGATTCCTTTGCAGTCTGGTTTCCAGTACAAGTAATGGAAGTTACTACCAGAAGAGGGATGAATTCCTGGTTGGCCACAGTGTTTCTGGCAGTGGCTCTGCCCCTCTCTTTTGGAACACAACCTTACAAACCTCCAACTCCCACTGAGCTCTGAACCACTATTTTTACTTCTTTTCACCAGAAGATCCAGTGAAAGTAATGCAAGTTTCCAGGTCTCTGAGCCTCTCTTATTGACTCCATGAACCCAGATAACACCTCTAAAACCATCTGAGTAAGTTTCTGTTTTCTGCCAGAACCTTGAGTGAACTCAAAGGTAGTAAATGTGAGACTTGAGGACCTGGACTAGCAATTGACATCTTCCTTTTATATATACTAAGTTTAAGGATTCAAATAAATAGTGGCATATAATTTGCCAAGAAAATGCAGTGTCTACTAGAAAACACAAGCACAGGTTATAGTATGGACTCCTCTACATAATAAATCTAATTTGTTCATTTAAATTCACCCAAATATAAATTTATTGAGAGCCCAAGAAGCTCTTCTGTTTTGTTCCCTGAGGTATCCACAGTTTCTAGAACTAACAGGCACACAATGGATACTCAATAATTGTTTGTTTAGTGAAGGAGTCATCCAGGCAAATAATTTATCATGAGGAGACTCTGCTTCATCATCTGTAAATTAAGAATATTATTTATTACTCATCTTGCTTCCTAAAAGAGACTCTAAAATACATAATTAAGCAGTTTTTAAACGGTAATATAAGGTATTATTAATATTAAATTTTGGGACAATTAAAGAATACACATTTGAAGTGTTGACTTCTAGACAACATGTATATCAGCACTATAAATTTTAAGAAATGCTGTTGTAGAATTCATTTGTGCTTTTTCCAAAAATAAGTTCCAAAATATGTTCAGTTTTAGGACTCTTAAAGTCATTATTCCATAAGTCAACCTCCTCAGAAAATAATGTAATAGAATAGGAAAAAAAGACATTTAGCTTAGGAATTTCCAGCATGTGCCCCTGTAAATCCGATAGCTTTTCAAAATTCTATACTGTTTCCATAAGATATTCCTTAGATACTAAAATGATTTTCATATTTCACATTAGAGCTCTGTTTAAAAAATATGATGAGTCTTAGCAGAGATATTTTGTTGCATATCCAAGAACAAGGTTGACATTAAATATTAAACATGGCATAAACTTCTCATGAAGTAGCTGCCATTATCAGAATATTAATCAAAAACCTGTGCTTTCTGTCTACTCAGACATCTGAATTTGCCAAAGCACTCACTCTCATAACAGTTTTTCCAAACATTCCATAAAGCTAATGATCCTTTCTCAACTATTTTGTGTGGTAAAGGAAAGCTGCCAAAATGTTTAGAATACTAGTTTAATTGAAAAATGCATCAGAGATTGGATTTGATCCATAATTCAAAGGAAAGAATGAGGGAAACCACATAATCACAGACAGAACTGCTACCCACATACTCTTATATTGCATTATATCCCCTAAACTGGCTTAAGCAACCAATTGTAAGAATATGAGAAGTGTTCCCATGTTACTTGAATGTACTACTAATTTTGAAAATATTTAACAAGTGTTATAGAAAATTCTTAAAGTTGTATAAAATACTACCAAAAAAAGTGCACTTTTATCTTACTTTCTAAATTATCAATGTTAAACAAGGGTTCTTCCTGAAGGATAACTACTGATCTGGATCTATTCTATAAAAAAATACTAATACTAATAAAGTAAAATAAAATTTAAAAGTTAGAAAAAAATATAACAAGACTTACGCCAGCTATTTTATTTTTTCTGCTATAGATGATCTATACTGCTTAAATAAATTAGTGTTAGAAAGTATATTTATTTGCTCATTAAGAAATGTTGATTGTCGGGGACTATTTTAGACACTGTGGATAAAGCAGTTGGTAAAACACAAAGCCCCTGCCTTTTCTGAGCTTACATTCCAGGGAGAAAAAGAAAATATGTAAAATGTAGTGCATCGGAGGTGAAAAGGGCTGGGAAGACTACAAGCAGAATAAGAGAGATGAGTCAGAAGGTCAGGTGTTAAATTACCAAGTATGACCAGGGTAGGTTTCACTGCTAAAAGGGACACAGATAATTGAAGGAGCAGAGGAACTGAGAAATGTAGATATCTGGGGAAGAGCCTTGCAGGCAGAGGAACTAGTAGATGCCCAGGCTCAGAGGCAGGAGCATGCTTTATATGTTTGAGGAAGGGAAGCCTTCTGGTTGGAGCAATGGGAGCCAGAGGGAGAGGAGTCCAGGCAAGATCAAAGAGAAGGGGCAGTGAGTGTGGTAAAGATGGCATATAATCCTGCAGACCATTAAAAGAGTTTTGGCTTTTACTCTACGTGAGATGAAAAACCACTGGAAAGTTATGAGCAAAGAGGTGACATTCTTCTATTCACTCATTAATTCTTTCAATTGAGATACTATTTGACAGGAATGCCTGCTGCTTGGAGAATAGACTAACAGACAGAATAGAAGCAGAGAGATCATTAAAAGCCTCTTGTAATTATCCAAGAAAAATATAATAAGAGTTGCAATAATAGATAAAAATTAATTGGCACTTGCTATAAACCTGCCATATTTCTAAGAACTTTATATATTCAAATTGACTCTGTTTTGAAAAGATCTAGTTGATAAAATAGTTTATTTATACCATAAGTTAAATAATCTATCACATTGTAATACTCTTTTGGGTTATTAATAATAATTTCACATTAACTGTGAGATTACATTGAAACTCAGGAAATGTGAAAAGGATAGAGAAATAATTTAATTTTGTCCAGGTTAATCCTATGGTTTTTTAGCCAATTTGAATCTTTGTTAAAATCATACAGTTTAAGAAAGAGAGTTAAAGCCTTTTAAACTTAGCTACAATTCCCAAAAGTTCATGTTCATAAGACATAAACTTCACCTGTTTAGTGCCTTTCTGTCAATGCTAGAAGCCTGTGGTCATTAAGTTCCCCTCTGCCTTAACCCCACAGACCCAATCAGTTCCCAACACCTGCCAATTATACTCTACATTATCATCATGAAACAAGATCCTTCAATCCATTTCTTCTACCATGGCCTTGTCTCTATTCTAAACACCTTTTGTTTGAAATAATGTGTCATACCAAATGTTTTCTTCTTTTCCATCAAGTTCTTTCAATTCTAGACTAACTCCTTCACTGTCACAAAAATTATATTTTCAAAAACGAATCTGAAAGTTTAATTCCTCGACTTAAATTTCTAATGGCCTAAGGTTTAAAGTTCAGCCTCTCAGCATGGTAGCACAGTGTAAAAGGCTGTTCACAAACAAATGGCCCCGACATGCCAAGCAGGTCATCTCCAAAATGCCCCAAACAACATTACATTTCTCAAACCAGCTTTGCTGATTCCCAATTTTTGTACCTGTGCCCTTATCTTTAAATGACCTTTTATTTTTCATCGTTCTGGATCCAGCTTTTACTCCTTCCTCTGTGTCCCCATTGATCATTTGTATATCTTTTATATGGAACACAATCATGTTTTATTACAACTACTTATTAATTTATATCCCTTATTTAAGTGCAACCACAGTGTTTGGCATGATATTTATTCTGCTTCAACAGGCAATAATTAATTACTTAATAAGCACCCAACTTCCAGAGGGCACAAGCTCTTCTACAGCTATTCCTGAACTTTTTCTCTGCTCTCTCATTCCTCTAACAAAGCCTTAACTACTACCAGTTAAAGCATACATTATTCAATAATTTTCACTGACTATCAACACCATGCCAAACTTTGTGCTTGATGCGACTGCTGGAATACCTAAAGAAAAATGGTATAAATCCTGTTATCAAGGAATTTATAATCCAGTGAGAAAACTACACATTAATAAATAATTATCAAACAGCATGATAATAGAGATATGAAAACAAGAATGCAAATGCAAATTAACTTCTTTAAAAGTTAGGAAAATGGTAAAGACTAATAATAAGCCTTAAAAGGGGGAAAAAAAATAAAGAGGTCAAATATAAACTTCAACCAGGGTAATCTATCTACACAGAGACAAGATTTATAAAAGGAATGAAATACAATATGTGATACTTGATTGTACATTCTTGTCAGCCAGTGGTGCACTAATAATCAGTGAAAAGGGGAGAAATGAATTGAAAGGGTCAATGCTCCTTTTAAAGGAATAGCAATATTCTATATACAATGGTACTTTGGATCCTCTATCGAGCTCTGAAATCTGAATTTATCTCAAATACCACATTGAGTTTCTTGAAAAAATTACATTCATAAATCCTATTAAATATGAAATATACTAAAAGATCACATGCAACAAGGTCCCGAAATATACACTATTTATCTGCATATCACAATACAGTGGAGCAGATCTGATCCCAAGTAGGTCGAATGGCAACAAGACATATATGGCTGTTGGATAATAAAGCACAATGACATCCAGAAAGAACAGAGAAGGTGTCCTACAGAGTCACTGAAGCTTGGTCATAAATAACGTAGCACATTTCTGTGTGTTGGGCCTCACCACACTTGTCAGGCTCAGTATGCAGCGATAAGGAATGCAATTACAAGTCAAACAGCCAAAAAACAGATGCTCTTTTTAGACAAGGCTAATGATAACTCTCAGAAAAGGATTTAACCAATATTGTGACTCAATCTACTCCTGAAGGGACTACTCGCGTCTTCACATTTTCTATATGGTCAGTAGTGGAACTTAATTATCTCCTCAAAACAGAAAACTCAAAAGAGAAAAATGTATATTTGGTATTACAAGCTTGTAAATAATTGATGATTAGTCACCAATCTTAAATAAAATCTGACAATTTCTAATATTTTTTTCTACTTGTTACAGTAAGAAAAAAATATATGGCTTATGAAACTACTACTACCAGATATTATGTAGATATATTTGACTCTTTCTGCCTGAAAGCCCTAAGAATGACACATATATTATATTGTCCTATGGAACAATTCAACAGGCCCATGAATCCAGTGAATTGTTGTTGAATCCTACTATTATACACTTGAATGGTGTCCCTTAAGATTTTAACACCAATTTTCATTGAACTTGTGTTTGATACACTCAATTTGGGTTTAGACTGTGTTTGACAACGAACTCTACCAAATGTGTACCTCAGGTGCAGTATCTATAATTTGTCATTCCTCTTGCATTTGTATTATTTACTGGCATTTAAAAAATTAAAAATTTGGGGTATTAATACATTACCAGAACATAACTCACAAAACTGGTTCCACACCTATGCTTCCAATGACTAAAAAAGAAAAAGCTACAGTCACATTCCCAAATACATTTGATAAACAAAAGATTTATGGACTCTATAAAAACTCAAAGCTTGCTTGTTTTTCTGTTTTATTTACCGGAGTAAGTAATAAAGTCCCAATTCAGAATGAAATTTTACTTCTGCTTTCAAGGAATGAAAATTCCTTAAAATAATAAACTAAAAGCTTAAGAGTTTTTCATAATCAAATTGAACTACCCTGTTAGCCATGTTGTTTTCATGTACTTTCAGAAATAATCAATGGAAGAAACAGTTTTTTTAATGAACACTTATATAACACTCATTATTGCAAGGCACAAATATAAATGTTTAATATTAATATAAACATTAATTCATTTAATTCTCAAATGACTCTGTCATGTAGGTAGCACTGTCATCCCATTTTAAAGATGAGGAAAAAGGCACAGAGAGGTTGGGTATCATGCCCCTGGGCTCTAAGCTGGTAAATTTCAAAGCCATACATCAAATCTAGCCTATCTGACTGCAGAGTCAATAGTTTTAAATACCATGCGTGTGGTTAAAAAAGGCAAAAAAAAAAAAAAAACAACCTTAGTTATAATCATAATCATAATCATAATCTGTTTCATGCAACAATTCTTGCACTTGTTAGATGATTATTGATACTTTTGTATTCATATTTCATTTCCCAAGTGAAACAGTGGAAATTACTTTACCATCTGTGCCTACTCTTCCTCCTATCTGTTCCAAAAATTTCATATTTTATGAAAAACTTCTAAATATTTATAAAGCAGAGATAAGATTAAAAACGATTAGTTAATTCAGCTTTCTTTTTTAAATGCTAGATTGAAAGATAACTTTTTAAAATAGTAATAGCATATATTATTTTCCTATTCTTTAAAGGGTTTAAAAGGGCCACAGAAAATTCAGGGCAAGAAATATTTTCAGATCAATTTTGCAATAATAACATTATCCCAATTTTGAACATTCTGAAAAAGAGACTTTGGCCAAGTCTCCTAATGATGTGTGTATGTGTGTATCTGTATATATGTATTATAATAAGGAGTTATCATTTTTTAAATGTTTATAACTCGGGATTTCCAGTACTCCTATGACAGTGTAAGCCCAATACAGTCTCCTGCTGATCACAAACTCAAACTCTGAACAAAATACAACAAACAACAATGTAAGAACTCTGAAAATCAACAAATGCAGGCAGACTGTGGAGGAGATTCAAAACATGGAGAAGAGAACTACAGGGTGCTAGGTTTCCAGTTTGTTTGTTTTTCCCCCTCAGTGTTTTAAGGTTTTGCCCTGAGGGCAGGTCACATTAGCTGAGCAGTGCCACAGTTGCTGAGGCTAAGACTTTGAATGAAACCCTGTGTTTTTTCTAGACATAAAAACCAAGAAAAAAAATCAGGCAGGTCAGAGACTGTAGAGGGAATCCCAGAGGAGAAAGAGCTGAACAAGCAGAAGCCCTAAGTTTTTATATGAACCAAACAAATCTCAGACTATCTCCTGAACCAAGCCTGTGCAACAGACCCAAATCAATATTGGAAAAGTTTAAGAATGTGAACTTAGACTAAAACTACTCAGACAAGTTCAGAATAACTCCTGAATTTCACTTATGTGGAACAGAACAAAACCAGAAAAGAGATGCTTAGAGAGAAAAAAAAAAACTCATGACCTGAACCGACCTGGATTAACTGTCTGCTAAATCTAAAACAATTTCCCAGACAATTATAACGGGACCCCAATTATATATAACATAATATTCAAGATGAACAGGATATAACCAAAAATTATGCTATATAGAAAGAATAAGGAATTTATGACTAATTGTCAAGTTAAAAGGCAATAAGCAGATGCCAACCTCAAAATGACCCAGACTTTAAAACTTTCAGAACAGAGACTTTAAAGCAATTATTATAACTATGCTCCAAGGGTAAAGGAGCTGCACACTTGAAATGAATGAAAAGACAGGAATTCTTTGCAGAAAAGTAAAAACAACCCAAAAAGAATAAAATGAAAATTTTACAACTAAGAAATGAAATATCTGAAATAAACAAAGCAAGCTGGATGGATTCAGTAGCAGAAAGGACATGGTAGAAGAATCAGTGAATTTGAAAATAAATTTTAAAAATCCAATTTGAAAGCAAACAAAAAAAAAGAAAAAAGAAACTGTCATATGGGACAAAATCAAAATTCTAATATATGTGCAGTTAGAGTAACAGAAAAAAGACAAGAAAGAGATTATGGCAGAAATGTATTTGAAGAAGTAATGGCTGAAATTTATTAAAATTTACAAATTTGTTGAAAAAACATTCATTTAGAGATTGTAAAAAGTCAATGTACCACAAAGAGAAAAACTCAAACAAAACTATACCTACATGCCTCAGAAGCAAACAGCTAAAAATCAAATATAACCAAAAAGTCTTGATAGCAGCTAAAGAAAATATCACATTAAATTACAGAGGAATAATTATTTGGATATGAACTTTGCATCAGAAAGCATGGGGGCCATGAGACAGTGGAACAATATTTTTAAAGTGCTGAAAGAAAAAAGTAAAATCAGACGTCTATAGGGAAAATATTCTTCAGTAATTAAGACAAAACATAAACTGTCCCAGATCTAAGAAAACTAAGAGAATTCATCACCAGCAGATAAGCTGTATAAGAAATGATAAAGAACATTATTCAGGCTGAATGGAAGTTTTACCACAGGCTACTTTGCATCTTCAGAAAATAGAGATATACAGAAATAACAAATATTTGAGTAAATATAAAAAATATTTTCTTCTAAAGACCTTTAAAATATTTATGGCTGTTTAAAGCAAAACTTATAATGATAAGGTGCAATAACATTAAGTACATCATGAGATATATATATATATATATAGTAAGTCCTAAAGTAATGTTTAAATATAGAAAGAAAGTGATATAGCTAAACATCCAATAGATAAACTGAAATAAGATGGAATAATAAAAGTTAGTGAAATAATCTACCTCCAGGAAAAAGGTCAAAAAAGGGAGAAAAAGCATTAGTTTTAAAAAAGTGCACAAAGAAAATACAAATAATAAACTAATAGACATAAAACCAATCATATCAATAATTACATTCAATTTAAGTCATCTAAAACATCTCAATTAAAAAGAAGAAATTGACAAAGTGGATGAAAAATAAGACCTTCCAGTAGGTTACTGCCAATATTCATATTTTAAATATAAAGACACCCATAGGTTGAAGGTAAATGAATGGGAAATATATATGCAGAATTACCTCATTTTATTCTGCTTCAGATAGATTGCATTTATTTTACAAATTGAAGGTTCATAGCAACCCCGAGTCTAGCAAATCTATTGGTGTCATTTTACCAACAGCATGTGCACATGTGCAATATATCATACCTTTTCATTATTATTATATCTGTTATGGTGATCTGTGATCAAAGATCTTTTATGTTACTATTCTACTTGTTTTAGGGTACAATGAATCATGCCCATATAAGATGGTGAACTTAATCAATAAATGTTGGGCATGTTGATTGTTTCACCAAACAGCCGTTCCCTCATCTCTCTCCGTTTTCTCAAACCTCCCTATACCCTGAGACACAACAATACTGAAATTAAGACAGTTAATAATCCTACAATGGTCTCCAGGTGTTCATGTGAAAGGAAAGTTGCATGTCTCTCACTTTAAATCAAAAAGTTTGATAACAGTTAAACTCCAATAGCATGCACATATTCTTTTCCTATACCCTTCTGAAGGAGGACCCCTACTTTATATCATATATAAAAATCAGCTCAAAATGGACCAGAGACCTAAATATAAGAGCTATAAATATCAACCTCCTAGAAGAAAACATAGAGAAGTATCTTTAGGACCTTGTGTCAAGCAATGGTTTCTTAGACTTTATGCCCAAAGTACAAGCAACAAAAGAAAAAATAGATAAGTTAAATAAATAAAAATTTTAATAAAAAAACCTTTTGTGCCTTAAAGGACTTAATCATGAAAGCAAAATGACAACCTACACAATGGCAGATAATATTTGAAAATCACATATCCAATAAAGGGTTAATGTGTAGAATATGTAAAGAAATCCTTCAAGTTAACAACAAAAAAAAAAGACATTAGAATGGCTGCTATTAATTTTTTTTTAATTAAAAAAATAAAAACATAAAATAACAATTATTGAGAGGGTACAGAGAAGCAGGAATACTCATTCATTGCTGGTGGCAATGTAAAATGGCACAACTGCTAAGGGAGATAGTTTGGTGGTTCCTCAGAAAGCTAAGTATAGAACTAACATACAGCCTGGCAATCCCACTGCTCAGTATATACTCAAAAGAGTTGAAAGCATGGACTCCAACAGATGTTCATAGTGGCATTACTCATAATTGCCAAAAAAATGGAAGCAACCCAAGCATTTGTTAACCCATAAACACATTAATAATATGTGGCATATGCATACTGTGGAATATTATTCAGCCATAAAAAGGAATGAAGTCCTGACACATGTGACAACATGGATGAATTCTGAAAACACGTTGAGTGAAATAAGCCATACACAAAAGGACAAATATTGTACAAGCTCACTGTTTTGAAAACAAACTTGTAGAGTCAGAATCTAGAATATAAGTTATCAGGGGATGGGATGGGGATAGGGAATGGGAAGTTAAGACAAAATATACAGGATTTCAATCTGGCATGATGGAAATGTTTCTGCAATGGACAGTGGGAATGGTAGCACAACATTGTGAATGGAATCAACAGCACTGAAGTAGATATGTGAATATGATTAAAAGGGAAAATGTTAGGTTATATATATGTAACAATAAAAAATAATAAAGAATCAAACAGTGAATTCTTAGCTAAACAATGGACTATAGCTAATAATGCAATTATAACATCACTTGTAACACATCTTCCATACCAATGCAAGACGTTGGTGGTGGGGTAATGTACAGGAACCCTGTATTTTATACATGATTGTTCTGCAAACCTACAACTTTTCAACTAAAGTAAAAAAAAAAAATAATCAAAAGCTAGAAATGATTAAGCTTTGTCAGGAAGGCATGTTGAAAGCTGAGATAGTCTGAAAGCTAGGCCTCTCGAGCATAACAGCTTACTTGTGCATGCAAAGAAAAGGTTCCTGGAGAAAATTAAAAGTGATCACACAAATCACACAAATGATAAGAAAATGATAGAACCTTATTGTTGACATGGAGAAAGTTTTAGTAATCTGGGTAGAAGATCAAACCAGTCACAATTTTCCCTTAAGTCACAGCCTAATCAAGGGCAAGGCCTAACTCTCTTCAATTCTATGAAGGCTAGGAGAGGTGAGAAAGCAGCAGAAAAATAAAGCATATGAGGTTGGTTTATGAAGTTTAAGGAAAGAAGCCGTCTCCATAACATAAAAGTGCAAGGTGGCAAGGTGAAACAGTAAGTGCTAAAGCAGAAGCTATCATAAGTTATCCAGAAAAGTTAGCTAGGATAATTGATGAAGGCAGTTTTTCAACGTAGATAAAACAGCTTGATTTTGGAAGAAGATGTCACCTTAATTGCCTGACTTCAATCTTCAAAGTACAGGGTGACCCTTTATTAGGCACTAATACAGCTGGTGACTTTACATTGAAGCCAATGTTCATTCATCGTTCCAAAAATCTTAAAGCCCTTAAGAATTATGCTAAATTTACTTTTCCTGTGTTCTATAAATGGAAATACAAAGTATGGATGACAGCATATCTGTTTATAAGATGGTTTACTAAATATCTTAAGCCTACTGTTCAGACCTATTGCTCAGAAATAAAGATTCCTTTTAAAATATTACTGCTCATTGACAACAAACTTGGGCACCCAAGATCTCTGATGGAGATGTACAATGAGGTTAATATTGTTTTCATGCCTGCTAACACAACATCCATTCTGTAGCCCATGGATCAAGTAGTAATTTCTACTATCAATTCTTATGATTTAAGAAATACATGTTATAAGTTTATGTTTGCCACAGACAGTGATTCCTGTGATGGATCTAGGCAAAGTGAATTGAAAACCTTCTGGAAAGGATTTACCATTCTAGATGCCATTAATAACATTCATAATTCATGGGAGGAGGTCAAAGTATTAACATTAACATAAGTTTGGAAGAAGTTAATTCCAACCCTCACAGATGATGTTGAGGGGTTTAAGACTTCACATAACTATAGATGTGGCATAAATAGCAAGAGAACTAGAATTAGAAATGGCACATGAAGAAGTAACTGAATTGCTGCAATCTCATGATAAAATTTAAAAGGATGAGGAGTTTCTTCTTATAGACCAGGAAAGAAAGCGGTCCTTGAGATGGAATCTTTTCCTGATGAATATGAGGTGAACAATGTTGAAATAACAACAAAGATTTAGAATATTACACAAACATAGTTGATAAAGCAGAAGCGGGGTTTGAGAGGACTGACTGATTTTGAAAGAAGTTCTACTTTGGGTAAAATGCTATCAAACAGCATTGTAAGCTACAAAGAAATCTTTCATGAAAGAAGAGTCAATTGAAGCAGCAAACTTCATTGTTATCTTACTTTAATAAATTGCCACAGCCTCCCTAACCTTCAGCAACTACCACTGTGATCAGTCAATAGATATCAACATCAAGACAAGACCGTACATCAGCAAAAAATTATAACTTGCTGAAGACTCAGAAGATGGTTAGCATTTTTAGCAATAAGTTATTTTTAATTAAGCTATTGTATTAGTCAGGGTTCTCCAGGGAAACAGAACTGACAGGAGACATTTGTAAATATTATGAGTTTTACAAAGTTATCTCACATGACTGTGGGAGTACACAAATTCAAATTCTGTAGGGCAGGCTGCAAGCCAGACTCGTCGATTAAGGTTTTCCATGAGTTCCTCAGGAGAAGCTGGCTGTCTGAAGTAGAGATGGAAATTCTCTCTTCAGACAGCTAAAATCAACACTTGTCATTTGAAGGCCTTCAACTGATTGGATGAAATGTCTGTCTTGCTGAACGTCATGTCCTTAGTTGATTGCAGATTTAATCAGTCATAGATGCAATCAACTTACTAATTATTTAAGTTTGTGAAATGTTCTCATAATAACAATTATCCAGGGCTTGCTTGAACAAAAAACCAGGCCCCATTACAAGGCCAAGGTGACATATGAACATAACTGTGGCAGTTTGGTATTATTTATGAATTCCAAAGAAAGATATTGATTATGTTTGTAAACTGGTCTGTTCCTCTGGGCATGATACCCTTGACTGATTTAAATTCAAAGGCTTTACATTTACTTGATTAAATCAAGATTAGGGCTTTGATTCAACAATGTCATTAGGGCATGTAGGATTGAGTCCCCGCCTCCTTGGTGGGCTATATAAATCAAGGAGAACAGAAGCAGATACACAAAGGAATAGAAGGAGCTCCACAGACATGGAAGAGGAATGAACTTTGATCCTTGGCCCCAGGAAGGGAGGTGAGCCATTTGCCTGATAGTCTACAGCTGATCTAGAGCAGCTGAGCCCAGAAAGAAATAGCTCTTCAGCCTACAGCTGAGTTCGGAAGAAGCTGGCCCCATGGAGTCTTAAGAGGAGGAGAAAGCCTCAACCCCACAGACATCGCCCGCCATCTTGCTTCAGCACGTGGCAACAGACATTTGGTGAGGAAGTACCTCTTATAGTACCTTAAGTTGGACTCTTTAGGGCCTTGTAACTGTAAGCTTTTACCCCAAATAAATACCCTCTATAAAAGCCAACTGATTTCTGGTACTTTGCATCAGCACCCCTTTTGGCTGACTATACAATACCATCACAGATATGTATATCTTTATAGACATAAAACTATTGCATATTCAATAGACTAAAGTACAGTGTAAACGTAACTTATATATGCACTGAGAAACTGAAAAATTCATGTGACTTGCTTTATTGCAATATTTGCTTTATTGCGGTGGTCTTGAACCAAACCCACATTATCTCCAAGGTATGCCTACATGAATATATAATGCTATAGTAAGGAAAGAAAGGCTGAAGTGACTTTACTAATATCACATAAAATAGATTCCAAGACAAAGAGTATTACCATAGATAAAGGGAGATATTTCAAAATAATAATAATAAAGTGGCAACTAGAATTGCATAGCAGTTATATATGTGGATTTGCTTAAGAATAGAATATTTGAAACAGAAATTGTTAAAACCAAAATGAAAATAGATAATTCCACAACTATAGTAGGAGATTTTAACACTAACACCCCATCTCAGCAATTAATAGAACAAGTAGAAAAATTATTGGAAACGAAATAGAAGATCTAAACTACACTTATAAAACACTGCATCCAGCAATTTAATAGTGCACTTTATTTTCAATTGCACATGCTATGTTCACTAAGACAGACCATATGTACAGTCATAAGACAAGTCTCAATAAATTTAAAGAGACTGAAGTCATATCAAAAGAATTCTCAGACTATAATGGGATTAAATTAGAAATTAGTGGTAATAAGCTATCTGAACATCTAAACATTAAACAACACACCTCTAAATAATTCATGGGAAAGATTGCAAAAAAAGGTGGAAGATATTTTAACGTAATAATGATAGCAACTTGCATATTCAAATTTTTAAGATGTAACTAAAGCAATGCTAAAGGAGAAATTATTAACTTCAAATTGTTTTACTGGGAAAAACAAGATTTCAAAATATTAACCTAGGACTACAACTTTACAATAGAAATAAATAATAATGAAATAGAAAACAATCAGTCACAGAGAAAATTAACAAAGCCAAAAACTGGTTCCTTAAAAAAAAAAAATCAACAAAATTTACAAACTTCTAGCTCAATTGATAGATTTAGATTTGGGGCTCTTAGCCGTTTTGTTCCATGGACCCCTTTGCCAGTCAGGTGAAAATCACAGACCCCTTCTAAGTCCACACTATACCTTGTATTATTTAATAAACATATCACACCTGCACAAACACGTCCCAACAAGAATAATGCTTTTTTGAATTTCAATTCAAGCTGACAGATCCCTTGTTAAGAGCCCCTGATTTATACAGAAAAAGAGAGAGACTACAAACATTAAAAACAGGAATGGAAATGTAGTTATCACTAGAAATCCTAAAGACATTTAAGAATATAGGAAAATAATACACACAACTTTATGCCAGCAACTTCTATAACTTGTTTCATATAGAAAAATTCCTTGAAAAGTAAAACTTTCCAAAATTAAAATAGAAGAAACAGAAAAGCTGAATTGTCCTGTATCTATTAAAGAAATTAAATTTGCTATCAAATTTTCTAGAAAGAAAACTCCAGCTTCTGTTATTTTCACTGGTAAATTCTGGCTAACACTCAAGAAAGAACTTTTCAGAATCTTTTCAGAAAATAGAGAAGGAAGGATCACTGCCCAACTCACTTTACAAGACCAGCATAACTCTAATATCAAAACCTGACAAAGTTATAACAAATATTTCTATAGACCAATATTTCTCATTAATATAGACTTAAAATCCTTAAAAACTGTTATAAATTGAATCCCAACAATATATAAACGGCTTAATATATCACAGCCAAGTGAAGTTTCTCCAAGGAACAAAAGTTTGCTCTTAAACATTTGAAAATCAATCAACAAAATTCCACATATTAATAGAAAAAAAGGAGAAAACCACAAAATAATTTCAATAAATGGATTAAAGTATTTGTCAAAATTCAAGATCCATTTATGTTAAGAGAAAATATAGAAAACTCAAAATAATAGAGAACAGGTTCAAACTGATCTATCAAAAACTTAACAGCCATCAGTACACATAAAAGTGTGAGACTGAATTTTTCCGTATGAGATCAGGAAAAACAAAACAAAGGTAAGAATTCTGCTTTTACCACTTCTGTTCAACATTGCATTGGAGGTCTTATCCATTGCAATAAGGCAAAAGGAATAAATAAAACACATAAAGATAGAAAAGTAGTAACATATTCCTTACATGCAGATGATATAATTCATGACATTAAAATGAAAATCTATCTGAATTCTTAAATAAATTTAACAAGGTTGTAAGATAAAAGGCTAATATACATAAATCAATTATATTTCTTATATTTGTTAGCAATAATTAAAAATGAAATTGGAAA
>JAQZBX010000033.1:0-182777 GCA_029593785.1 Cabassous unicinctus
ATTGTGGGTGAAAATCAAAATTTTTCACAATACATACCAATATTTGTAAGATGATATATAAATACATATGCATATATGTGCATTTGCTTACATAAATGTTACTTTATATATATATATATATATATTTTTTTTTTTTAAAGGTGCTTAGATTACCTAATTATTACTTAGAAATTACAGGGACTCCCATGTTCCCCACCTCCCACACCTCCCATAACCTCCCACGTAAACATCCTTCATCAGTGTGGCACATCACCCACAATGGATATACACATCCTGGGGCCTTGCCACCAAGCATAGACCACAGTTCACATCATAGACCACACTCTCTCCCACACAGTTCTGTGTGGTATATGCTGATGCAAAATGGCCTACATCCGTCGCCGCAACGCCACTCAGGACAACCCCCAATTGATTCAAGCAATGGAAGAAATTGTAACAGTGAGGTGGAGCCGGTGGCCACTGGACGTTTTCGGGGCAGGGAGGGGAGGGGCAGTTGAAATACAGGGGCTTTTTCGGGACTTGTTTGTTCTTTTTACTCTATCAAGTGTTGTCTCTCTCATGTATCCAAAATATATTGTGTAAATTGCTATAGAGTTTATGATCCTGGATGTTTCATGGTATATATTCCAGCATATTCTTGATCTCCAGAATTTGGCTAACCTTGATCGAATGGTCTTCCATGTAACTTTATAATTCAGCATGAAATATTCTTACAATATTTTGTTGTAGTTTTAATGGGAAATGTTTTGTATTATTAGATTAATTTAGGGAACACTGATATGGTTCTCCATTTTTTCAAGTTATATTTATGTCCTTCAGTAATTGAAAAGTTTTTTCTCTCTAAATGTTTTGCACAACTTATGTTAATAGTATCTCTTCATAAGTAAGTTTTTTTTTTTATGTTATTATATTAGTGTTAGTTTTTGTTACAGAATTTCTTGGTTTTCTATGTAGATATAAATATTGTCAATAATATGAAAATTATTCCTTTTCCTTTCCAGTCCTTAAATCTCTATATTTAGTTGTTTATTTCCTTAGTGCACTTAGTAGGAGATCTAATATGATACTGAAAAATAGAGATGATATCGTCTTCCTTGCCTGATTACTAACTTTAATAGAATGATAGTTTGATTTTGTTATGAAAAATTATAAGATAATCATCATCTATTAGGGAAATTTTGTTCAATTTGTATTGATATCAGGTTTTAAAAATCATGAATTTATGTTAAATTTAACAAACGTTTATTCTGTAACTGAAATGTCATTTTTTCACCTTAAATGTCATAACAATATCTATTAAACAGGTATGTTAATCTGGGTTGTTTCAGGTTTTCTAATTCTCTCTTTAGTGGGTTTTGTTAATGTTGAATTGCTTTCCTAATATGATGGAGGACTCTGTTAATATGCTTATTTAATATTTTATATAATTATCCATGATTGATATTAGTATAAATACATAAATAAAAAAATAAACAAAATTGGTGATTTTATTTTCCTTGCACTATCTTTATCAGGTCTAAGTACAGATGCTCTACTTGCTCCATAAATAGATTTGGAAGCTTTCTTTCATCTCCTATGCTCTGAAACAATTTGATATATTTGAAATAACTAGCATTTGAGTATTTGTTAAAATTCTCCTATGAACCCACCTGGGCAGGTGATTTTTGGTAGTTATTTCTCTATTTCCTCTATTGAGATTAATTGATTTAAATTTTCTGTGAAATCTGAGGTCAACTGTTGTGAACTGCATTTTCTCTATTTCATCTGCATTTTTCATTTTTTCATCTCTATTTCATCTAGGTTTTCAAATTTATTTGTAAAAAAACCTAACATTTTAGTGTCTTTAATTTTAAGAAAACATCTCCTATTTATTATTTCCCTTTTGTCAATTTTCATTTTGCATATTTGATACCTCTTTTTACTTTGGATTAAATTAGCTAGCCATTTGTCTATTTTAAGTTTTCCAAACAAACTATATTGAGTTTTATTGATTATATCTTCTATTTTTCTGTTTTCTAACTCAATGATTGCTAATATATTAATTTCTCTCCCCTTGTACTTCCTTTTGGTTTATTTTATCGCTCTTTTTCTAAACTTTTGAGTTGCTAATTTAATTCATTTCTTTTCACGCTATTATTTTTATTGATCTAAATGTTGAAAGCTCTGAATTTTCATACATCATATAGATACTGAGTGTCCAATACTGTTTTATTTTTAACTTTTTATTTTGAAATAATTTTAGACTTAGTAAAGTTGCAAAAATAATACAGAGAGTTTGAGTGTACTCTACAGCCAACTTCTTTTGTTAACATCTGAAATAAATATAGGACATTTATCAGCTCCACAATATTAAAATTGGTATAACATTAATAATTAACTACAGACTTTGTTTGGATTTCACTAGTTTTTCCACTAATGTCCTTTTTTATTAGAGAATTTGTGAGCTACAAAAACAATCATGCTTAAGTTGATCGAGTACCTCCTTTGCCTTTGCTACAAAAATATTACATTACTGTTAACCATAGTCCATAAGTTACATTATTTGTATTTTCCCATGTATCTCCATAGTCTTAAAACCATGTAGTAAAAGAATATTCTTGTATTTATATTATTAACCACAATTCTCATCTACCACCAAAATCACTATGTTATACAGTCCCTAGATTATCCTCTAGCTGTCTTTCAATTAACATTAACCTCCCTAGACTACCCCTTTCAGCCACAATCACATTCACAAATCAGCAGTATTTGTTATACTCATTACAATGTGCTACCATCAACTCCATCCATCACCACATATTGACAATTGACCTTATTAAACATTCTACATACATTCAGGATCAGCTCCACCTTCTCATCCCTCATTCTGTCTCCTATGAACCTATACTCTATAGTTTAACTCCATAAATTTCCTCATCGTGTTTAGTTCATAACAGTGAGACCACACAATATTCATCCTTTCGTGTCTGGTTTTTTTCACGCAGCATAATGTCCTCAAGGTTCATGCATGCTGTCACGTGATTCTCCAGTTCATTTCTTCTTCGAGCTGAATAGTATGCCATGGTATGTGTGTACGACATTTTGTTTATCCGTTCATTGTTTGACAGGTACTTAGGTTGTTTCCATCTTTTACCAATTGTGAATGATGCCGCTACGCACATCTGTGCATTAATATCTGTTCACATCCTTGCTTTCAGCTCTTCTGAATGTATTCCTAGTAGCAGGATTGCCAGATCATATGGCAGTTCTAAATTTAGCTTCCTGAGGAACCACCAAACAGTATTCCACAGAGGCGGCACCATTTTACACTCACCGAGCGTGTAGGAGTGTTCCTCTTTCTCCACATCTTCTCCAGCACTTGTAGTTTTCTGCTTTTTTATTAATGGCCATCTAGTAAGGCATGACATGACACCTTGTCACTTTGGTTTGCATTTCTCTAGTAGCTAATGATGCTGAGCATCTTTTCATGTGCTTTTTGGTCATTTATATTTCCTCTTTGGAAGAATCTATATTCAAGTCTTGCCCATTTTTTAATTAGGTTGCTTGTCTTTTTGTCATTAAGTTGCATGATCTCTTTATCTCTCGTGGAAACCTAATATATTTGTCAAGTAATTTCAGTCATACTAACACATACCCCTGAGAGAAGTATATTTGCTAACTAGAGTACAATATTTGTGTACAGTTATTTTTGTTTTTAGCCTTACTTTATCTGGTCAAATACTACTTTCCATGTTTACTTTCTGTGTTATTCAGGATACAATCAGGGAAGAAGAATCACACAGTAATTTGAACAGGGAACACTGTTAAAAATTATTAACAGAATGTTGGAATAATGGGGATTTTCCTAGAGAGAGTTAAAGAGAACTCTATCCCTACGACTGAGAGATCTTCCCAAAAAAGCCTTCTTCATTCTCCACAGGCTATAAACCTTATTGGAGACAGCTGCCAGTGGATAGCAGGCAAATTGCTGATGTGCCTTGCTGGTGGGACAGGCTAGAAATCTTTCCACTGGGTTGCCAAGGGAAGCCATTCACAGGGAGATGTTCTACCTTTGAACTTGGTGTAAATTACCCTGTGGAGTGCCAGGGACTCTGTTAATGGGGAGCCACCTTGTTGGCAGCACGTCACTACAAAGCCGTTGAAGGAGATGCTGGGGGAAGCTGTTGGATGTTGGGCATTGCTGACTGCCTCACACTGCAAAAACCCAGAACACGGAGAAAGCTGAGTCCTGCAGGAGATTGGGGAGGTAGAAACCCTGCTCTGCAGGACATTGGTGCACTTTGCAGGAGCCTGACATGGGAGAAAGTTGTGTTCTGCAGGTGACTGGCTAAACCATGTGTCTTATTTTAAGACACAAAGGTTTGTCTTAAACAAAAAACATGTATTGCCTCATGGTTTGGAAAATCAAGATGTCGACGAGGCCATGCATTCACCTGGGGTAGGCAGCATCTTGTTGATGGCAGTCCTTCAGTACATGGCGATCTCTCTCCTCTCTGGCTTCTTACTTTTGGCTTCTTCTGACTGTATCTGTGTTTCCTCTCTTTATAAGGTCTCCAGTCATATGGATTAGGACCCACATCGATTCAATTTGGCCAGAC
This sequence comes from Cabassous unicinctus, assembly GCA_029593785.1. Lineage (NCBI taxonomy): Eukaryota > Metazoa > Chordata > Mammalia > Cingulata > Chlamyphoridae > Cabassous > Cabassous unicinctus. The sequence continues at coordinate 4,599 of JAQZBX010000033.1, forward strand.
CTTAACTAATAATAACATCTTCAAAATGTTCTATTTACACATGGGTTCACACTCACAGTGATGAAGATTAAGACTTGAACATGTCTTTTGTGGGGTACATTATTCAATTCCCAACACAATACTCCACAGAGCCAAACACTGGGGAGAGCCCACTGCAGAAGCCTGGCCAGAGAGGCCTGCCTGAACCAGGAGGAGAAAAAGCCCTTATCCAACTGTACCTACAGTGCCCTATATTGACCATTCTTGATGACATGCTGAGAGACAAAGAAGAAATATTTATAAATCCACCTCCATTATCACAGAGCAAGGAAAGCTGGGGGTAGATTTGCAGCTGAAAGACATTAAACTGATAATTTGTGAACTTATGTTACTTCTTTTCTGCCCCCCAGCCCATACTGCCACACTTCAGTACAGTTATGCTACTCATTTCTAATACAGTGAGGTTCATTTGTTACAGTCAGCATTCCATTTTGGGTTAGCCCCACATGCTGGTTTCTTTCTTTCTTTAAAATTTACATACAATCGACTACACTCTGTGGTGTGCAGCTTTCTGGAGTTTTACAAGTACATAGAGTGGTCAATCCATCACTACAGTCATGATATGAAGTCTTCCACAAGCCTCCAAATCCCCTCCTGTGGTCAAACCACCCTCCACTCCTAGCAACCATCATCTGTTTCCTGTGCCTGGATTTTTGCCTTTTCCAGAATGTCATCAGATAGAATGATACAATATTGTAGCCCTTTGCGTCTGCCTTCTTTCACTTATCAAAATGCATTTAAGCTCCTCCTGGTGTCTTCCTTCTCTTCCAGGTTCCATTTCAGCTTTTTGCTTCCTGTGGCTCTCTCTCTCTCTGTCTGAATTTCATTCCACTTATAAGCGCTCCAGTACTAGGATTAAGATCCATCCTGATTGAGGTGGGTCACACCTTAGCTGAAGTATCCCCATCACAATGTTCTATTTACAATCGATTCACACCCTAAGGGATGGATTAATTTTAAGAACATGTTTTTCTGGGGTGCAGACAACTTCCGACCACCAGAGGGTGTCACCCAAAGGCCTATAGATCAATGAACAAGTATTATTAGTGGGATACAGTTTGATGGCGTGAGCATCAAAGCTTGGCAAGGCAACCTGAAAAGATAACTGTCTGGAATTGGCAATGAGAAGAAATGGTGTCATTTGTTCTACCTGTAGGAAAAGTGGTACAGACATTATGGGAGAGAAACAATGCAAGTATGTCGAGGGAAAGCCCAATTTCTCTTAAAGCAAAATAGTAAAAGAATATTCAAGATTAATATTAATCTGAGAACATCTCCATGTATTAATAAACATTCTTTAAACATGAATACACTAGAAGCATAGTATTCATATGTGTGTATTCCATCTCATTTTATTTCATCATTCCTCTATCTTTGAATATTTTGATTTTTGAAAATATTTTGAATATTTTCTAATGCTGTGACTAATAGTTCAATAAAATATACATAAATGATTATTTGGATTCCTAAGGATAAATTTTGAGACGTGAAAATCATGTCAGAAAGAGTGGAATTTTAAAAATGTGTTTGTCACTTGAGGCCCAATAACTGAACATTAGTTTGGGTGTTTCAATGTATAATAATACACACTGAATATCATGCATTTAAAAGCATGGATAATTTCATAGGCAAATTAGAGGCCATGTTTTTACTTACCATTCCTATGAATAATAGTGACATTGAAGATTTTCTTTGCTTTGCCTTTTGTATTTGTACAGTAATAAATTGTTTTTTATTTTTATTTTTTGCTAAAATTTCTGTAGAAGGGTTTGTCTTTTTGGATTTATTTATTATAAACTTTTCAGTTTAAAATTTTTGCTTTATACTTACCTGGCAGGGGAGATACTATGGTCACAAAGGTGGTTTTCCCAGGGCAAAGCTTATCCATTGCACTCCGGAAGTGCTGAACCCTGCGATTTCCCCAAAAGTGGGAAACTCGACTGCATGATTTGTGGTAGTGGGGGACTGTGTTCGCACTCTCCCCGAAAAAAAACAAAACAAAAAACACTTTTGCTTTATAAACTGGTTAAAATGATGATAATAAAAGAATACATTTTTAAGTGCTCTACACTAACAACATTTGCCATCTCGTTATTGATTTTATTTTCTGCTGTATCACTTGTGCTTTTTATTTCTTTTAACCTGTGTTTTAATTTTGCTATCTCATCATTAGCTTTTGAAGCCTGCTCTATCTCTGTTGTCCTTTAATTCTGATGCATTTTGATTTTGTATTTTATCTCCTTTCTGAAACACTTATTTTTGTTTCATACTATTGAGAGCAAAAAAAGTTATCTAAAATTTATTAGCATATCTATAGTAAAAATCTCATAATTAGTAAAATAATGGGATGAGGTTTCCCCAAACAATTGAACCATGCACATTTTTCAAATTTAAATCTGGATAACTTCTTTTCATACTGTGGGGTTAGGTGTTAGACAAATATTATTAAAATTTACTTACAGAAGCAATAAAATATATTTCATCCTTATACTTTGTGAAAATGAATCTTTCTCTTTTTTATGCCTGTATGATATTCATTGTGCTTAGCCCTATTACTAACAATATCTTATTTTTGGTTTTTATTATTCCTTGTTATTACAGTTAATACTTTTAAATGATCACTGAGTGTCAGGCAGGATTCTAAGTATTTCATAAATGAATTGATTTAATCCTGATTCCAACTATATAAGGTAGGTATCATTATCAGCTTTATTTTTTTAGATGAGGAAGCAAACATAGAAAGGCTAAGTAATCTGCCTGAAGGAACTCAGCTAAGTGCAAGAGACGCGATTTGTACCCAGGCATTTTGAGAGCAAAGTCCATGCATTTAACGACTACATTTCAATATGGCTTTATTTGTGAAATATGGTTAAAAGAAGAAAACAATAAGAGAAATACTAGGGTAAATAAAAATGGGAAAGGACAGAAAATTAAAAATGGTGGTAAAGATATAATTCTTTAGAAGTATTTTTGGAAATCTTGCCTTGATTTGATAGATAAATGAAATTTGAACATTCAAAGAGTAATGATAATGAATCTGTGGTTCCATATTCATCATTCAATTGTCTTATTAATTTGCATGCAGATACAGCGTTAGAATTCTTTTAAATGAAAAAGATGTTTTAACTAAAAGGGAGAAGAAATCAATTTCTTTCTCTATAGGCAGGAAGACTTCAAGCCTTTAAAAAAATACATGTATGTGTTTGTTTACCCTTTCTCCTATTTAATTTTGGTGCAATGAACTGCCATTTCCAGGAACTCAGTGTTGATGTAACATTTGACCCACTGAATAATCTTATGAATGACAATTTAATAGTGTTTGCCATGTACCAAAACTTTTACATGGGCTTTACTTTTTTTTTTTTAACATCTGGAATTTATCTATTTATTTATTTTTAAACAAATCAATTTTATTGATACATATTAATAAAGCATACAATTCATCCAATGTGTACAATCAATGGTATTTGGTATAATTACATAGGTGTGTGCCATTTCAATCACTATTAAAGCATTTTCATTATTTCAATAATGATAATAAACAACAAACAAGAAAATTCCCCATCTGTCAATCTCTCTGCTTCTCCCACGGTACATAGCTGCTGTTTGAGGCTATTCTATCCAAAGTGTAAAATCAATGGCTTTTAGTATATTCACAATGTACATCCATTATCTCAAAAATTTTAGAACAACTTCATTACTCCAGAAAGAAAGACTCCGCACCCCTTAGCATTATTTCCTCCGACCTACATAATCACTAATCTCCTTTCATCTTTATAAATTGATTTATATTTACATTTTATATAAACGGAATCATACAATATGTAGTACTTTGTGTCTACCTCACATAGTGTAATGTGTTTCTTTTTTCCTGATATTAACATTGTGTAGTATTAACTTACATTTATTCAGCTTCAAAGAAAAATGGTCTTAATGTGCAATTCTACATTCATTTTAAATAAAGACATTCATAGCTCAGAAATTTCAGGTCAAAATATCATTATCACATAACCAGTAACTGGTGGACCTAGTATTCAAACCCAAGCTTGTCTGATTCCAGTGTTCATGTCTTACACATTGCATTTCTTTTCACGGATTGTAAATTCCATAAAAGCTAAGGACTGGCTATCAATTGCTATTCTGTGAAATGGTTGCGTTTGATCAATTGAGGTGATTCTTAAAAGGAACAGATTGCTGAGACTTGACCACATACATACATACCTAATCAGTATCTTTGCGGGTAGATACAGGCATCTCTCCCAGTGATCAATGATTTTCACACGTAACTTGTCTTAAAATGATCGAGTAACTGACAATATTTTTTATCAGTTCTTGATGCTCTACTCTGAGGATATTAATAAAAAGAAATAATTCCAGAAAATAAGGACAAGAAGGTGAAAAGGCTCAATCATTTTTGATGGCAGTGAAAAGAACACTGGCCAGAGAATCAGAATAGGGTTAGGTACAAAGGAAAAGCTCCCAGTAAAGCAAGTTTACAGTGGGTAGCAGTGTGGCATTGTTCATGAATTCCAAAAATAGATACTGGATTATGTTTGTGAACTGGTCTGTTCCTCTGGGCATATTATATTGGATTGGATTCAGAGGTTTCACTTTTACTTGATTAAATTATGAATAAGGCTTTGATTGGGCCACTTGAGTAGGGCATTGAGTCCACTCCCCCTTGGTGGGCAGGGACTCACAGAGAAAATGACTGGGCAGATGAGTTAGTTGGAGTTTTAATGCTGGAGCCTAGGGAAGAAAATACACAGAGAAGTAGATACGTGAGGAAAGAGAGAAGTCTCCATTAGACACAGCAGAGGCCCCAGGAAGAAAGATGAACCGTTCACCCGATAGTTTACAGCTGGCCTTGTGGAGAGAACAGAGCAGCTGAGCCAGGAGAAGAACGAGCCCCAGGAGAGAGGTGAGACTTATCCCAGCCTACAGCTGATATTGGAAGAAGCTGGGACCACGGAGTCTTAACATGAAGAGAAAGCCTGAACCCTTGCAGACGTTGGCAGCCATCTTGCTCTACCATGAGGCCACAGACTTTGGTGAGGGAAGTAACTTATGCTTTATGGCCTGGTAACTGTAAGCTTCTACCCCAAATAAATATCCCTTATAAAAGCCAACAGAGTTCTGGTATTTTGCATCAGCACCCCTTTGGCTGAGATTAATTTAACGCCACCTGCTCATGTGCCTGTACCATCTTTTACACTGCCTGACAGGAGCAGGTATGATGTAGGAATTGATGTGGGCTGAGCCTCTATGTTGAGGGAACGGGAAATTTCTATGTGGAATACCTATCTATTGAGTGCTGCCACAAACTATAAATGTGAAAATGTATTATATTATAAAGTGTAATTTCAGTAAGATATATATATATATACACACATATATATATATATATATATATATATAAATACCCACATGCACACACAAGCACATGTACTATAAAATACAGAATGAAGATAGCTGTTAAAAGAGAGTCAAACCTTAACTTTGGGTTTCCTGGAAGACAAGGCAAAGACAGAAGCAGAATGGCTTATATAGATTTTGTTTTCTAGTTAAAATAACATCAAAATCTATAATTAATAAAGCTACTGTGAGTTGATTTTCTATAAAGAAATTGACTCCACTTCCAGTTTATAAATAAGGAGGCCAAAAGCTTTTCAAGAATTAAACTCTAGGAAAAGAATATGACATTGGAAGTAGATATTTCAGAATTGTTTATATCACCTAAATGGCTTCCATTTCCATTTGGCATGGAAAAATTAGTCTGTCAGATATGATTACTGAAGAAACATAAACCTATTTCATTTTCTTCCATCGAATTCTCTCTTCCCAGCCAACAGGAGCTGAGGAAAGCATTCAGAAGGCAGTGTTTCTTAGTTTCCTGCAATCTGGGGGTTTTGTTTCAAGCCATGAAGTTTTTAATAGAAATCTTCTCAAACATTTCTTCTCCTTTAAACATCTGAGTTATTCTTTGAACTGAAATAATTTACATATAAAGGGTAAGCTTTCCATTTAAAGGAACTTGATGCATTTCAGACTTCAAGTCCCTTGGAAATGACCTTGCTTTCATGGTGCCTTCAACTCAGGATTGTCTCATGCCAGTGATGTGCTTTGCTTTCAGGATAAAGGCAAGGCACTACTCCATATATGAAAGAAACTCTTATGCAATTTCATCCTTCAAGATTCATGAGTGTTATTTTAAATCAAGATCACAATGAACACTGTGTTAGAAATATACAATGCTAAATCTTAGCATTTTACTTGTTTTATTGTTTGGATCTTCCAAACCAAAAATAATTGTCTAAAAATAATTTTATGACATTTTTCTCTCCCTTAGTTTTCAATTGCACTTTAGTTTTTTTGAAATATTCAATTTTACCTTTCGTCAAAAAGTACGGATGATACATTGATAACTTTTGTGGCATCAAAGCTTTCAGTGCCTCCATCATAGCTGCAGGTCCATCACCACATACCTTGGGCACCTGACTTAACATCTCTGGGCCTCAGCTGTTGAGTGGATATTTACAATTAGTACCTAATTCTAGGATTGCTGTGATGTTTAAATGAGTTCATATATGAAAATTTCCTAGAAGTGTTCCTGTGCTGTAAGGACCTTGAGCATTGGCTTGTTCTATTTTTTTTTTTTAAATAGGAGGTACCGGGATTGAATCCAGGACCTCGTACATGGGAAGCAGGCACCCAACACTGAGCTACATCTGCTCCCCAATGAGAGTTTTTTTTTGTTTGTTTTTTTTTAGGTGGTACTGGAGATTGAACCGTACATGGGAAACGGGCACTCAACCACTTGAGCTACATTTGTTCCCTGTTCTATTTTTAACTAGCTGTGGGGCCTTCCTAAATGTATTAATCACTTAACCTCCATATCCTCATATATGAAATAAAGAAACAGAAGAAGTTGAGCTCTGAGGGCCTTCCCAGCTATAAAAAAATTAAAAAAACAGAAGAACACTAAATCTTTGAGCTCTCTGATTACATAAACATGAGATTTGCTTTTTTTTCTTTGCTTTCTTGATTTAGACATTTTGCTAATAAAAAATTATAGCTATGGATTTGATCTTCAGATCCATGGATTGGTGTCACTACAGTCACTGGGAGCAGCTGGACAATGGAGGCCGGTGAGGCTTTCACGGCTGGTGGCAGTGGTGACTCAGACTAGGCCAAGGGCCCTCTCGGTTAGGTCTACTTCCCTTCATGGAGTAAGCAAAGCAAACAAAGCCACAGGTGAGGCGGGCGTGGTGGCCTTGGATGTGGCCTCCTGGGGGTCTCAACATTGTTCATGGAAGTTTGCCCAAATTTCATTGGTCTCAGCATTTCTCTCAGAGGGGGGAGTCCCTGAGGTCAGAGACGCCCAAGGGCTTATGTTATTTTAACGTTTTTTAGTTTGAGTAGTGGTGGTTAGGGATGTTTGGAGCTGTACGTACCCCAGAAAAATATGTTCTTAAATTTAATCCATTCCTGTGGGTGTGAACCCATTGTAAGTAGGGCCTTCTGATAAAACTACTTTAGTTAAGGTGTGATCCACCTCAATCAGGATGACTCTTAATCCTTTTTACAGGAGTCATTTAAAAGAGACTGCCCCCATTCACATCGCTACACCACCCCATCCCTAAAAGCAAAGAGTATCTACAACCGCAAGCAAAAGAGTTCCTTCCCTCTGACCCATAAGATCTAAGCCCCTAAAAATCTGAAGCACAGAGGGCATCACCATCCCCAAATCCTCAAGATTGAGGAATGAACAAACCTATGGGGGAATACAAACATGGACTAATGTAGACTTATTATTATTGTAGTAACGGAAGAACGTGTAACATTGGTATAAAGACTGGTTACCAGAGGCTCTGGGTGGGTGGGGGAGAATAGGTGGAACACAGGGAATTTTTAGGGCATTGGAATTGTTCTGCATGATTGTGATTTTGACCTTTATAGGTCAAAGCCTATAAAGTTGCATGGTACAAAATGTAAGGCAAAATATAAACTATAGACCATGGTTAGTGGCAATGTTTCAATATTTGTTCATCCATTGTAACAAATGTACCACACTCATGGAAGATGTTGGGAAAATATGAGAGGGGGAGGTGATGGGGTATATGGGAACACCCTATATTTTCAATATAACTTTTCTGTAATCTAAAACTTCTTTAAAAATAAATTAAAAAATAAAAGGAATGAAATTCAGACAAAGAGAGAGAAAGCCATAGAATCAAGAAGCTGAAATCAATGAAACCCACAAGAGAAAGAAAAGACCAGCAGACACCACCGTGGTCCTTGCCATGTGACAGAGGTGCCAAGGACCACTGGCAGCTGGTCTTTGGGAAGAAAGCATCACCTTGATGATGCCTTGATTTTGACATTTTACCGGCCTCTAATTCCTGAATTAATAAATTCCCATATTTTAACTGACCCATTTCATGGTATTTGCTTTGTTGTTTGTGGGTGACAATCATCTCTACACATATCAGACTTCATTAATCCTGCAAAAGTCACATTGCTTATTTACATCCATGTTTAATATTTAATGTGCATTGGTCCACTGCAAGGTTTTCATGTATAGGCCTGGGCCAAGGCATGCCCCAAATTAATATTTACTGAAACCCTAGTATATTCCACATGTCAGGTATAAGGCTATACTCTAGAGGTAAGCAAATGGGGGTGGGGGTGGGGGGAATAGAAAATGAGCAAACAAACAAACAAAAACTTTGACTTGAGGAGTCTATACAAATGGAATGATTTGCAGTGTCATTACTGAGTCATACCTGGATCACAGACAGTGTAGTTAATCATTCTCTCTAGCATAACTTTACTCAAGATTTACACATATAGATCTAGTAGAATATTTCAGTGCACACTACAATACCGTGAACAAAGTTTTAAAATATATGATTTGCAATCCCATTGTATGAAACACTTAAGTAATAAAGGAGAAATAACTGAGAATGTTCTGAGTCAGTATTATTTAATGTATTGAGAGAATATGCTGGAATGGAAAAAAACATGGGTTTTGACGGAAGAATTGACTTATAAAATGAGTGGCTTTGACTATTAACTTCCCTGAGACTTTTTTTTTCCTTATCAGGATTTTAATATTTCATTTTACTATAAAATGTTGACTTTCTTTATTACAATATACATTTTATGATATCTTTGGAAAGGTCAAAAATATTATATATGAATGTTCTTTGCAATTTAAGTTATTTATTTTCAGGAACAGGCAATATGGCTTTCCAACCAAAACATACAGATTTAGGTCTCCTAAAGTATATGTGGTGACACTTATTTCTTTCCATTAAATTATTGGGTTTCAACAAGGATAATTATGCCTGGAACAGGTTATCTGTTACTGAGAGTGTTAATTTACTGCATGAGTTGGCATTGAAATTATTTAAGACCAATAGGTATTACAAAAACAATTTCTTAATAGGTGAGCCATATGCTTCCCTCACCCAAAGTAAAGCTCAAATTGGTCTCAGCAGAATCCAAAATTCAATATGGATGAGAACATTTTGCATGTAACACAGGAGGTAAGGTTGCTAGCAATTGCACATTTGAAGGAGGATAGCATTTCTACCACTGAGCAAAACAGATTCCTTCAAGAGGGGTACTATGGCTTCCCTCTTTGGTTTATAAAATGAAATCCAGAAAGCTGTTTCTTTTGAGAGAGGACTCCTGCTATACTTGTGATACACTCGGCATACCAATGAAGGGTATTTTCTCCCGCAGACTTCACAAAGTTCGTGTTGACTGTTCTTTTCCTCTAGTTCTATAGAAATTAAGGATTTTTTTTTGTCACTTCAAAAATTATAAAAGCCAGCATAGAATATAACTATGTGAAAGCCAAATATATTCGTTGGGTTGGGCCTGGAAAAAATGTTATTTGATGTATTTTTTGGCGGGGTGGTGAAGGAATCCTCCTTTTTCTCATTTTGTGTGCTCTTCTTCAACTCAGGGAAGCTTCACTTTCCTGGCTCTTTCTTTAAAGATTCTTAAACTATGTGTGTATAGTTGTGTGCGTATGGAAGTAATCAAGGTAAAGAAACATTCCACTGGAGGAGGAGCAACAAACCCTAACCTTTGACAATTAATTAATTCCTGCTACCTTTCGACATTATTCTTAGACCAACTCTTGCTACTTTCAAGAAGAGTTAGTAAGAGAGTCTACCTAGATGAATTGCTGTGAAGATTCAAGTTTAAGACGCTTCTGGCACATTGTAAATACTGAATAAATGTTTGTGATTATTAGTATTTTATTTCTCTTTATTTCCCTAGACTACTAAGCCACTCCAAGATGAGATTTGTGCTTGCCTTTCATTTACTGGCCTAGGGTCAGACATTTGTCCTTACAATAAGCGTATATGTGATTGGTAGAAGAGCGAAGGCATGGAAATGTAATACTTATTCCCCGTTTACTCTACCAGATTTGTTCTCCAACATTCTCTGCTTGGCTCTGTGTTCTGAGCGGCTGGCCTCCTAGGCTGCATCACCTGGCTTCCTTGCCTTCTTAGAGGCAGAGCAGGAGATCCAAGGGCATCCTTTGCTCGCTCCCTCCTTGCCCGGCATCAGCACTGACAGTGGCTTGCAAAGCATCCACAGCCACAGCCCTTGTTGGGAGTCCCTTCCTCTGCAGGTCCCCAGCTCCTTCTTCACTGTCCCTTATTGTTTTCCATAACCCTATCTGCATCTCTGTAATTCATCCATTTTTCAATTCTCTCAGCAAAATCTGATGGCTCAGGGACACTGCTGGACCGAGGAATGATCATAGGCTTTGCCTTTACAAGGACTCGGCTAAGCATCATACTAGAATGTTTCAACCCTGTGACTTCATACAGGGCTTGTTTTCTAACTCATGAAAATGGGGATCATAATATCCACTGGGTAAGAATGTTGTAAGGATCAAATTAAGCCATATTGGAAAAAAACCCTAGCGTGCTTCTAAACACAGATTAGGTACAAATTATAAATTAGGATCATTTTGCTTCCCTTTTCTTCTGTTCTTATCTATTTCCTTCTTTCATTCTTTACCATAATTTAAAAAAAAGGAATTTAGATAATTTAGAGAAACCCATGTAACACAACAAAATAAACTGTAGAGTAAACAATGCCTTTGGAGACTAGGATATGAAAATAAGATAAAGCCATAGATAAATTTAATATAGAGATATGACGCTTAAATGTTAATCATGGGCTGACAAACTATAACTCTGGTAGATGAGAACAAAAGAGAAAAAGATTCATATATTGGAGTTTAAACCATACCAGCTGTCAAAAAAGGAAATGCCTATCAAAATGCAAATACCGGTGACTTGCAATACTTTACACTGTTTTCAGTCCTTTCTTGTAATAATGCTATTACTAACATCAAAATCAGCCCTTCCCAAATCTTTCCTATTCACCCTTTGCCAAAGATAGGGCCAAATACTGCTTTTAGCAGGTAACAGTTCTTTGGAAATATCAGTTTTCAATTATGGAGAAGGCTTATTGATGCAATGGGAGAATCATATATTTCAGAATAAGAAGGGTTTACACACTCATATTCTATCGTACTAGCTGTGTGTTCTTCAGCAAATTATTAACCACTCGGAGCTTCAGTTTTAGCATCTTCAAAATTAGTTATTTAATAACTACCTCATAGGATAAATTTGAGAGTCACTTGCGACAATTAAGTCCCACAATAATATATGACAACATGGGAAGGCAATGAATGAGGCATTATGAAAAAGCATGAGTTTTGGGAATAGAGACACAGCACTAAAATAACAGTCCAGTCACTCATGAGGAAAAGAACAGTCTTTTACATTTGCCCATATATTTACTGTTTCCATTGTACTTTCCTTATTCCTGATGTTCCAATAGTACTTTTGTCATCACTCCTCTTCTCTCTGAAGGACTTCCTTTAGCTATTCTTTTAGTGCAATCCTGTACGTAACAAATCCCTTCATTTTCCTTTATCTAAGAATGTCTATTTCACCTTCATTGATAAGAAATTTCCATTGTTTTCTCCAACCTATTTCATGGCATTTGCTTGAGCAGCTAAGGAGTCTACAACTTCAGGGTTCTGCCCCCAGATTCTATTGGGGAGGGGTCTGCCTAATTCATGGTGTGCAGAAGACAGGATTGTGCCCTTGGCTCAACTGCAGCAGTGGCAATAAGAGTGGAGGATGGTTTGCATTTTCTATGGTATTCATCTCAAGAACAAGCAGTCACTGATTAAAAGGTTTCTGCACTGCTGAGCCACCCCTTTCCCATCCTTTGGGTAGAGGGAGCAGGCTTTTTTAAAAACTCTTTTTGTCTGTGCCATTTGGTGTTTCTGGGTTGTGGTCTTCAACTACCACCCAAGGTGGGATACATAGGAGGCAAGAAAAATCCAGGGCACTCACTTCTGGGCATTCATTGGGTCCCAAGGCCTCTCGTTAATTTGCTTTCTTTTCTCAACTTTCCAGAGTTCTCTCGCATGTGCCTGGGGAATTTTGTTCAAGGATTTTTGTTGTGATTAACAGTAAGTAGATGGCTTAGTTTGCCACAGGGCTGCTGATGCGAAGTACCAGAAATGGGTTGGCTTTTACATAGAGAAATTTATTTGGTTAAAAGCTTACAGTGCTAAGGCCATGAAATGTCCAAATCAAGGTACCACCAGAGTTGCTTTCTCACCAAAGTCAGGTACTGGTGATCCTGGTGTCCTGCCTGTCACATGGCAAAGCAAGATGCTGAGTTTCTTGCCTTTCCCTCAAGGCTCCCCATTTCCTGGAGTTCAGCTGTGGAGGATCAGGCATATGGCAGAGCTGTCTCCTCAGCCTGGAGCTGCTCATGGGCCCAGGCTCCTTGGGGGCCTCTTTTTGTGTCTCTGTGCTATGCTGGTTTCAGACTCCAGAACCTCTCTCAACCCGTGGGGCTCCTTTGTTTCCCTGCACTCATCTCTCTCACAGGGCAGGATCAAAATGGTGGCTTCCTTTCTCTGTGTGTTTCTCTCTCTGTCTTCCTTTATATATAACCCAGCAAGAGGGCAAAGACCCAACCTGAGTCATCCCTCCCTGACTTAGTCCAATCAAAACAATCTAATCAAGCAATCTAAACTGAATCAAATGCAGTCAAAAGCTACCACACCCAGGGGAATAGATTAGTTTAAGAACTTAATCTTTTGGGATTCAAAAAAGAACTTCAGACTGTCACAGTAGAATAGAATGATATACTTCATTCATTCAGACAACTGCAAGTCTTAACTCTCACTTAATAGTGGTGCAATCTACGACAAGGGATGTATTTCTCTGAGGTTTGTTTGTGAACTTAAAATGCAATGCATTTACTGAGGGATTATGACTAGAGTTACACAAGATAATGTATAGAATGCACGTAACAGTATATATGTTGCTATCATTTTCTTCTTCATGTCATACCCATATTTCCATGCAGTTTTCTTTGGTAAGTTTACCTCTCCTATATTTCCCTTTTCTTTGGAATGCTGCAGTTGTGTTTGTTTTGTCTTCTAACCTAAATCAACAAAATATAGAATACATAGTATATAATCAATTTAAAGATAATCTAGTCAATTTTTCCATTTTAAAAGTGAGGAAAATGAGGCCCAGGGGAGGAAATTGACATTTCCAAAATCACAAAGACTATAAAATTCTGAATTTGGCAGACATAGACTAAGATATATTTTGTATTTCATCTTTTTCTCCCAGTGCTTAGGTCAGTACACAAATCTCCCAAGACAGCATGACACCTGGGAGTGGAGCCATGAATTTGAATATTTGGCCTGCACGGCATGACCAGTGTGGTCTTCAAGAATTTTATCATGAGGAGACAAACCCATAACCTACACTGAAGAATTTATTGTGAAAGGCAGTCCCACAATTCAATTGTCAGAATGGAATATTTTGTCATGAATAGGAGAGAAAATTTCGATCAGTAAACATGGTTTGAAACCCAATTATTGGAATTCTTTCAAGGGTTTCTCTCCTGATGATGTTCCAAACAATATCAAGTCACCACTTGAATAGAAGAGTACAATCAGTCCTATGGCCTGCAGGAGGCCACTAATGTTAAATTTATTAGAGTAATGATAAAGCAGATTTGCTTGATTATAGAATTCCAGAGGCTTCAGTTGACATCCATAACAGATTTTCAACTGGACATAAACTGATCTTACTTGTGAGATTTTATGATATTATTTGCATTGTGAAGATGGAAATGAAAATTAGCAATAGCTTATAATCCGGGAAGTCAAACTCCATTGTATAGTTGCTCTGAGATTCTCTCTTGGTAAAAGTAGAATTTTTAGTTTTCCAAGTACTTATTTATTTATTTTTATTCCCTTTCTCCTTCACATAAAAAGATTTCTGAATTCCTTGGGGCTCTTTTGATAGAACATAAATATATCTCAGCACTCAAAATAAAAGGAAAACAATAAAGAATAAGAAACTACAGAGAAATGAAAGAAATGTGGCTATTTACACAAAACAAGGATTATGCAAAACATTTCTTTCATTTTTACACTGTTTTATCAATGTTGGGAGGCAGTTGCAGTGACAAACCTGAATTGTGAATGAGGCACCATCAAATTCTTAGCACAGTGCAGGGGAAATTCAGGTGGATCTTAACTTACTTTTCTTTAAAATGTTTTTCTACTTAGAAGCACTGTGCTTAGAATCAGTCAGATGTCCAGGCACCTCCTTTTCTTCCACTAACCATCAGAATGGTTGGGTGGAATCGTATGGGGAGGCTGCGACAATAAGAAATGCAATAAAGATTTGTATTGTAACACTTTCAAAGAAATCTCTAAAATGACCTAAAAATAATAAAATGTATTGAATACATAATATGGGCCAGGAACTTTATATACAAACTAATTTAATCCCCTAAACAACTCACCAAATATTCTTTATAAAAATGCATGGCTACATTGGGAGCAAATGTGGCTCAAGCAGTTGAGCTCCTGCCTCCCACGTGGGAGGTCCCAGTTTCCGTTCCAGGGGCCTCCTGAAAAAACAAAAACAAACAACAAGCAAAAAAAATGAAAAAACAAGTTTTTTCAGGGCAGATGATGTGGCTCAGTGGTTGAACGCCAGCTTCCCACGTAAGAGGTCCTGGTTTCAATCCCCGACCCCTGGTACCTATTTCTTACTGTAAGACTTTGGTCCAATCCCAATAGGGAGATAAAATGGTACATACATTGCACGTGCTTTGACACTTTAATAGGATAATACACCAGGAGCTCTTGGTAAGTGTTTGATAAGTGTTGTTATTGTTACTTTGGTTAGGATTAATCTTAGGAAGCAAGACCTTCTCAGGTGGGAACAATCTTCAAGATACTTGAGCTGCATGGTATGAAGGAAGAATCAACAATATTGAGTCCTAAAAGCACGACAGGAATCAGCCTTTCAAAAGACTAACCACAAATTGGTGATATTTTAATTTTTAGCCCTTTGAATAAGAGCCTTGAAAGCCCCTTGGACCAGTGACTGTCTTCGTCACTCTCAGGGGTATAGTATGTGTGTAGAGGCAAAAGCGTTTGTGAGTAGAAGGGGGATGGAGTGGGCGATGCCTCTAAGAGCAGGTACTCAGTTCAAATTGAACAGTGTCACTGAAATGTGGCTGGAGCCCCTACTGTATTCCAGGAATTGTGCTGGACACTGGATCCACAGTGGTCAAAGCACAGATGTCTGTCCCGAGGGAGCTTAGAGTAGTTAAGTAAAACAAGATATAAATAATGAATTTAGACCAGGACAGAACTTAGGGTAGTGGATCTTTGCTATTACAAGTCATAGCAGGCTGTGACAGCTGGTGCAGATTATCAAGAACCAGTTCATCAGCCCATAAATGACCCATCGCCTACAGTACAGACCTGCCTTGAAACCAGAAAGTGGTGTTTGTACCACAACTGGTGATTTGGGTACATTGTAGCAAAAAACCTAATTTTAAAAAATGGACATGCATTCTCAATTTCTAAGCAACATCCAGTTTTTTAGAGGTCCTGAGCCATAAATAGAGAAGTCTGAATGTCTCCATCATTATAGCTGCAGGAGAAATATCACATAGGTGCATCACCCACAACTAAATTTTGTATCTACCCCTGAAAATTATCGTAAGATGCAAGTTAAAGCATTAACAGAAAAGAAACACTGAAATTAAGTCATTCAAACACAACACACAGGTTTGTTTAATGACTCTGGTGAGCATACAAAACCAAAGAAGTGCATATGAAGGCAGATAGTATGGAGTATATTGGTGTCACAGTTAGAAATCCTTTTTTTGAATCCAAAAAGATTATGTTCTTAAACTAATTCATTCCTGTGGGTATGGTACCTGTGATTGCATTAAAGTCACTTTTATTAGATCAATTTTCAATTAGATCACTTTAGGGCATTTGTTTGGACCACATCAGTGATGCAGGTTAAGTCTCTGCCCCCTTGCTGGGTCTTATATAAACTGTGAGCACAGAGAGAAAGGAGACACAGGGAAAGGAAGTTGCCGTTTTGATCCTGCCATGTGAGAGAGGACTCAAGTATCACTAGCAGCTGAAGCTGAGGAACAAAGACCCCAAGAGGCTGGGCCCATGGAGCAGCTGAAGGCTGAGGAGAGGAGCTGTATGCCTGATGGCCCACAGCTGGGCTCCAGGAGGGGGCGAGCCCAAAGGGGAAGGCAGGGACCTCAGCAGAGATGGCCGCCATCTTGCCTCGCCACCTGACAGGACGCCAGGATCACCAGGGAGTGACACCGGTGAGAAAGCACCTCTGAGCTAACTTGACCTGGACATTTCACAACCCTGGAACTGCAAGCTTTTGCCCAAATACATTTCCCATTATAAAAGCAAACCCATTTCTGGTACTTTGCATTGGCAGCCCTGTGGCAAAATAGGACAATTGGTATATGGGAAATAGAAACAATGATTTCTTTAACAAATTTGCTAAAACTCCAAAATATCAATTTTACAAAACATGAATGTTTTTCTATTGCAGTTTTTTAGATATTTAAGCCATTTGTAGGTTAGATATAAATAATCATATTTACTAACTCCCAGTGCTCACATATTCAGTAATATGCACACTTATTTTCCAGTAGTTGTTGCTCATGAAAGTCAAACTGCATTTATGAATATAAATTATTAAAATTGGTCTATTGATACATAGTAGCTAATTTTCAAGATACTGTCTGTAAACACCATAAAGTTGTATTAAATATTCATATAATCATGTGCTAATTAATCCTTAAAGCAATTATAATTAAAATGAAAGTATCTTGTCTTATAAATAACCAAATAAAATAGAACTTTTAAAAGGTAGGAATTTATCACTCCTACTTTTATAGATAACAATGTAAGATAAATTACAATCACTTCTATTAACCAAGCTACAAAGAGTTAAATAAAACATCCCAATTATTTTCACATTTATTTCAAAGCAAGGGAATTTTTCTCCCAGAGAGGTGATTTTGGGAGAAAAAATGAAGCAAGATAAATTGCTGCATGTGTGGTGTATATTGGCCCGCATTTGTTACAGGTTTAGTTTGGGAGCAATTTGCTAATGCATATATGTCTTGTTTGTTACAGTCCAAGGAAGAAAGCCACCTCCCAAATGTTCATCATCTACTGAAGTCATCCACAGAGGCAGGATTCGGCGGCAGTGTCATCAGGGCCCAGTCTCCAGCACAGGAGGCTGCGCTCAGGTCTAGCTTGCCTTGCCACTCGTGGGAGCCAGAGAAATGGCTGTTCAGAAGAGCCTAGGGGTTAAAGGAGGAGTAAGGAGGGTCCATGCTTGGCCAGCCTCTGGAAACTAAGATGAGAAAGCAGGAAGCAAAAAGGCAGAGGACACATCGGAGAGGCTGGAGAGACATCTGAGGACCTCTCAAAGTAGCAGTTTGCTTCAGAGCTTCCCAGAGCTGCAGCAAGCCATCTGCCCTGCCATCAGCCCTGCTTTGAAGTGAGGAGAAAGTGGCAGAAAGATCAAGTGATTGCAGAGCCGGGCTCTTTGACCTCCTCTCCCTCCTCCTCACTGCGCTAATTTGCCACAGCTGAGGGAGAAGAACGGCCCACAGGGAACACGGCACCCTCTCACTTCCCAAGGATTGACTTGCTCAAGGTTATAGAGCTATGATATTGTGGAACCAGGCTCTAAATCATACTTCCTGATTCTAAACTCAATTCCCACTGACTATCCCTTGGCCCTCAGCTGGATATGGTCACTCTTCCATGGACTATTATGACTCTATCCAGATGGGTCCTTCTGAAGTTAGCATTTCTTAGGTGGCTTCAGGCAAGTCCAGGTCAGGAGACAGCATGTGGAATGTATGAGCTTCCTGCTGACATCCCAGGACTGTTCCTGAGAGCCTGTAGCTGCTCATTGTGCCCACCAAATTTTGCACTTTACATCAGTGCCCGGCAGTGAAGATAGTGTGGGGGTGCCACTGTCACCAGTGCTGTGGCCAGCCACTGCAAAAGATTCTGTCAACCAAGATTCAAATCCTATGCACTCAACATCCCCATGTGACTTTAGTGGAAGACCTGGGTAGCAATTATTGCAGCTAGCTCCACTAGGACTAAATTCAACCAACTGAAGAACCACTTTAATGGGCAACACAATACACAACCCCCACTTCTCTATCTTCCTCCCAAGAATGGCTCCTGCCTTTACCCAAATAGTGCATGTGTCGACACTGTTGTTTCTTGGGTTGGTTAGTTACCTTAAAGTTTCTTACTCACTCAAATCCATAGATTGGTAGAGGGCTGCCTCACTTGTCCTCTCTTTGTGCTGGGACAAAACTCTTCTAGGGTCAATACAGCTCAGGTTCAATCTAGGACTTCAGATATGAACTATCAAAAGAACAGAAGAAATGCACCCAGAGACAGTGCTTGTAGTGAATAAAAAGCTATGGCAACCCATCTGCTAAGTGATAACAGAATGATTGCTTATTTTATGCATTTTTTTTCTTACTCTCTCTCTCTTTATAGAATCTCTTTCAAGGCCAGAATTCTTGGAGAACTTGGGAATATGAGCCTGTGACCGGAATTCTTGTAAAGTAAAAAAAAAAATTCTTATAGTATCTGTTTTAGTTTCCTAGACTGCTTAAGCAAATGCTATGAAATGGATTGGCTTTAACTATGGGAATTTATTAGCCAAGAGAATGTCCAAACCAAGGCATCATCAAGGCAATGCTTTCTCCCAGAGACTGTGGTTACTCTTGATCCTAGCTCGTTACATGGCAAGACACATGGAGGCATCTCTTGGTCTCTTCCTTTTCTTCAATGTTCTGTTTCAGCTTCTTGCTTCCCGTGGCTTTTTTTCTGTCTGAATTCCACTATACAGGACCCCAGTAATGGAATTAAGACCTGTCCTGATGGAGGTGCATCACACCTTAACTGTAGTAGCCTCATGAAAGTGTTCTACTTAACAATGGATTTACACCCACAGGAATGAATTAGGTTCAAGAACATATTTTTCTGAGGTACATCTAGCTTCAAATTACCACAGTATCTGATAGTTACATAGGAAATTTCTGATTTATAACTTACTTCTATACATTTTCATATTTAACGCCACTTCCATGAATGAGGAAATTTAGTCTCAGAGTGGCTAAAGCAATGCATGGAATTGTATTACATTTTATTTTTCCTTTCTCTCAGTAGAACAGGGCAAAAATGTGGGAACAACAGTGCATTTAATTCCAGGCATCAGGCATGACTCTCATTAGCTTAAACAAAAAAGGCTTTATTTCTAAGGATTAGATGGTTTACATAGTTGTAGAGTCTGGAGGAGCAGGCTCTAGACACAGGTGCCGTGAGCATCTCCCAGGTCCCAGTATTGGCATGCTCTATTGTGACCAGGAAAGGTGTCCTGCTCTTCTGGGAGACTGCTGAATGAAGAAGCTGCCGCTTATCAAACCACAGCATCTCCGCTATGATGCAGGTCATCACAATGGATGCCTCTACTTACCCGATTTCTGCATCCAAGTCTGATTGGCAACACCTAGCGCATCTGAATGACAAAACCTAAATCACATCTGTGCTCCTGTTAGCAAAGCCGTCTTAGAAATGTTGTTTTTAGCTTTCTGGTTCTTCAGTGAAGGAAGTCGGAATGAATGTTGAGGGGATGAGTTTTCAGCACCCACGACAGCCATGTTTTCTGCACATTTGAATATAGCACAAGTACATTTTATGTCTCCACTCAACCTGAATTACTCTAATATCCTCATAACTGATCAGTTTCTCCCCAGCCTCAGTCCTCATTTCTCCCAATTATTGTCTAATGGTTTTGGAAACTAGAAGTTCAACATCAAGGTACTGGCAGGATCTGCTTTCTCCTGGAGTCCGTAGAATTCTGGCAATCCTCTTTCACCTGGAAATCTCTCTCTCCGTGTAGTCTGCGCCTTTGATTTCTGTCGGCTTCTGGCTTCCGTTTCCATGTTCCACTTCCTTTGCTTATAAGGACTTGGGCCATTTTGGATTAAGACCTACCCTTAATCAGTTTGGTGACACCTTAACTAATAATAGCATCTTCATAGGTCCTATTTACAAATGGGTTCACATCCACAGGAATGTGGACTAAATCTTGAACATGTCTTTTGCAGTAGACATGAGTCAATCCTCAAACATACCATCATTTCACCCCTCCTTGCCAGTTTAAACACTTATTTTCTTCCTCATTGGCAAACAAAGGGACATTTTAAAGTATTTGTTACTCAATCCTTTGCTTGTAACCCCCTTGAAAATTTCTCTGCCTGGCATCCCCAAGATCTTTCAGTGCTGAGCTCAAATGTCACCTCTTTTGATTAGCCTTCTCTTATCTTTAGATAAATCAATTATTTTTGACTCCTATGCATTATTGTTTATAACATTAATTTGATATATAGTAATCTGTGTTGAAAAGATAGAGATCTTTAAAAAACTCTGTAGTAGCATATATTTGAACAGAGTTAATTTGGTAGAAATGATAAGCGAATTCAGTCTTAAATACTCTAAGTTAGAATTAGTGTTTCAATTCTTAATACTCTAGTAGCATTTATCAATTCCCACTCATTCATTTATTCCTTGATATTTTCAACTACTTATTGAATGCCATCTTTGCTAGATTTGGGAACAAGCAAAAGAGATGTGATTTAATCTTTTCTCTTAAACAAATGTGTTTTACTAATCACAGCCTTTAACCTGTTCTAATAAATATTAAGGCTATTCATGCTTGTGTCTAATAATTACAACCACTGGGAGAGGAAGGGATATGCCATATTTATCATTATAGTATTCATTCATTCTTAATGTGCTTCTCAATATTAATTACTGAGAAACAGTTCCTGTTCTTAAAGATTTCAAAACCTAATGGTGCATAATACATGAATGCTGTATAAAAGTGGTGTGAATAACTAAGTATAGGATATAGAGAAGGGCTAGATTGAGTCTGCCTGGGGAGTTAATGTCAAGGAGTCCTGGAGTCCAACAGAGTGTTTTATATGTATTTGATAAGCATAATAGATGATAAATAAACATGACTCCAATAAGGGGCTTATTGGACAACACCATGGTGACTCTTATAATAATGCTTCATATTTTTATGGTCTGCTACACAAACTATCTTTTATCTTCAGAAGAGGCCAATGAGATGTTATAAATCCATGAATAATAATTATTTGAGCAACATGTATTGTTGCATATTGTAATCAACAGAACTCTTGCAAAACTTTAAATATAACCCTCTATGGATCCTGTCTAGCTTATCAATTACTAACTTATTTTTGGCATTTCTAGAACTAACAGCAAACAGACATTGTCACAGTTTGAACTTGACTTTTTCACGTATTTTTTTTTTTTTTTCATTTTTCCAGCTAATTTTTTTCTTACTGTGACAAGCAAGACATGTTGTACTTAGCACCTACTTCAGGCTACCTAAGGTTCTGCCCGTGGTTGCTAGAGAGTGTGCACAACAACCTTACAGTTCAGTTGGGAATCCTGGATATATTCATGTGGAGTGATTAGAGCACAATAAAGTATTTAAGTAAAAGCCAGGTCTTAACCATGTTTAACCAGACTTTCTCAGACATAAAGAACTTAAGGGATTACACCTAATTAGTATTAGTTACTATTAAGATTAGTCCTGAAGTAGAAGCAAAAATATTTCCACAATTGAGTAGCTGAAAATAATCACTATCTAAAAGGCTGGACATTTCAGCTTTATTAAAGACTGTGTTTACACAGTTGCTGGTCCAACCAAAAACAGAGAAGAGATCTAAAAAATACTCCAAATGTTGAATCTGGTTAATAGGTTAACATGAAATATAAGCCCAAATTAAATTGTATTTTCTGTTCAATTTTAAATTTGCACAACATTCATGATTTAGTATTATCAACTAGAACTACTTCACGGGGAAAAATCTTGTACTTGAAAAATAAGACTACAATTTTAGAAGACAATTGGAAAAAACAATTTTATGTCAGTTTATGCAGACATAAGTTTGCAAGCCATTTAACTGGTTATGATGTGGTATCCTTAAAAACTGGTTTACAGTCATAGTTACAACTAATTTTTTTTTTTATTATTAAACACTTTTCTTTAATGTCTTTTGAGAAATGTCAGTGAATGACTTGCCATATTTCTGAAGAACAGATGAAAGCCTTCCCACATAAAGAAGCAAATCAATTTGTATCTCTCTGTGTGGTTAAAACTTTGCCATAGACTGAAATAAAATGCCCTTTCTTCTTTTACTTCCTGAAATAGAACTTTAGCCTAGAACAGAAATTATTTAATGAGAAGCTTCAAACTGTGACATATTTAATTGATGTACAGCATGTACATAAGTCTTTTGTATCACTAAGTTTGCATACTGTTGATCTCAATGTTCAAAATGCATTGGTTCAAAAGCAGAGAAGCTCACTGTGCCAGGGAGGAGTCCTAGGCACATTGAATGAAGGAGGTTTGAAGAATCACTGACAGAGATTCTCTTTCATAGATGCTCCTTCATAGGATTCTCTTTCATAGGATTAATCTAGTGAAACTGAATTTTAAGGTATAGAACTTTTATGACTAGCTAATTCCAAGATTTCCTTATTGATTTTATTTTTCATATGTTACCTATAATATTCTTTGATCCATGTTATAAAAAATGCATGGTTTAAAATCATATCTGCTAAAGGAATTTAAAATAAACTGAAATATTAATCATTTGAGCCTGCTAAAAGTGTCTCTATGGTCCACACCTCATCAAAGCTAGAGGAGGGTGGATCTATAAATTTACTGTTCAGATTAAAGTCCAAAGATTCTTTGACTTCTATGAATATTCTTCTCTTTGTGACTGGCATTATCCTTCACCAAGTTATCCTAAGCCAGAAACCTGGAAATTATCCTTGATGCCTCCCTTTACCTCACCACCCACATCCAATTAAACTACTAGTTAACTATCAGCTCTACTTCGTAACTATCTCCAGATATAGCTACCTCTCACATCCCCCATGCCAATACAATGGTATCCTTCACCTAGGCTTTTCTTACAATATCTTATCTAGCCTTTTATAGTTTGTCCTTTCTAACTGCTACTCCACTCTGCTGCTAGAGCAATCCTCAGAAAATGAAAATATGATCATGTTGGCTCAGTGGTTATTAGATTCCAATGATTTCACGTGGTCATTAAGGTAATAGTTGTTAAGCATCTCCATCTATGGAGCTCTTCCTCTCACATTTCCTGCCTCCTCTCTCTTATTCATGATGCCTCCCATGCCCTCTATGTTCAGCCCTATTGTAAATCTCTTAGATTTGCAACTGTATTATGTTCTCTTTCACCTCTAGACTTACACACATGTTGTTTTCTTCTCATAAAATACTACTTTCTGTAGTAATTTTCTTGCTTAGTACTACTCAGTTTAAATGCTATATTCTTTGGAAGGTGTTCACTAACTCCTTCCTTTTCCATTTATGTCAGGAACCCCTAATATATAGATTCAAATACTGTCCTGTACTATTATTACCAGAACACCCCTAAAATAAAATAGAGGAGGCCACTAGACTGGGGTGACTAGCTTTGGCTCATTCCTGACTTACAAACCCAAGTAGCATGAATGGAACTTGAGAGAGGTAGCCTTTCTGTAAACACCTGCTATACTAAGAGGTGGAGCTTTAACACCAGCCAATCAAAAATAGACACCTTAGGATGGGGCTTTACATTGGAAATAACCCAACTAAAGCAATGCAGCCTAGATAGCTGTATTAGTCAGCCAAAGGGGTGCTGATGCAAAATACCAGAAATCAGTTGGTTTTTATAAAGGGTATTTATTTGGGGTATAAGATTACAGTTACCAGGCCATAAATCACAAGTTACCTCCCTCACCAAAATCTATGGCCATGTGTTGGAGCAAGATGCCTGCTGACATCTGTAAGGGTTCAGGCTTCCTGGGTTCCTCTCTTCCAGGCTCAGGCTTGCGTCTCTCCACAAGACCAACTGTAGACTATCAGGCGAATGGCTTGTCTCTTTTCCTGGGTCCTTCTCTCCTTCCTCACAACCAAGCTCCTCTGTGTGCTTACTTTCCCAGGCTCCAGCATTAAAACTCTGCATCAGAACTCCAACACTGTCTTTTGCCCTGTCTTTTATCTCTGCGTCCCCACCCACCAAGGGGTGGGGACTCAACACCTTACTGATGTGGCCCAATCAAAACCTTCATCATTATTTAACCAAGTAAAAGTAAAATGTCTGAATCCACTACACTCTAATACGCCCAAGGAAAAGACAAGTTTACAAACATAATCCAATTATTTCTTTTTGGAATTCATCAATAGTATCAAACTGCTACAATAGCCAATCCACTTCCACCCCAAACTGCCTAAATATGGCAATGCAGCTTAGATAACCAATCAAAAATTTTCCTCACTTACTGCCATATTTGCCCTATATATGCTTTCCCTTTTCATTCCCTTGGTATAGCTCCTTGCCACTTTTAGTTTGGTGCTGCCCAATTCATGAATCATTTGTTGCCTGAATAAACTTTAACAAGATTTAAATATTGCCTCAGTTTATCATCACAAAGTTTGGTGTCAGAAGTGGGATCCAAAGATGACCTCTGGTGGCCCATGAGAGCAATGAATAATGAGGTATAGGTACCCAAAGAGCCATCTTGCATTCACTGCTTTCTCGCTGTGCACAGAGGCTGAAGGTAAGAACTTCTTGGATCTGAGCTCCATGGTTTGTGTTAAGCTATCTGAAGTTTATTTGGTTATATTGTAACTGGACTGAGTCCAATGGAGACCTCAGGTAAGACACCCACACTTTAGAAGAGACCCTTTGGAAGGGAAAGAAAGTGAGCACTGGACACATGAAAGACTCTAATTTAAAATGGGCTCTTCCTGGTCTGAGGAGTCTGGTAACTCTCCGCCACCCAGAACTCCTGCTAATTATGTGTTTAAGAATTATGGAACAGGATCGTGTGCTTTCTTAGAAAAATGGGCATTTTATACTAAAGACAGCTTGGAGCTACAGTGGCCATGGTGGGGAAGTTTTAGTTTAGACAAGGTTATTCATTTGAGAGGGATCCTAAAACAGAGAGGATCCCAAACACCCCAAAAGTAATGAAATATGATTTTTATTCAAGTGGTATATAGAGGCATAAAAAATTTAGTGATTCCAAAATAACCTCATTAAAAGACCCCTTACAAAAAGCCAATGAACAACTTAAGAAACCAAAGGCAAGACAACTGATGAAGATTGTAGACAAACTGACTGGACTCTGACTGTGCTTTCAGCCCCTTCTCTTTATTCTTCTTTACGTAATTACACTGAATGTACTAACCCTGTTTCTCATTTACACTTTTATTTAGAAAATGAGGGAAAAAAGGAAACTAGATGGATTAGAAGCTTTCCTTTAAGGTTAGACCCTTCAGAGTCCCTGGTATTGTGACCACTGCCACCTTTTGCCCATAAAGATAGAATTCAGAAACAAAATTAAAAAAAAAAAATCCTAAACCCAGGGAAGAGCCACAAAATATTACTGAAAATTTAAAACATAAATTAGCGCAGATGACTCTGGGCTTTCAGATAAATGCCAATTTATACACATGCTCTTGGCACCAGGGGTAGCTCATAATTATGGATCACTGAAGCATGATTGGAAGATCCCAAAAGGGACCTTAAAAATCCAGCTAGGCATACTTTAATATATGGATCAAAAAAAGCTCGTAAAATAGCCAATAATCTCATAGAGGCTATACCTACAATTTTTCCTCAAAAGACAGGTAGATCTGTTATTCAAACCTATAAAAGAAAAGAAGATAAATCAACTACTTATTATAAAGTTAAAATAAAAATAATATTTGTAAAACACTCCAGGCTATCATTATTTTGACCTGAATTAAAGGTGCGTTATCCAACTTACTTGTCAATATGCTTTACCCTGAACTAAATAGTATAATAAAATAACACAAATTCAGTTGGGAATCTGCCCTCTGGACTGAATTGATGAACTTAGCAGAACATTTTGAAAAAGCCTTCCAAGAACAATAGTAAAAATCTTAAAAGGCTAATAAATTGATGTCTTTGCAGTTGCAGTAGCTATAGGAACCAAAACTGCCCCCAAGGGCATCTTATATACCTAGATTCAGGGGGACAAATGAAAAAAAAAAAAAAATCCAATGACCAAAGGATGTGTTTGCATTGCCAACAGTCCAGACATGAAAATATAAAATGGCCACTTTTAAATCCCCAACAAAACCAATACAAGCTATTTGAACTGATAATTAATTAGAGGAAGCCCTCAAAAATTTGATGCTTCAAACCAAAGCCAATACTGACGGAGGTCTCAGGGATCCTCTAGTAACCTGTTTCTCTTAATAACCCCAAAGCAAGACAAGACCAACATTAAGATTAATGGAGAATTCTGTACTGTGTTAGTAGACATCAGAGTAACCCTTTCTACTTTAAACCCCACCGTTATAAAATAAAAACTCCCTCAGATTAACAAAAATGTCTCTGTGCAGTTGGTTTCTCACCAGTTCCAGAAGGTTTCTCTATCAGAGCCCATACAAATGATTTTCAAGCTTGTTACAGGAAAACATGCCTTCCTTTTATGTGACACATCTTCAATAAACCTCCTGGAATGAGATTTACTTTCTGAACTAGGGGGTCATATCAAATTCTCGTTGCAGGGAGAGGTAACCCTAGAATTTGCAAATCCTCCAAACCCTGAGTTACTTTGTTCCTTACAGGCAAAAATTGATACGATTAGATTGGTCTTCAAATAGCTCAAAACCCAGACTTCCCTGAAGTGCCCAGTAGCTACTGATCCTTTCTCCTCAACAGACTTAGGAAAAATTAAAAAATGCTAAACCTATAAAAGTTCAAATACTCCTTAAAGCCAGAAGCTATTAGAGGCTTACTCCAATAATTAAAGATTTGATTAATCAAGGCCTTGTGATTCTTCACACAAGTCCCTTTAAAACTTTAACCCTATCCCTCCAGTTATAAAACCAAATGGATGAGATTGGAGGTTCATGCAAGACTTACAGGTGATAAATAAGGTTGTGTTTCCTGTAGCTCCAAACCCCAACACTTCACTATCAAATGTTCCTTCAGGATCAAAATTGTTCACAGTAATAGACCTTTCCTCAGACTTTTTCAATATTCTACTTAATAAGGACAACCAATATTTGTTTGTCTTTATTTATATCCTCAGACAGTAATGCTGCAGGAGATCAAAGAGGTACCTTCCTAGTTTTCCCAAGTTTTTCATCAAGATTGACAATGCTGCAATTTTTTAAAAAGTCAACTTGAATTCATTATATCGATGATTTGCTACTTTCCTTCCTTCCTAAAGAGGATTCTCACAATAATTAGTATCCAAAGACATAAGGCCTCTAAAAATAACACCAGTTGTAAAGAAAAAAAAAAAAAAGAACATTAATTTAAGACATAACCTAAGTGGGGAAGACATTTTTCTCTCCTTAAATAAAAGAAAAACTATGCAAAATTCCCTTAGACCAGCCACTTAAAAACAACTTAGAGGATTCCTTGGACTTACTGGATCAGT
Organism: Cabassous unicinctus; assembly: GCA_029593785.1. Classification (NCBI taxonomy): domain Eukaryota; kingdom Metazoa; phylum Chordata; class Mammalia; order Cingulata; family Chlamyphoridae; genus Cabassous; species Cabassous unicinctus. The sequence goes on from JAQZBX010000033.1 coordinate 32,650, forward strand.
CCTAGGTTCCATGTTTTTTCCTAATATCTTCTCCCCTTTATAAACTTACTAAAAATTCTATCCCGGAATCCTTACTTTATAAGGAAAACCATAAACAAGCTTTTCTTCAACTTGAATTGGCCTGACAGCAGCCCCTGACTTGGGTATCCAAATTATGCCAAACCATTTTCTTTGTTCATGAACATAATAACCACGTACTAGAGGCCTTACACAAGATCATCTCTCAAAACCCAAGATAGCTAGAGCTTATCCAAATTGTTTAAAGGCAGTGGTAGCTGCAGCTAAATAAGTAAAAGTCTCTTCAAAATTAGTGTGAGGCAATGACGTATCTGTAGGTTCCCCACTCTGTAAAAAAGCTTGTTAAATTCTTAACAAACCCCAAATTTTTCTGCTGGTAGACTAACCTCCTATGAGATTCTACTCCTATCTCCTTCACACCTTCACCTCTAAGGCTGCCATCATCTAAATCCTGCTAATTTTCTCCTTCTACCTGGGGATAGAGAATACAGCTGGGTTGATGCAATTTCTCAGGTTTCAATTCCTTGTGTTGGATGAAAGAACACTCCACTTGAAACCTCTGTTAGTATTTCATGTTGATGAATGATTTACAAAAGACTCCCATCATCAGTCAGGATAAGATATAATGACTCTACATAAATTGATAAAACTGAGAACCTCCCCCAAATTAAATCTGCTCAACCAGCCCAGCTATATGCTTTGACCTGAGCATGCCAGATTGACAATCACAAAGCAGCAAATATTTATACTCATAGGAAATATGCATTTAGAGTGGTCCATGACTTTGTATGCTCTGGAAACAGAGGAGATTCCTAACTTCCCCGAAAGGAGCTCCTGTCAAAAAATGAGAACTTATTATTCTATTGACACAAATTATCATAAAAAATGAGGCCCATACCTATAAAACCAAAACTAAATATTAAAAAAAAATGCATTGGCTGATTTCCATACAAAATCAGCTACTTAGCACATTGTGAAATCAGCTAGTGTGTGCATCTTAAATAAACTCTATAAAATGGATTGATAAAAAAAAAAAAGACAATTTGTTTGACAGAAAATGTTATGCACCTGATTTAGAATTGTAACAATGAGAACTAAAAGAAGGCAAATTTAAAATAATTAGAGGCCTCAGGGAGGACCCAGAAGGTCTTTCGTGAGTTTTAAAAATTACCTTTGCTAAAAGCTTGACATTCTATCACCCACCATGGCATTGATACAATAATTCAAGTAATGAAAAAATATTGGTGGGGAAATTGCTCTAAGGTGACCAAAATGGTTTATAATCATTGTCTGGTCTGTCAAACTCCCAATCGCCTCCCCCCCCCAAAAAAAAAAATAAATAAGGTCTTGGGCAGCACAGTTTTACCACCTGCTGGCCCATTTAAACATTTATAAATGGATTTCATTCAACTGCCCCTCTTTATGGGTTACCAGTATGTACTTGTTATAGGATCCCCGTTTTAAGGATGGATTAAACCTTAGAGGGAGGCAGCTGTGATCACAGTGGCAAAATAAATAAATAAATAAATAAAACACAAAATTTTATGCAGTTAATGTCAGAAGAATGTTTGATAATACAAAAATTAAAGTAGCCAGAGAGTCGATGTCTTCTACAATGTGAGGGAGACTTAAAAGTTTCAACCAGGGAGATCATATTTTTCTTGTTGAAAGCTAGGTAAATGGATGCAGATATTCTAGGTTAGTATATAGAGAGATCCCAGTCTAGACACCTGCAGTGAGAGTATTATAGAATACCTACTGAAGAAAAGTCAATGACTTCACTGTTTTGCCTCACTGCATTAGAATATGAACCTGATTTGGGCTATTGTGTTCATAGGTGCATCCCCCATGGCTAGGACAAAGTAGCTCCTTAATAAATATTTGTCAGAAGAATAAATAAATAAATGGGTTAATGAATGAAAGAAACCCATCAATGTGAACAGCAGATAATTAAGAACAGCAGAAACTAGAACCACGGAAATGCTATTTACACAGACTCTGAACTTAAAGTTCTGAATTGAAACTAAACTGTTAAAATGAGTTTTGACAAGGCGTCTACCTGTCTGAACCTGTGTGTTTTGCGGTCAGTTTGAGAAAAACAGCAAAGATGATCATATACACAAAAATGTCTTTTGCTTTATTTCAACCACATCTTACTAACTGTTTCTAAGTTCCTTAAAGCAGAGGTTGCCAAAAGGTGTTTTCTTTAGCCTGCACAGTGTTTTGAATTTTAATCCATACCCAACTTTTCAAAGAAATGGAAAAATGTATAAAAAATTATTTTTTATTTTTTTGAAAAAATGGGAAAATCAACAGCATTAGGTATTTTCATGCACAACAATAAGCTTGAGCTGAGAGCCACTGCCACCACCCCTTTTAAAGGAGGGCTTGGACTGTCCATTTCCCTATCACCACTCCTGATAATTTTTCCAACTTGGAGTCCAGGTGTCTGCCATTTAACCTTCTTATTATCATCTGCTTCATCTGTCTGTCTCAAATCAGGCTAAATTTGCTATTTCTGATTTATAGAAGTGGGTTTAGCCATTAAAGTTTTCTCAGACACAAGCTTTTTATTGAATTACAATTTGCTAATGTCCCTGTGGGAGAAATGGGAGGTAAAAGGAGAGAGTGAGAGAAAGAGACAGACAGACAGACAGTGTGTCTTGTGCCTGAAAGGGCAGAGTGGCTGTCATATGTGTTAATTAAAGTTGGGATATAATAGCAATAGCTAATATTTCTTGAGCACATATACCATGTATCAAATACTGTGTTTGGCACTTTGTTTACAATGCTACTTAATTCTCTCAACAATCCAACAAGATTTACATTGTTATGTGATTTTCTCTACAATGAAATTAGAGGATAGAGGGATTACATGATTTTCTCAAGTTCATATAACTTACAAGTGGTGCAGTTGGTAACTGAATAAAGAGTTTTGATTTCTAAACCTATATTCTTGCTTCTGAAGTCTGGACAATGAGCACACACGTAAATTTTGGAGACATCTCCATTTTGGTGAATACAATTTATCATTTTCTAACCTCAAAAAATCTTATGCTACCCAAAATTTACCATGCATGTGAAATTTCTTCATTTTCCTTTTTAAGTAGAGTTAGATTTTAAAATAGTTTATTTGACTATAACTGCTGATGACAATGGTTTTACTCGTAATTGTATTTGTTATTTTAGCTTATTCCTTTACTTGCTGTTTCCTTCACTTGTGTTTGTTATATTATATTAGCTGAAAGATTTGTAACCAGGCTCCCATGCACCTCCTTTACAGCCAGGTAGCTCAAGGATTTCTCAGGCCCATGGTTATTCTCTACTGATAGGAAGTGAGACACAACCAATCAATACAAGCTAACTTGAATTTTTACTTTGAATACACACACCCCTGTGATGGTTAGGTTAATGTGTCACCTGAGCCAGGTCCCAGTTGTTTGGTCAAGCAAGCTCTGGGCTAATTGTAATACAAGGACATTTCATGGACTTTAATCATCAGTGAGTTGATTGCATAGATGGTTGGTTACAGCTACAATCAACTGAGGAGATTGCTATCCGCAATGAGTGACGTCTCACCCAATCAGTTTCCTTAAAAGAAGAAGTGATTCCTGCATTCAGAGAGAAAATTGCCAGCTCCATCTCAGATACCCAACCTCTCCTGAGGAACTCAACGAGGACCTTCACTGGAGTCTCCGGCTTGCAGCCTGCCTTACAGAATTTGGACTTGTGCATACTCATGGTCATGTGACACAATTTTATAAAATCTCATACTATTTACAGACCCCCTGTGGGTTCTGTTTCCCTAGAGAACCCTGACTAATATAACCACCGATCACATCACTAAACCCACCTCCCTCTGTTTAATCTCATAAAAAAAAACCTATGCACTCTCAACTCAAGGAGGCAGATTTGAACCTGGCCTTTTGTCTCCATGCTGGAGGACCCTGTACGAAAGCTCTATTTTTTCTCAAAATCCTGATGAAATGGCATTGATATCTATATGCATCGGGCAGCAGGGCCTTGCTCGGAAACATAACTTGATTTGTATTTGTCTGAGAGTGGTTGTGATTGTGTGATACAGAATTAATTACTCTTACTTGCTGGAAGACTTCTAGTTTCCTCACAGCTGTTTCGGATGGCAATTTTTGGGTGTACCTGATCTCACAATTCTATTTCCTGCATGTAAGTAAAGTGAGGTGAGCTTACTCTTTTACAAATTAAAATCAGCATCTAAGGAAATGGACTTACATAAATTGAAATTGTAGATACTATGTACCATATGTTGTGAGTTTAATAAAAAGCTTTAGGAAAGATGCATTTGACCTTCATTTTAACAGTAGCTAATCTGCTCACTGCAACAGGAAAAAAGACTCTGTGGAATACATGACAATAAATGAGCTAAATAAAATTCAGTGCCATTTTGGTGCCGAGTTGGAAACAATTCCCATAAATACATGCAAATCTGGTTACCAGTTAGAAATGCTCACATAGTGACAATTTGTGTGTGTGTTACATACTTTGAAACTCTAAGCTAATAACCACCATATTATGTGGTTTGTAACATATTTGTACTCATAATTTTCCTGTGAAATAGGTATGGAATGGCACTGAGGCCAAGGATGAATGTTCTATGTCTCTCTTCAATCATCCGTATCATATTTAATTTCATGTTTATACTTTTCATTGAACAAACATGGCCAATAAAATGCAAGAGTCATTGTGGTGAAAGATTTTTAAAAAATGCTGTGAAAGCTTTCAAGGGAACTTTATTATGGTAATTTAGAATATACGACCTGCATATGCAACAATCTACTTTCTTAGTGAAAACATTCTTTCGCGGGCTTCTTTCCTCACATTAAAAAATGCCTGTTATGCACAAGCCATTTTGCTAAGTGTTTGAGATTTAAATGAGAGGAACAGTTATTACCCTGAAGTTGTCTGGCGTCCAGTGTGCGAGAGAACTAAAAAAACATCAAGCAGTTGGTTACTGCACAATGATCTCTGTACTATCATCGCTACTGCCTTAGGAACTGCTCTACAGGCATGGCTGGAAGTGAAGGTGGAGAAGTGGGCTGACGTGCTCAGGAGAGTATGGCATGGACTTTATCCACACGTCCTCATTTCTTTGTGTGGCTTATGATGAGAGTTGGGAGAAGGGACAGAGCCTTCCTTACCACTCTCAAGCTTAAATTAGAGTTTCTTTGGTTTTATGCATTTTATTTGTTGGGCTACTGCATAAGAATTCATTAAAATTAATGAAGTTTTGCTAAAAACAAACAAAAACTTTGATATCGTTGATGGAGGGAAAAGAGCATCCTTGGTAACTTTTATATAACACCCCCCAGCGTCATTGCTGGAGGTTACTACAGTAGACTTTGAGATGACGCAGTCAGATCTAGGCTGGGAAAGGAATGGATCAGAAAACAAAAATAGATTTATTGTAAGAGACATACCTGAGAGGTAATGGGTAAGGTATTGTTACCAACTAACTACGGGAAAGAGTGGAAGGGAAAAGGAGCAGATGCCACTCAGATTTCTAGCTCATGAAAGAGGGAAGAAACTTGTGCCTCTGACTGAGGAAAAAAAGAGATAGAGAAACTGTGGGAGGGATTGAGATGGGGAAGATGGAAACTGTGATCTCCAACAGGAACGTCCAACTACAATCGACTCTGTTTACCATTCCAACTCGTGTAGAATTTTTACCAACATTTGTGAGAGCAGTACTAGAAGTAAAATGAATGCCCAGTCCTTCAGAAGGTTTAACTTAGCTCATTCAGTTCAACAGTTGAGAGCATTCCTGGACTATTGAAACCAAATGGTCAAGAAAATAATTGAACAGATTTGAAGGAAGAGGTCACTCTAAAACACGTGTGTGGGGGCGTGTGCATGTGTGCCTGAAGGCACCAAGCATTTTAGCATCTACTATGTGTGGGATATTATCCGATTTGTTTGGAAAGAAACCAAAAGAACAGGAGGTATAGTTCCTTTTCTTAGTGAGATTATGATATATTTGAGAAGGGCATATATATGCACATGAAGCAATATTTGCAATTTACAGGAAATACAAGCAATATAACATTGATAAAAATATGAAAATACTTCAAAATGTTATGCATTTTTTTGTCAATTAGAAGAAGATAGTTAAAATATATTAGCCATTTTTCTTTATTAGGCAGGGCATATATAGGTGTGTTGGAGTTTCCTTGTGCTAGTATTTTCGGTTTAATCCCTGCCATCATGCTAGGAACTTCAGCCACTATTTTATACTCCAGTCATTAAAAACAGTTCCTAAATATTCTTAAAAATTTGACCAGATATTTCTGGTCAGATATTTCCATTTCAAGAGAAAGCTTTCATTTATAAAGGTATGCCAAGTTACAAAGACAGCCTCACAGAGTTTCTATATGTACTTAAACATAAATACTGTCCTTTTGAAGGGTGAAAATCAGTAAGTGTTATAAAGTTGGGGGTTAATCTGAGATGACTGTGAAGAAGGCATTTTTTTTTACTTTTGTCCTGTGGACAGGACCTATATGCAATGTGTTTTGTTTGACTTTCACCATGTTTAAAGTTTCTTAAAGCTTTTCCTCAACATTTAAATTCTGACATATTTCATATAAAATTTAGAAGTATGGCTTCTCCTAAAAACCTGATTCATGTGTAGATTCATCTCTCTGTGTTCTTTAGCAAAAATCAGCCAAAGCTGAATGGCAACTGCTTCTTTAGATAGCACACCTTTCCCCTCCTCTTTTATATAATGCATTTGTTTTCTATTGTTGTTGTGGCAACTTGTCATAAATTGAGTGGCTTAAGCAAAAAAAAAAAAAAAATCTTATAATTTTGTAAGTCAAAAGTGCACCATAGTGTTCACTGGGCTAATATCAAGACACCTCCCTTTCTGGAGGATCTCAGGGAGAATCTTTTCCCTTGCTTTTTCTAAATTCTAGAAGCAACCCATTTTCCTTCGCTTTTGGTCCTTCCTTCCATCTGCAAAGCCAGTAATGCCAAATCTCTCTGACTGTACTTGTATCTCCACATCTTTGCCTGACCACGGCTGAGGAAGGTTCTCTGCTTTTAAGGACTGATGTGATTGATTGGGCCTACCTTGATAATCCAGGATAATTTCCCCATTTTAAGGGCTATACTCTTAATTGCATCTAAAAGTCCTTTTTTCTAGGTAAGGCAACCTATTCACAGGTTTTGGAGATTAGGATGTGGCCATCCCTGGTTGACCATTAGTCTGTCTACCACACACAGGATCCATCAGACCCATTTTATTGTATCATTTTACATCCTGGGCCCCTTTAGGCTTTGGAGACTGTGATCTGTTGTCAGCATCTGTGTTCCCCATTGTCTTTGGCTGTGAGCACTGCATTTCTCCACCCCACAGAAGTTACTGCAAAGTCTGCTCAGTTCATGATTCTCGAGCTGACAGTCATGGGCAGGGGGCTTAAATATGAGAAAGGCCCAACCCACAGGAAATGGCACACCTGGTCCCACAACCTTTGGCCCAGCAGTGATTCTACTGTTTTACATACTTCAGTGTGCAAAATTGTGCAATCTTATCCAATTGGCAGGTTATAAAACTGAAATTGTGCTCTTATCACTGAACCTTACTATCTCTTTTTGTCACTGGAAAAAATACTAACATTAGATTCAAAAGTCAAGAAGTAAATTTAATAAGCAAAATCAACAAGTGGACCAAATGCTAAAGTCTTTAGGGGTAATGTGAGACTCCATACAAGGCTGTGGAATAACGCCCTGTGTGAATGCGAACCAAGCTTCTCCAATACAAGAGCAGCTTGAGTGTCTGGTAAAAGTAATTTGGAAGAAGAAGTGTTATTCTGAGCTGCCAAACAATGTTCAAGAAGTCTCTTAGTCATACTAGACAATGCTTTACTGATGGATTATACTGTTTCATATCTTAAAAAGGTGGAAACTGAGGTTCCTGGATATAGAAAACTGAAGACTGGAGATTGGAATTTAAGAAAGCTAGAGAACCAGAACTGGCACTTTATATCTGGAGACCTTTAGAAGGGTGATGTAAGGATGGCCAGTAGAGATCCAAGTTCAGGTATGCCAAGACCTGGATGTCCCTTGCTGAAAGTGGGAAATTTCAGCACTTAATGGACATCATGGTGCTTTCTTTCTCCTTCCTAGAACACCTTATTCTAAATAATGAATTTATAAATAAATTAATATTTAGGAGAAATATTTGTGTGTCAGGCATTATTGCTAAGTGCTAGAAAAAAAAAAGCAAAATATTTAGACTTGGGAACTCAGTCTAATAAGGGAGATATTTAATTATTTTTCCTGAACAAACACAGAGTGCTTAGCATGTGATAGGCCCTCTCATAAGTGTTTTATGATTATTAACTCTGATACGTGGCAGGTATTACAATTATCCACATTTTACGGTTGAGGGAACTGATGTGCAGAGAGGTGAAATTAGTGCGAGAGCTCAGATTCAAGGCCAGGCAATCTTGCTTCAGAGTCTATGCCCTTAAACACGAAACAATGTAAGACAGACAATGACTGCAATGAAGTGAAAAATTTCTAAAGTGAGGGCACGCATTTTAAAATATTCTGTGGCGTTTGTAAACCACTAACTGATTTGTCATTCCTGGAGCATGCAGCTCCTCGGCTACTCCCCAAGTTTCTTTCTTAAGGCATGTTTGATTGGAGGTGGGGAAGGAGGGTAATTGTTGAAACATGACTTGAAGCACTAAAATACAAGTGGTCTGGTTTTATGAAAAAAAAATCAGAAGATTTCTTTCAAGGTTATGCTTCTTCTTTGTTTCGAGTATTGTTTTCTGCTATCCAAGCATTTAGCCCTGTTGTCCTAGGAAAGGAAAAAGGAGAAAAAGAGAATAAGTGGAAGGAAAAAAAAGGAAAGAAAGTAGGAAGGAAGGATGAAGGAACAAAAGGAGGGAAAGAGGGAAGGAAAGGAGCATGCTGTCTTCATTTATTAGGGCATAGGAGTTCAGGACACTTCTCTTTCTATTCAGCAGCCCTTTATTGAGACCTAACTTTGTTAGGCACTATTCTCTGTTTTAAAACTGAGATGGCCACATTTAGAGAGATTAAGGAATTTCCTTGGAGTCCCATGTGAACAAGGCACAGTTGGGATTCTTTAGCCGCATTCTATAGTACATGAGGTACTGCTTTTCTACTTGGCAGACTGGGGAATGCTTCTCAGAGGAATTTTCCTTTGCTCTAGGCATAGAGGGCTGAATAGGATGTAGACAGATGGAGAGTTATATTATTCCAGAAGGGTATTAGTGATTTTGTGACAAATTCTACAGCAAAAGAAATACTGAGAGTATATTCAAAGAGAGCAAAATAATTCCATCAATGCATTACTCTTCTGTATTGAAATTTCAAGCAGAGTGCTTCCTGGATCGGGTGAAATTTGGCAGTATTTAAAATGCTACCAATTTCTGATTCATATGTACCCTTTTTATAAAATTCATTCAATAGAGCGCCATGAAAACACAGCTGCAGAGCCTGTGCAGAAAGCTATATTGAAAATTGCATTATAGAAAAAAAAAAACCACAAAATACATTTATATAGGAAGTGTTATTTCAGACAACTAAAGGAGAACAATATTAGGATGTTGGCCGTTTTGTCAGTATAATAGAAACCAGGTGCTGTTCCCCCTTGTAATTTATTTTAACTTCTGCCGTGTGATTGATTTGATCACCCTTAATCTACATATCCGTGTGCTTCTTAGAACCAATGGGGATTTCATGACACATAAAGAATTTTACTCTTAAAGAAAAGCTTCCATAAATTTTTACTTTAGTTATCTTGGCAGACTTCATTCCTTTCATTATTCCTGCCAAACATGCAGGTGAAATAGGCAGCTGTCTGCACAGCATTTTAAAAGCACTTAAGATTTTCAATCTCCCATTTAGTTCCTGGACGCTTGGAGGAGGTTATATTTGAGATGCTAACCATTCTATAGTTGGGAGAAAGAACATTCTGAGAGGAAAGAACTGAAAATTTGCAAGCTTTAGTGTAGAAACAAGGTCCAAGAGTTCAAGGATCTGCAAGAAGGCAGAGTGAAGGAGTGAGATGGGAGAGTGCTGGAGAGGAAGCAGAGCTGGGGCCAGAGCCTGCTGGTTGGGCAAGTCTTGGTAGTGAGTTGAGATTCTATTCTGATTGCTCTGAAAACTATCAAAGGATTTTTAGCATGGCAGTATTTATTTGAAAATGACAATTTAGACCTAAGTTGAATTGCGTTTTACATTCACTCGTTAGTTTGTGGAAAATTTGAAAATAGGGGTCAAGAGTATTGCCATAGCTTAGGCAGGAGTTAAGGAAGGTGTGTGGTGTGGGAATAGTGCAGGAAGGGAGATGGGTTGAATTTGGGATTTATTTTTGATGAAGTAGTGGGCAGCACGTGCATGTGGGGTGTGAGGCAAAGAGAGATAGATGGCAAATCTTATTTTTTTTTTGGCCTGAGCAATTGGGCCCATGTAGTACCATTTTCTGAGAAAATGAGCAAACTTTTGAAGTCTTCTATGGGAAGGAATAAAGTGTAAATGGTTACATGTAAGATGAATGAGTCTTAAAAAGCAAAGCCCCTCGGGAATTCCAAAAATCTAAAGGTAGCCAAGGCAAAAACTGTTGTTTTTTAATGTGTACCTTATTAATTAATATTTTTAAAATTCTTTAATACATCTCTTTGCCAAGAAAACACATCCTGTAGATCATTGATATGTGTAAAACATGAGAGAATTATATAAGGATCTGGAGATTAAATGGGGGAGGGGTCGAAAAATACCTAATTGTCTTTTACGTCATGGTATATAAGTGGGTGTCCATGATGTTTAGCTTGCAAAACAAAAGCCAAAAAGTTCTATGTAAAATCTTTCTTATTCCAGCCTTAAGTAAAAGGTATTACATCAAAAACCTGAAGAAGGGAATCTTAGAAACAGATATTTATGTGAGTATGTGTCACTTTTGTGATTTAATAAGAAAATTATATTTCAAAGGATCCTCACATCTTTTAAGACAGGTGGTTATATCTACTGTAATAGATGAAGAAACAAGTCCCAAGGGAGGGGATGAATGAAAATTCAGCAAATGTTTGGAAGGCACACTATTTGTCAGATACAGTGCTACATTCCAGATCCATCAATTAATAAAATATAGTTCCTGCCGTGAAGGAATTTACAGCTAGTATGGAAGAGAGACATGTAAACTGATGATTAAACTTATTAGCTAAAATAATAAGCACTGGGTGTCCTGGAGCACAAAGAAAGGGCATTCAGTGCTGAGGAGGTGGGAATGGGCTCAGGGAGAAGATTGGAAGTAGATGGCACAGAAGGTGTGTTCTGAAGGATTTGCATTTAACTTAGCAGAGAAAGTCAGTGAAGCAGGTTGCCTGCGTGACATGGAGAGAAAACTAGAAACATTTCAGCGTTGCTGGATTGTATAATGTCAGGCCAGGTGTGGTGGGTGATGCATGGTCAGAGGAGGCCAGGGGGGTGTTAGTTCTTACTAGTAGGCTTAGAAACTGAATTTTCCTCTGTTCTTCTGAAGAGTCACTTCCGGTAGACTATAAACATTGGGAGGGTGTGACCACGATTCCCCACCCCCTCATCCTAGACCTTAGCCTGGTGCAAGGCATGTATGATGACCTTAATAATTATTTACTGAATGAATCAGTGAGCTGTTGAGGACATTTAAGAGGGTGACACATGTTTACAATTTAAAAAAATCTTCCTTGCTTGGTAGAATGCGTATTTAAGAAGTTGAAGCTAAAGTCTTGGAGAAGTTAGAAGCCTAATATTAAAGGAACGAGATGAAGAGATGAATTGCAGCAATAGGGAAAGCAAAAAAAGGGCTGCCTACCTACTGAGTGAAAGTTAAGCTTGGATCAAATCACCTTGCTTCCACTCCAGCAAGCTACCCCAAGGATAACTAATGACCCTCTCCAGCATGAACATTCTGTGATTCTAAGAGTTAAAGTGTCAACAACACTAACGGCAGTAAATTAGAGAGAAGAACACATGTGTTTTCATTTACTATCTATAGTTTCTCTAAAGATGACCAGACATTTAGTATCCTTCACGATATGCAAACACCACCAAAGGGCATTGCGCATGCACAAGGAATAAGTCCTTCAAAGGATTCTTTAGCTTTCATAATATTAGGAGAACATGACTGCTTATATTTATTATTCACTGGGCATATAGAAACAAATAAACACCCAAATTTTGGTGGAGCAAATGGTGTGAATAATAACCTTTCTCTAAGGTTAATCATAGCTCTTTTGGGTAGTACTTCCATCTTGCTAATCAACTAAACAATAGCATCTGGAGACAGTACATATATTCCCTACTATGACTGATTGTATAAACAGCTTCTATTCAGATATAAGCCAAAGATAGGGTAAAATAACTGGCAAACTAGAGAGGAATGAATTTTAAAAAGAGTGCAATAACACTTCAGAAGTTAGAGCCACTGAACTTTTGCTCTGGTTATTGGATTTTAAAATCCAGATGAAATCCAGATTTTTGATCCCAAATATATCATAATTCAATCTAACCTAAAGTGGAAATAGAATGATATCTTCTCAAATGTTTATTTTTCATTCACAGGAAAAATTTAAGAGAGATAACAGGCTGGCGGATACTTTAAGATCCATATATTCTCCCATTTTATATTCTTAGAGTAATCACTAATAGCTGAGCAATATGCAAACTTCTTAGTACAGTACGTATAAGACATATTTTGATAACAAGTCTGAAAACCTGCATATATATGATTGACTGATTAATTGATTGATTTTAGGAGGTACCGATCAAACCCGGGATGTCCTACATGCAAAGCAGGAGCTCAAACACTGGGCTAGTCCCGCTCCGCTGATTCATTTATTTTTGAAAGGGAAATATGCATTTTGTTAGAGGGTAAAGAGCATCAAATTTTTAGGAAATTAATACTTAATAAAGTGTATCTGTCTTTATACTAAAATTATATTTAATATAAATACATGGATATGTGTCAAAGAAATAAAGTATAAGAAAGATTACTTTTAGCTTTTGATGAATGTATGCAGCATTAAAGCAATCACCTATTTAGATATTATTTTTATCTTACTGAGAACTGTATTATGGAAGAGAAAATAATTCTATATCTGCCATCCTGTTGTTTTTGTTCTTCAGCAGTTCCCACCATTTGGTTCTAAATAAGCCTAATTTCCAGAAAAAATGAATCAGTACTGCAAACAGAACTTATTTCCAGAAGGAACCAGAAGTGATATTTTTGGATATAAAATAGCTGTATTCAGAATGATATAGCATTTTGGTTTTAGTTTTAAATATTTAGTGGGAACTGTCACTTAGCTGTGACATTTGTATTTTTGAGGCAATAAAAATTAATGTTGAATTATCAGTTTTCAAGGGAAGCAGATTAGAGAAGGTGAATTCTAAGCCTTAATTTGAACCCTAAATGCACAAAAAATAAACTGGATATCTTGGAAAATGCTGCCTGAGAAAGGATAACCACACCTCAAGCTCCTGGCAAGCAGAGGCTGCATTGTATTCTTTTGTTATTCCAACCCCACCGTTATGCTTTCTCTTATACCCTCATCTTTTCACCCCAATGCAACAAATATTTGATTGATAGAATGAAGCAAGGATGATTCATGGAAATGTTATAACCTCAGAGGAAAAAAATCCAGATTCTTGGGGTAACTTGACCCTAACTTATGAAAATCTATATATTTTTAAGTTTCAATATTCATCAAGGAGCCTTGAGATGTGGCCTCAGTTGGAAGCATAAAATGAACTGTTACCTTTGGGAAATAGTTTACTTTCCTTCAACTTCAATTGAAAAGGGAGCAGTTTTCTTTAACTAGTCAATCTTTAACTTATTTCATGTAGGTTGGACCTCTTGGTGCTCCTTCTAAATCCTGAGGATAAGACAACCAGAATGGACAACACTTCAGTAAAGAAAGAAGTGTAATGTGCACAGTGTACATGAACATACATGTAAATAAATATATATGCAGGAAAATATGCTCCACTTAGACTTTCTGGAAAATTCCTTCTCTATGTTAACCTATTACCTTGCATAGGAAAGAGAAATGAGTTTATTTCAAGAAGTATAATAAATTTTAACTCGATAAAATGCAAGAGCAAAGATCACAAAAAATCAGTCCAAGGCTGATGAGGCCTTGGGAAGAGACATACAAAGGCTCTGTAGCTGAGAGAGGAAGATGAAGGGAAAGAAGTGTGATCTAATCTACACGTAATTCCATAGTGATTTTAGAAGTTCAATATTATGAATACTAAATTGTTACAGTTCCTTTATAAAATGTATATATTTGACTTAGAAAATAAGCAACAGCTTCATAGCTGTAACACTTATGCTATTAATTTAAATTGGTTAAATGCTTTTCTCATGCATTAGTAATAAAGCTAGACTAAATTACAATCTTTAATTTTTTGCTGGTATTTTTACAGCTTGGTGATACATGGAAAATTACAGATCTGCAAAAGTTTTAATTGATCTTTTTCTCAGTCATCCTCTGGAGCTAGGAAGAGAAGAGTAACAGTAAAATGAAATGTAGCCAATGAGTTAGAAATATCATCTTTAAGAAAGCTTACCACTAGTTCATTTACAATTTTATAGCAAAAACAAAACAAAAAGGATTATAAATGCCATAGCAGTTTATAATGGACTGTATAGCATTTTACATTTGTAAGGTCTTTTAGAGATCATAAAGCACTTTTTTAAAAGCACTTTTAAAAATAAACTTTTTAGTTTAAAACAGTTTTCAATTTATAGAAACATTGCAAAGATAATACAGAGTTCCCACAAATCCCCCTTCCAATTTACCTACTTATTAGTATTTTATATTAGTACTACACATTTGTCACAATTCAAGAACAAATTTTAGTGGCTTAGTATGAAATAAAATCCATATTTCATTCGGATTTTCTTCGTTTTTACCTAATGTCCTTTTTTCTGTCTCCGCGTCACATCCAAGACACCACATTATATTTAGCCATCATGTCTCCTGAGGTTCCTCTCGGCTGGGACGGTTTCTCAGACTTTCATTGTTTTTGATGATTCCTACAGTTCTGAGGCGTTCTGGTCAGGAATTCTGTATATTGTCTCTCAATCAGGCTTTTGTATATCGTTTCTCTCACGATTAGACTGAGATTACAGGTTTTTTGGGGGAAGACCATGATGGTAAAGTCCATTCTCTCATCTCATATCCAGGGTACATACAACCAACAAGACTCATCACTGTTGCTTCTTACCTTGATCACCTGGCTGAGGTGGTTTGTCAGGTTTCTCCATTGCAAAATTCCTCTTTCCATACTATACTCTTTGGAAGGAAGTCATTAGGCCATACTTAAGGAATGGAGAGCTGTGCTCTACCTCCTGGAGGGCAGAATACCTATATAAATTATTTTGAAAACTTCTATAAAACATTTTTTACATCATCTTTGTGTGTGTGTGTAGGTCCAATATTTCAAATTTGTTGCATTCCGAACATCATTTTCATTTCTAAGCTAGCTACCCAGATTTCAGAATGCATTTTCTCAGAAATGCAATGTTTAGGCTCTCAACAACATGCTCCCAAATGACCTGAGAGACTCTGCTGGAATTCACCAGAGTTTGGGGGCTTATGCTTTGCAAAATAACCACTCTATTGATAGGCCACTGTAATCAGTATAGTTCTCATTTATATTAAGTTGCAATACTTCACTTCATGATTCTGTCCTCTACAGATGCAGAGGACATGTGCATCCCCTGGTGCACACTGTAGCTCTTAGAGATTTTAATGGCAGTAGTCATTTTTTTTTATTATAAATTTTATTTATTTTTATAAAAAGATACTTAGATTACATAAATGTTACACAAAAAATATAGGGATTCCCATATGCCCCACCTCCCACTCCTCCCACAACCTCCCACATAAACATCCTTCATTAGTGTGGCACATCACCTGCAATGGATGTACACATCCTGGGGCTTTGCCACTGAGCATGGACCATAGTTCCCATTGTAGACCCCACTCTCTGCCACACAGTCCTGCATGGCATATGCTGATGGAAAATGGAATGGCAGTAGTCTTAGACCTCACCTTTAGTTAAGTGTACCATCTTCCATTTAAAAATATTTCCCTTTTCTGACTTTCTTCAATTTACCCTGGCTCTTCCTTTTTCCAGGAAACTTAACTCCCAACCCCCTTCACCTCACCCATAGTTCTCCAGTCAAATATTACTTCTTATTGCAAGCCTTACTGACCAGTGTCACAAGCTTCATAGCCTGGCACTCCGTACTCGCCTTTATAGGATTGATACCAGGTTTAAAATACATTTCCACTCATGTGATTGCCACTAACAATTAAACTCCATAAGCAATGGGGTGGTATCTTTCTGGCTTGTCATCAAATCTCTGGTGCTAACGCAGTGCCTGTCATTTAAAGAAGCCACAAGAAATATTTGTTTAACAAATACATGAACACTTAAGTGAATGAATATTTATCTGGAGTTCAGGGGTAGGAATGGATTAGAGATAGAAGTGTGAGATTTGATTGTACATTAGGGTTAATCAGAGACCTAACCTTGAATGTGTTATTCCAATTATAATTAATAACAAAATAAAAGAAGAATGGCAAGTGAAAACCATGATCAAATCTATATTCAAAGAGTCAAGGAAGAACAAGTTCCCATCTAAGAAAAATAAAAACGGATAGTAAAAAATAGAGAAAAGATGGCATTAAAATCATGAGAAAAGGGAGTCTTAATTAGACTATGGACTGCCTTAGTAAATCAGAATTTCTCTGTGGAGTCAGAATTTTTCCCACTTCTGTCTGAAAAATCATCCAAGGGCCATAAGGAAAACCCTAAAAAGGCATTTTTACCTGAAATATGTATTTTTCAGGATCAGAGAAATATATATTTTTCTGATCCTAACATACATTTAAAAACTGCCCAAAGCAGCTGAGGTCCAGCAACATTCATTTAGAAGCAATTGAGGAGAAGTTGAAGGTGAGCAGTAGTATAATTGGAAAGAATACACAGAAGAAGAAAAAGGAGAGAAAGAGAGAACTAACCAACCAGAAAGACTTGTGTGAAGCTGTGGGGTTCACTCTCACATACAGACAAGGCATGGGTGGATGGGAGCGAGGACGGCTGTTGGTGCACACACTGCTGAGCCCAGCTTGGTTCACAGAAGCAGAGAATATGGGCTATGCAAAAATTCCACAGCCAGATGATATTTTTAGGAAGTATTTTGAACCTGTGGCTGCAGACAAAAAGATTAGATTTAGGTAAACCAGTTGTCTTGGATGTTCATCCTAGACTAACTCTCCCTCCACTGGAAACTCTGAATATATTAGGAACAGGAAAATCCAAATAGCTGAACAATAAGTAATCTATAGAATTTGCATAACATGGCAACAAAGATACTATGAGACTAATTAAGGGGAAAAAAGCAGCAGCAATTATTAACAGAATTGCCACAGGGCAGATAAAAATTGTTGCTAAAACATTGCCATGAATTCAAATATAAATGCAATGAATATCTCCTTTTATGAGGGAAGAGCACAGCAAAGAAATCCAAAATTTTAGGAAGAAGTGATGAAATGGGAGACGATGAACCATGAGTTCAGATCAGAAATATGGGGGAAATTATACAAATGAAGATAAAACTGGAAAGAGGACAAAGGAAAAATGACAGCAAAAAGAATAACACAGCTTTTTAGAGATAAGAAAAATGGACACATTTTAAGGCGATGTAAAGAAAAAAATTTTTAATGGTGTAAATGGAAAAATATGGATATGGAATGCTGACAAATGAGATTCACCATAAGCAAAGTTGGAGTCACTGAAAAACAAAACAAAAATGATGAGACCAAAGAGATATTTAAAGAAATCCTTAACTTTTTTTTTAAAATAAGAGAGAATCTTGACTCTACATGTTAAGGTGTACTGGGTTGAACAGTGTCCCACTAAAATTCATGTCCACCCAGGATAGGATCTCAGAACAGGATTTACTTGGAAATAGGGTATTTGCAGATGAGGTTAGTTAAGAGGAATTCAAACTGGATTAAGGTGGTCCCTAAATTCAAAGACTGATATCCTTATGAGAACGCTATGTGAAGGCAGACACCGGGGACAGGGACAAGAAGCCCATGGTACAACAGGGGCAGAGATGCAGGGGCTCTTAGCTTTTTTTGTTCCACAGACCCTTTTGCCAGTCAGGTGAAAAACAGGGACCCCTTACTAAGGCCACTCTACACTGTGTTCATACAGCAACCATGGCTTTCAACCGTCTTGTGGTTCTGAAATGCCAAACCTGGAGCCACAAGAGGTCTCCAGCACTCACCTGGATTGGCTCTGAAGACATTGCTAAGCGCTTAAACTATCACGGAAAGTACAGGAGGCTACAGCATTATGTAAAACTTCTGGAAAGCAGGACAGAAGTTTCCACAGGATCCTAGTGCTGAGAAGACAAATCTTGACCAGGCACTTAGCTGAACTGAGAGCCCCAGAGGACCATGCCCTGTTGATGAAGTAAACAAGAGGTAGACTGAGCTGGGCAAATTGCAAAGCAGTCTCAACGCAGCATTGTTCCTCCTTGAGGACATTAGTATCCTCCCACTATATCTGCACAGCAAGGTAAAAAGTGAATTTTCTCTGTTGGAAGATAAAATCGTCTGGTATCCCTTGGTTTTTAAATATACAATGTTACCATTTGACAAAAAAAATTATTAGTCATACAAGGATACTAGAGTGTATGACTAATAAGAGAAAAAATTAGGCAACAGAAACTAACATGCAGAAAGGATTGCCAGATTTAGCAAATAAAAATATAGGATGTCCAGTTAAATTTGAATTATTCCTACATGTTTATAAATATATACATTTATATAAAAGAAAAATAATTACAGGCTATTTGCAATAAAGTCTAAGTATCTAATTTTCATACCAATTTATTTTATTATATTTCCCTGACAATTTGACTTTCCTTAATAGAATTCACTTGCAGTTAGAGTCTCTGAACCATTTGTATTAGAATATAGCTGCTACAGTGGTCACATCCAACATATATTTTTCCTCTGCCCATTGAACATTCATGATGAGGAAAACATGCTTAGCATCAGCGTTAGGAGCTAGTCTACTGAAAATGAGCTAGCATAATTAACTCTGAGAACTGAGCTTTTAATTTGATTTGTTCAAGCACATAATGACATTTTTGATGGCAAACCTTGTTTTTCTTTCTTCAAGATTATTTACATCTTTTTTAATCAATGACAAACATGCTGTCCACTGACAAAAAAAGAGCATTGCTATCAATTTGTATTTTCTTCTTCTTCAACACTACAGATGACAATTCCTCTAGAGACCAGGAAGAGGACTGGTAATATTCAGGTAAAATAAATGAATTCTCCACAGGATGAAATCCATTTCAAAAGGTAGTCATGGCAAGAGCCATAATAACTATCCACTTGTAGTCAGAACTTCTTTTTCTCTTCATAACTAATGTCACATTTAAGAATAGCCTTGATGTTTTAAGGGATATATTTTCCATCAATTATTTCTTTAACTCATTCAACAAGTTCCTTTAAGCAATGGACTACTTCAATAACACTGCTTGCTCTTTCAATTTGTGTGTCCTATTGCTAAGGAAATAATGAAAAATGAGAAGAAATAAGTAGTCTTTACTCAAAGGATTATTTAAAAAGTCAACAAGAAATTTGGGGCTTTTTCTTCAGAAGTAAAGTAAAGTTTTAGTACTTCAAAAAAATGAAGATTGTCTCAGCTGCATTTGTTAAAGAGAGCCAGCAGATTCTTAAATGCAAGACAACTGAAATAAACAAAGTGCCCACAAAATTATAAAAATACATTAATCGCTCAGTTTCAACAGTATAAATGCTGAAGTAAGAACAACTTCATAATAATCACAGATTTAAAATAATTTCATAATTCTAATAGCATAATAATTTGATGTCAATTGAGAAGATATTGGATATTATTTAAGCAACACTATGGAGAATCTGGTAGAGTAGGCAACACTTTCCATAGAATCATTCATGCTTTGCCTCAACTTTGAATGAATATTCAAAGTATATACTTTATGCAAACCTTCAATGTATTCGTGTTTTTTTTGCCAAAAGCAATATAGTTTTTTCTCATTAATTCTTATTAATTCCTAACTCATCACTAAGAGAGCCTTTGTAAAAGTTTACTATTCATTCTGCATTCCCTTCTGGAAGTAATGTTACTTACCATGACCTTGTTAACAAACTTTTTCATGAGAAAAATATTGTGCAATGATAGGAAATTTTTTCTGCATTGTGATTAAATGCATGTCTGATAATTTCTGTAATGGTAAATGGAGCTGTTATGTGTTAAAATTATTGCATAAGATATCACACTGGTACTTGAAAATTAGTTTACAATTTTGGAATCAAAATTGGGTAGGTAGCTGTATGCGCAAATAGTCATTTGAGCTGAAAGACTGATTATGAAACATAGTGTGAAAGGCTATTAACCTCTGCTGCACTTTTTATCTTCCTCTGAATTCCTCCTAATCAAAAATTATTTCATCTGTTTCTTTAATACTAGTTGAGGAAATCATATATCTCTTATGCTTAGTTGTTACTATGTGCTCGCTTATACCTGACTTTTCACCATTTTTTATATTGAATGAACAATTACATTTTGCACAAAGAACTTCAAAAGGACCTTTTTCTATTTTAATAAATGTCTGCTATTCATAAAATTCATTATGAAATTGACCACTGTGTGTTGACATTTTGGGGTTCAAATATACACAAATAAAAATAGATTACAGCAAATACTGGGAGAATTGAGAAGACTGAATTTGTTAATCAGTGCAGCTGTCACTCACAAGTCTGAATATATAACTAACCATAATTAGGGGTGGAACCACTGAAAGATTGAAAACTTGCAAACAGTAAATTAAACTCAATATCTGATACAAAAATGGTGACCTTCCCATTTGCCTAAAAGGGATAATTGTGCTGGTAAGGAAGGCACAGTCTCTCTGAACAAAGCCAGAACTGATCTTCCATGAGGTTTGGGGAACCCAGTCTGCAGGGACGGTTGAACTTTCAGAAGTGGGAGTGTGTAGCCGTTACCTGACTTTCAGCTCTGCTACTTGTGGTCACTGAAGTACAACTGCGGTTGAAAAGGGACCTTTCTGGAGTGATGCCCTTGCTGATTGGCAGTTGGAGAGAGTGCTGGGCTGTCACCGATTGGCTGACTTTCAGGACTGGGGCCTATCACTGATTGGCTGACTTTCAGAAACTTGGGTCCGTCATTGATTTCCTTATTTCTAGAAGCACAGCTACTATGCTGCTGACCAGCTGATTTTCAGAAGAATGGCCACTGTCGCAGGTTGGTTGAATTTCAGAGCATGGATACAGATGCGGTTATCTTTTAATTAATGGTGGTTCCTTGTTCACGATGTGGGACTTTAGCCAAAGAACAGTCTTTTCTTTCCGTGAATAGGAAAAACACATACTTTTAATTCTCACTTCTCCCCTTTGGTCTTCCCTAAGCCAAACCTGAAGGAGACACCACAAGAGTTAGTCCAGATCTTTGTGTGGGTGTGATTGTTCAGTTGCTGTTGCCATTTAAATGATACAAACACCAATTACTGTGGCAGGAAAGTAGCGCTTAATGTGAGTTTTTATAATGTAGTGATAAAAGCTGACTGCAGAATATTGAGGAATCTGCCAAAGTCAATACAGGGCACAAGACAAATACTGGACGTGTACCGTATATACACTGACTGGTAAACTTATCTGCAGGTTTACCAGATTGAATGCCAGATTATATTGGCATTTTCAGGCCAGGACTTTAAGAAAAAAAACACTGAAAAATATATATGCTGGAAAATAGGGGGAAAAATAGAATATCAAGGACAAAATATAGACTCTCAAAAGACATGTGGAATTTATGAAACAGTTTGAAATGGTTACTCTAGAACTGAAAAATTCAAGAATTGAAATGAAGAAGTCAATGGATGTCAAACTTATGGATACATAAGAAGACAGTATTAATATACTGGAAGAAATATCAACAGAAAATATCCAAGTTGAAGTATAGAGAGATAATTTGGATGAAATGTGCAAATTACATGAATAACATAATTATAAAAGCTGACTAAATATTATGAAGGAAAAATCTGAATAGTTAGATACCAAAAGTGGCATTGATAAAAGACAAAAAAAGTATAGATCAAACACTCTTATGAACATAGCAGAAAAATTTTTAAATATTAGCAAATTAAATCCACCAAAAAAGATAATATGTCAAGAAGAAATGTTTTTCCAAAGATAAAAAATTCAAGGTTAGGCCAAACTGGAAGGGTCTGGGGAAAAGAGAGAACACTGACAAAGTTTTGGTCAAGCAAGGTTAGCAGACATTTTGTCCAGATTGGTCGGTGAGGGCAAAGAGGTCAGCTGGTCAGTTAGGTCTATAGAGGGTATGTGTCTGCCTGGTCATAGGTTAACAAGGGGTCATCCTCAAGTCTTATGTAAGTCATATGAGGAAGGTTGGCTCTTTGCTGTAACAAGTTTCCCTGTACACAGATGAGCAGGAGGGAGGGGAGGGAATTTCTTGACCATTGCTGTTTTCCAGGGAAAAGGGCTCAATTGAAATGCAACATTGTCATTATACAATCACCATTAATAACCATATTTTAAAGTAATAATGACACTGCAACATAGTCACAAAAATAAATAAGAAGTGAGAAACAGAAAATATATCAAATGAGATTGCAAATTAAATATGTATATATAGAGAGATAAATAAAGAAATCAGAGAAATTAAAGTAGGACCTAGGACTTCAAACTCAAATGGGACAATTGTATTCATCAGCAATGAGATGATGGGTGATTTTACATTTTCTTTAAATTTTTCTGAAGGTTAAAATTTCTTCTCAGGAAACCTACATTATTTTATAATAAAGATATAATCATTTATTTTTAAACTCATTCATTCTGATTACTGTGTTTCCAAAATATCCAGGGGCGCCACAGAGAAGGCTCAGTGTACTCAGAACCTGGGAATCAATCAGTCCTCAGGGACCAAGAACGTAGAGACACGTGTTCTACCGTCAAGACAAATCTTCATCTTCACCAAATTGTGAGGGGGACAAAGTTACTAATCCTTCCCATTGTCAGCAAGCCACTAAGACCTACATTTCCACCAATTACAAGTGTTCTTATCTACCATCCTATCAGCCTAAAAAATGCCTCTTCCAAAGGCTTTTTTCTTTTCTAGCACAGGATAACGTTCATCCCTTCTGTACAATACAGAGCAGTCTCTCATGATCTTGACTCCAACCCATTACCCATTTTCTGGAAGCTTGCTGTCATCACAATGCTTACCACAGTAGCCTTTCCATTAGTTCCTCTCCCAAGGACATCCAGCAAGCATAGGGCTTTTTAGTTTTGAAAATGTTTTTGGTCCTAGAGCTATCGTTCTATCAAGTTCAGTGCCAGAATTATTAAAAATGGTCCATATTTGTTTCCTTCATTTCCTCATTTCTCATACTTCCTCATGCTTTCTTATTGTTTCTCTTTATGGATATTTTTTATAGCTGTCTTTGATTCATTATTTATTTAATAAATATATTCTTTGTTCTTTCTCAAGTTCTGTACCCGATTTAAACATTTTTTCTTTATTAGAGAAGTTGTGCCTTTACAGTGTGTCCAATTTTTGACATGTTAACTATATACGCTCATTCAGATCTATTGTTTCTCTTTTATTATTTAACTATGTTCATCTTTGAAAACCACTTTTCTATGTTTTTAAAACTTGGATCCACTTCCTTCTCCTGTCTACTTAAGGACATTATATGGCTCAACCATTTCTTCACTCTCTACTCTGTCCTTCTCTCCTTTTTTTCCTTTTACTTACCTAGCTTTCTTTCTTTCTGATCTTGCCATAGTATGAGTCCTGGGAAATTTTTCTTTGTTTATTTAAATATCAGAATAATACTGTGTGGTAGACATAAGCATTTGCATTTCACAAATGAACTCAGAGTTTAAATGAACTGCATAATTGAATTCAGCAATCGGATGAAGTCAAGAGAAAAAGTTAGGCTCCTCTGATTTTAAAGTCCAGACTTTTTCTTTTATATCAAGCTACTTTTGCTCTGAACTCTATACTAGCATCATTTCTCAGAGGTTTTGTGTGACACTTGGCATGAAGCAATTTCATGGACTATGAAATTTTTTAAAGAGAGGGCCTATTTAACATAAGCAAAATATTTAAATTTTACTTACCCTTTTTTTTTTATCAAATTGTGTTATACACTATCTTGAAATCATCTTAAACAAGCATAACTGAAGAAAATATGTCACACGCTTATTTGCCCTACTAACCAAACTACTTTATTATGTGCTCTCAATTTTATTGAATAATTTAGAATGAAAATTTATACTTAATAAATTACCAAAATTATTTTCATAAGTAAATGACAAGGAGATATGTGTTTTTCTATCAACCTAAAATTTCATTTCAGACTTAAAATGTTTCTGTAAGATTAAAACTGTGACATTCTTTGACTTTTTTTTATTAAAATCAAACTATCAGATCCAAGCAACTTAACAGTGACAGCCAAATTATAGACATTTTGGTTGTTAACTACTAAGCAATTGCAATAGATATGAATATCATTTTTCTTTTTTATATGAAGAACTCATACAATTGGTAATATTGAGTGTGTCTAAACATGTTAAATATTTTATCTAAAGTAAAACCTATTGACCCATAGTTTAATAAAGATGTTTTGCATTTAATTGTAGAGATATCATTGAGGAATTATTTTAACTTACTCCCCTTTCTAAGAATGTCAAACTGTTGTATAATGCATGTATACTAACTTCTTTGTCAATTAGGTTTAAATGATTTATTTTGAGTATAAAATTAAAATTTAGATAAAGTTTCACAAGCATTAAAATTATATGCCAATTTTCCTACACTATTGGAATTGTTGAAATTGCTCTCCTGGTACAATCGTTAGTAATGTTGATAAATGGTAGGTTTTCACAATGACAGACATATTCTTTGATTTAGATTGGAAAACTTATGGTGTGGTATTGCCAAAGTATTCCAGGCTGTGGAAAATGGAATAAATATGTTTCATTTGAATTAAACATTTATTTCTATTTTGTGTTTAGCTCAACACATTTTGAACAAATTTTAACAAGCAGGGTGGGGTAATTAGTCTTTTTTCACACTATTTATTTATTAGCATTTTCCAGTTAGATGATTTCATACTAACAGAGTCTGTGATTCTTTGGGCAAATGCAGGAGGCAGTAAATGGATGCATTCACGTATTATTTAGTCTGTTTTTAAACATATACTTGACCATATCTAAGTTGCCATCTTCATTTTGAACTATTGTGACCTTTGAAGCTGCTATTTACCAAATTTTCTCTGTCAGTCAGAAGAAGAGACATTTAAAGAGATGTTGACCGGCACCAATACAGGTGTTGGGATCGCTGGCAAATGCACGACTTGCACAGGATCTGGTGGGAAGACATTTTATTCACATGGAGAAGAGACAGAACAGGGCCAGCTTCACTAGTGGGCGTCTGTTCTCCATAGACTGCAGCTCTCAACTTTGGCTGCTGTATTATACCCTGTGTCCTCACTGCCAGGGACAGATCTCCCACCAGGATGTCCAACTGCACCAGACTGTCTCCAGTGAATATTTACATAAGTCCAGACAATAGGGAAAGGAATGTACCAGCAGTCCCTCTCTATTAGGTGATGGTGCTTTATCTGTGAGGCAAACACACTTGCCTGAACACAGGATGTATTTGTGTGTCTCAGGAATAGGTGGCAGGCTGTGTTTTGACTGTCCCTTTCCACATTCTCTAACCTTTTATCTGCTACTATCCATTCTTCCTCTTTCCTGTTTGCAAAGGTAAACGTAAATGTGAACTTTTACAGCTGAATATAGTGGTAAATGGGAGGACAGTTTCTTCTAGATTTACTACTCTATCTACTATAGACTATCCACTAAACTTGGATTTTAAGTCAGTTTATGATAAACATTTGGAGTAAAGGTGGAAGAGAATTTGAAAATATCCAATCAGATATTATTGGATCTCAAAGGATGTTTCAGTAAATAACGTCAGGATATTCAAATTTGCATGCTCATACTCCACGTGGTATGTGACATGATCTACTGGGATGTTAGATTAATACATTCATCTTTTAATCATTTTTAAGTTTATTAAACAGGGAATAAATTGTTATATTTATTTTTGATATACAAATTGATGGACTATTTTTTTTTCCACCACTGAAACAAAGAAGTACCTAAGAAAATATATTCTCAATAGTAAATGAATTTGATAATAAAATGACGTATTAAGGGAAAACAGCATAAGAATGACCATTGATCACAATTTTTTTGACTGGAATATATGTATTCACTTCATATGAACTTACACGCTGCATCATTTCTTGGCAACCTATTACAGCAAAAAAATGAAGGCAGAAGTAGACAAAATTATTATGTAAAGTAATAACATTAAGGAGGTGATAAATTTTACATTTCTAAAAAGAAATATACAATATAATAGAATCCTTATGATACTTTATAGTGATATGGAGCTTACCATCAGAATCTTTTGTACCTTAGAGTGATTCACTTGCCATCTTGTGAAATTTAATATTGTTATTAATATTTTTTATGGAGACACCGGGGATTGAACCTAGGACCTCGTACATGGGAGGCAGGCGCTCAACCACTGAGCTACATCTGCTCCACAATAAGAGGCTTTTTTTTTGTTGTTTATTTGTTTGTTTTTAGGAGGTACCAGGGATCAAACCTGGGACCTTATACATGGGAGCCAGGTGCTCAACCACTCGAGCTGTATCTGCTGTCTATGGGAAATTATTTAAATTATTGAAACTAAGCAAGACTGAGACTTTTATTGTTGGTGTTAAAATAGCATGCAAACTAGCACGAGTATTTAAATGAATAAACAATCTGTAACAATGTGGAAGAGAATGAACGATTTTTGAAAGAAATTTGGGCTGTGGAGAGATTTTTTGAAAGGGATATTTACAAGGCTTCCCATAATTTTATTGCTAAAAACAATTATAGATGTCATTGATAAAACTTTTGTATCTGTACACTTAACTCTTGTAAACAAAATCCTCTCACTCATTTAAAATCTTTCAAGCAAATCATTCCAATGGACTTTATATTTATTTATTAAAATATACAAACTGATGTTTATTTGCATAAAATTGACTTGTAATTGGAAAGATGGAAATTTACTAGCTAATGTCAACAAAAAACTTTGAATAATTGATAGGAGAGATTGAAAAATAACTTAGGAAACATTAGATAGATGAAATTGAAAAATGATAAAATGGTTTAGGAAGCACATCCTACACATCTTCCATGTGGGCTTACATAATTGTTAAACTAACCCTATTAAAGCTGTGATTGCCAGTACAATCAAAATCAGAAAAACTAAACATAGAATTTGCTATGAATTACTCTATCCTGTCATATGTTTGGAACCGTTATCTATCAATACGATGCATCGTATTCATTTCTCTTTTTCACAATAAAAGTATAAGTTCTACCAATAACATTTTAGTGAGATCAATTTTAAAATCAGAGGAACTTAACTTTGTTTCTTAACTTCATCATCTGATTCCTCAATAGAAGAATGCTATTTAAACTTTCCGAGCCACTGTTCATTTGTCAAATGAAAATGCTTATGCCTACAAACTACCCACACTGACTGAAGATCTAGAAAATCTCAACAAACCAATATCTAGTAAAGAGATTGAATCAGTCATCAAAAACCTCCCAACCAAATACAGTCCAGGATAAGATGGCTTCACATATGAAATTTACCAATCAATTCTAGAAAGTATTAACACTAACCCTATTCAAACTTCCAAAAAGTTGGAGGGAGGGAACATTCCTTAACTCATTCCACGAGTCCAAAATCACCCTAATTTCAAAGCCAGATAAAGATAACATACAAAAAGAAAATTATGGACCAATATTCCTTATGAATGTGGATGAAAAAACCCTCAACAAAATACTAACAAAAAGAATCCAAAACAGCACATTAAAAGAATTATACACCATGACCAATGAGATTTATCCCAGATATGCAAGGGTGATTCAACATAAGAAAATCAATTTATGTAATACACCACACAACAGAGCAAAGGAAAAAAACAACACATTATCATCTTAATTGACACAAAAAAGACATTTTGACAAAATCCAGCACCCCTTCTTCTTCTTGATAAAAACACTTAGGAAATTAGGAATAGAAGGAAACTTCTTCAACAAGGTAAGTTTATATATGAAAAACTCACAGCAATCATATTCAATTGTGAAAGACTGAAGGCTTTCTCTCTTAAGATCAGGAACAAGACAAGGATGCCCACTGTAACCACTGCTATTTAACATTGTACTAGAAAGTCTAGCCAGAGAAATTAGGCAAGAGAAAGAAATAAAAGGCATCCAAATTGGAAAGTGATAAGTGAATCTTCCCTGTTTGCAAATGACATTATGTTATATACAAAATAAACTGGAAAAATCTACAACAAAGCTTCTAGAACTAATAAATAAATCCAGCAATATGGCAGGATACAAGATGACCACACAAAAATTAGTAGTGTTTCTATCCAATCATAATGAACAATCTGAAGAAGAAATCAAGAAAAAAATTCATTTAAAATAGCAAATAAGAATCAAATATTTAGGAGTAAACCTAACCAAGGATATAACAGACTTGTATACAGAAAGCTACAATCCATTGCTAAAAGAAATTTTTAAAAAAGACTAAATAATTTGAAGAGCTTTCTGTATTTATGGATTGGAAACTAAATATGAAGATGTCAATTCTGCCCAAAGTAATTTACAGATTCCACATAATCCAATCAAAAATCTATCAGCCTTCTTTGCAGAAATGGAAATACAATCATCAAATTTATTTGGAAGGGTAAGATGCCTTAAACAGCTAAAGCCATATTGAAGAAGTTAGAAGATTTGCAGCTCCCAATCTTATTAAAGCTTATTACAAAGCCACAGTATTTGAAACAGTATGGTACTGGCACAAGGACAGACAGATAGTCCATTGGAATAGAATTGGATATTCAGAAATAAACCCTCACATCTAAGGCCATTTGGTTTTCAACAAAAGTGCCAAGACCACTGAATTGGAAAAGAATAGTCTCTTCAACAAATGATGCTGGGAAAACTGGATGTCCATATGTGCTTTAGTTTGCTAAGCTGCTCAAATCAGATAGCATGAAATGTGTTGACTTTAACAATGGGAATTTATTAGCTTACAAGTTTACAGTTTTTAGGCTGAGAAAAATGCCCAAATCAAGGCATCGGTAGGCAAAGCTTTCTTCCTGAAGACTGGCTGCCAGTGATCCTGGACTCCTCTGTCATATGGCAATGCACCTGCTGGCATCTGCTGGTCTATCCATTCTCTTCCAGGTTTTGTTGCTTTCAGACTCTTGCTTCAGTGGTTTTCTCTCTCTGTATTCATCCCTAGAAGATTAAGACCCACCCTGGGGCATGCCTTAACTGAATGAACCTTATGAAAACCTACTGGAAATAGGTTTACACTCACAGAAATGGATTAACTTTAAGACCCTGGCACATACAGTTCCAAAACACCACAACATGCAAAAGAATTATGGTGGATCCCTACCTCACCACATAAAGAAAAACCACGTCAAAATAGATCAAAGACCTAAAAATAAGGACCAGAATTATAAAATTCCCAGAAGAAAACATGCAGAAGCATCTTCAGGACTGTATGTTAGTCAATGGTTTCTTATACTTTATACTCCTAGTACAAGAAACAAAAGAAAAAAATGAATAAATAAATGAGATTTCATAAAAATTAAAAACATTTTTGCATGAAAGGAGTTTGCCATGAAAGTGAAAAGACAACCTACAATATGGAAAGAAATATTTGGATATTATATATCTGATGAGAGTTTAGTATCCAGAATACATAAAGAAATCCTATAACCGAACAACAAAAAGACAAACAACCCAATTAAAAATGGGCAAAAGACTTGAAATTAGACATTTCTCCAAAGAAGATATACAAATGGACAAAAAGGATATGAAAAGATGCTCCAAATCATTAAGCATTAGAGAAATGCAAATGAAAACCACAATGAGATACCATTTCACACCCACTAGAATTAGTAGTGTTAAAAAAAAATACATGTGTTGGAAAGGATATGCAGAAAGCTACACTCATTCATTGTGGTTGGGAATGTAAGCTGGTGCAGCTGCTGTGGAAGACAGTTTGGTAGTTCTTCACAAAATTACTTATTGAATTACCATATGATCCAGCAATCCCAGTTCTAGGTACATACCCCCCAAAACTGAAATCAGGGATGCAAACAGATATTGTCACTATTGTCAAAAGACAGAAGCAGCCCAAGTGTTCATCAACTGATGAATGCATAAACAAAATGTTGTACATTTATACAATGGGATATTATTCAGCTGTTAAAAAGAATGAAGTTCTGATACACATGACAATATGGATGAACCTTGAAGACATCATATTGAGTGAAATAAGACAGACTCAAAAGGAAAAACATTGTATGATCTCACTGATATGAAATAATTAGCATAAGTAAATTCATAGAGTCAGAAACTTCACCAGGGGCTCGGTGAACTTAGAGAATGGGTAGATAACACTTAAATTGTACAGGTTTTTTATTTGGAGTGATGAAAATTTTTTGGTAGTGGATGTAAATTACTGTAAATGTAATTGGCATCACTGAAATTTATATTTGAACGTGGTATATAGGGGAAAATTTAGTTTGCATATATGTTTCTAGGATACAAATTAAAAACCAATAACGTAGGGCTATACAACATAAATAATAAACTGTAATGTAAACCATGACCAAAAATAATAGTTCAATTAAAATAATATTCTTTCATCACTTGTAACAAAAGTGCTATATTAATACATCATGTTAATAATAGGATGGGTATATGAGAAATCTGTATTTTCTGCATGACTTTTCTGTAAATCTAGTTTTTCTTTAATAAAAAAATTTTTTTAAATGTTATCTGCAACAGTAATAAAAATATAAATGATCTTAAACTTGTTCATTTCAACTTTATCTCATTATTTTAAAGATTTCTGCATATATTTTATATTGTAATCAACATACTGTTATAATAGGTTCTTTATGTTATACATATAGATATATTTATAAGGGCTATTCTGCCTTATCCATGAATATAATTGCCCTTTCATTTCTGACCTTGTGGAAAATGAGCATCTTCCTTCTTCTCTTGAGTGTGGCAATAGCTCAAATTGTCTTCCAATAGCATTATAAAGGAATCTGAGCTCTTTGGATGGAAATCACTTACTGCCTATCATAGATCAGTGAGCAAAATTTCACTGTTGAAGGAAATAGGAAATTTTATCCTTTTCTCTCCTCCCAGGACCACACACATACAGAATTGCATCACATAGCTGGCGTTCGGGAAGAAACAGCTAGGCTTTCTGGATGACATACTTTATAGGATATAAGAAATGTTATAAACAAGGTTTATCTTCAAATTCACTTCAGTGGCTTTTGTAATGCATTTCTACAAGTAAAGATAAAACTGATGGGAAATGTTCAATAAGGTTCCAGGGCATTGCTTTATTACTGATGTAACCTAAACATGTTTGCTTCACTGATAAAACCATTTTTATTTTTCAGGAAGTGGTGGTTTTTTGTTTTGTTTTGTTTTTAATTTTTCTTCAAGAACTAAAGCAATTGACTTTGAGGCATATGTCACTGCCCAGCTCCCATCCCCTTCCTCTCCATCCTAGCATTCATATGCACTCATGGAAATAGCATTTCATTTCCTAAAAAAAAAAAGAAATGCACTAAGGTGAAATTACTGAACTTAAATAGGTTTCAAATTTACCTTCCTCCCTCTCCCGAAAGCAAGTAGGGAAATCATCTATCTAAGCAGAACTCTTTCCCCTCTGAATGGTGTTTTCTACATAATAGTATAATTACTTCATATCTATGAAAATAATTACTTGAAAGTCACATTTCACAGTTGAACCAAAAATACTTTACAATTCAACGACTTGAAGGTGAAAATTTTTATCACAATTTGGGTTGCTCCAAAAGAAAACTTTTGGCTATGCTATCTTAGCCTAATACTTCAGGGCATAAGTTTTGTGGGTTTTTCTAAGGTGGTTCCAACAGTTGTCTTCATCATGGTAAGGTTAAAGATACCAGAATAAGAAATAATACCAGGGAATCTCAAGAATAAAGCAAGGATTCACTTGACTCCCTAACTTTTATGCCTTTCCTGAACGTTACACAGGGTCAGAGATAAAAACTGAAGTTAGAAAATGAAACAGTAGCTGTGAGCTAGGAGAGAATTTAAGAGGACTTGACATGAGTGGTTTGGAGGAAAAGAGGCAAAGTTATCATGGAAACCCCTGCTGTTGAGGATCTATCAACATCCCCACAACTGCTCTCACCCTCCCCTTATGAGTGAATGAATGAATGCATAAATGAACAAATAAGAAGAAAAAAAAGATTTACTTTAGTTTGACCACCCTGAGTTTTTAATATAAATTGGAAATATCAACTAGTGTAGAAAAATCTTATCTCATGAATATTTATTTATCAATCCTGTTTTCAGAACTCACGTGGAAATTTTCAGACTCCGTAGCACCACAGATAAATCAAAGCCTTCTTTGAAACACTGAAAGTATAACTGCAGTACATATTATCTGAGTTTCTATGAAGTTTGCTTTACTCTCATTTATTTCTGAGACTGGGTGATGTGTAGGTGGAATAAACGGCATTACTGGGTGTGCTTGCTAGAGATTGAGGAAGCCATCATATACTGTCCAAAGCTTTCCCTCCTGCTCCAATTCCTTTAGCAAGACACAAAGCCTTTGATGTGATGCTTAGAAAGAGACATATTTAAAGTGTAGATGTCAGAAGAGGACTTAAACAAGTTATAGATTTTATTCTGAGTTAAAAAAAAAATTTGTTATGGGAAATGCAGAAAACATGATGGAACTGGGAACCTGAGGATGGGTTTCTAAAATGTGGGGGCAAAATGAATGCTGAGTGTAGAGTGTGTACTGCTTCTAGTTATTTTGAGAATAACACTTTCTCCTTTTGACTCTTTACCCTGAAATCCCATATTGATTCTAGCAGTCCCAATTGACCAGCCTTTTAGCATTTACCATGTTCTACTACCTCTCTTTCTTGAGATCTCTAATCTGTTGGCTTTCTCCTTCCTTTCTACATTTATTTTGCCGTCCTTCTGATCATTACCATAGTTAAAGTAGCATTGAAAGAGACCCAATGCAGCCATAGATGTGTGTTACACCACAGCTTTAGGTTTTAGATTAAGCTAAGGAATGATAGTTGAATTCTGTGTAATCTCACTCATGTAATTTGTAGGACGGAGCTGTGAATCCTTATTTATTAATGAAAACTGTCTTTAGTCACAAAGTTTGTGTTTTCCACTCCCTAGCAAGTTCCTGTTACCCATTCCCTAACAAGCTCTTCTTTTGCTTTTCCCCCTTATCTAAAACCTAATAAAACATATGCAGGCAGAGAAGCCTGAGACCCAGGCCACTTTAAGGAGAGCAATAAAAGTGGGCCAAAACAGTGGCGAGGAGCCCCCCGCTTCTCCTGTCCTCTGACGCCCAGTTGGCAGACCCTAGTTTGCAGGTGTCCTCAGCCAATAGCATCCCGCCCCCACCTCTCTTGGTCTATTTCTAATAAAAATACTTGCCTCCTTTGTTCGCGGGGGCAGATTTGAGACTTTGTCTCCTGGCCTCTGCCGGTTTAATAAACATTTTCCCTTGTGTGATTAGTGTTTTATGGTGTGGACTTCAATTCTCTGTCCTTGCCCAGAGAGCCCGTGAGCTTCACCTTCAGTCTGTCTCCTGTTGTTCCTCTGAAGTTCTTGAAAGAAAATGAGTCTGTCTTCACAGTGGTAACGTACTTAATTTTCAAACAGCTGATTCTGACAATTTTTAAGTACGCACACGTAAAATATCTTAACTTTTTTTTTTTTTTTTTTGGTGTTTAAATGACAGTCAGTGTACTTAATTGCTTGCAAATATTCTTAAAAAGTAAGGGAGAGCAATATATAAAGCATCAGATTTAGTTGCCAAGTCGCTAGCTATGCTAGGCTCAGCTACCTTCACCGGAAGAGGTCCAAAAAGAAGGAATGAGCTTGGTTCATGGGATCAGAAATGAGGCAAGCGTGAAGAATTCAGGAAATGGAGCAAAAGAAGGAATCTGGTCTTGACAACTTTTTGACGTGGTCTTCATCAGATACTCAAACTAAGGCCAGAAAAACAGAAGCATTTCTGATCAGAACGCAGGAAGGCAAGTGTGGCATTCTGCTTTAGCTTTTTACTTGTGTTTTAATTTTTCCTGTATATAGGCTATGTACCTAAAAATCAAAAGACAACTGGACAATAGGTAAGTAGACAAAGAAGCTGTTTATATTTAGGGTGAAAGTAGTTTAGCTGGAGGTATGGAGTTTTTTTCTAACATTGTAAGTCTTGATTTTTAAAAATTTTCTTTTCAGGAGATTTTTTCCTCAGCAATATATTTTAGTATTGAAATTATTTTCTCCATTTAATTGAAAAATTCTTATTTTATATACTAAAATAGTCAAGAAATATCAATGAGCCTCTTTCACATCGAAGACATTTGTAATGAAAATACTAAATGCTAGTGTGGAAGACAAGATCTCTGTAACAAAAGATCTTGCAGTTTTGTAAGTGAGATAAGGGGAACAATGAGATATCTAAGAGAGCTAAACACAGATGTTTCAGAAAAACTCTGAGTTCTAAACAGAGAAATTAGAAAGAGTTCAGAGATGCTGACCTTAGATACTAGACATCAAAGTAAAGTGATGAAAATGTGTTCCCGTGAGACTCCTCAGCACCTCCTTCATGGTACTGAATCCTAAGACTCAGAATGCTCTAGCCTTTAAACCACGTAGCTGCTTCTCACAGTAAGTGTGGAGTAACTGGTTTGAACACAATGATGTTCTTAAGTGTGTATACAGAAAATACAAAGGGACAAGAGTTGTGTCCTCTGAACATAAGTATTAAGAATCCAGGCTAGACATTTTTAGCAGGTTTTCCTTTTTTCTATTTACCTATTAAAAAAAACTAGGAATGAAATGCTGTAAATTAGTCAAGGCAGAATATAATCATGACAAGTCCTAGTCTTATTGGAGTTGTCATCTAAATTTGCATTTATTTTTATATGCTAAAATTAAACGATAACTTCATTTACATTAAAAACACGATTAAAGAAGAGAATAGCCAATCTCTTCTTCTAAATGCAGAATAAGAATCTTTTAAAAATGAATCCAAAAGCACTATCCACTTTAATGAGGTGAAATTTAACAGATATCTATCTATATCTATCTATCTATCTATCTATCTATCTATCTATCTATCTATCTATCTATCTATCTACCTACCTATCTATCTACCTATCTATCTAATCTATCCATCTTCCTATATGGAGAGAGATTTATTAGAGAGATTGGCTCATGTGACCATGGGGATTAGCATTTATTAGTTCTGTAGAGCAGGCTGCAGATGGGAAACTTCAAAAAAAGGTGATTTGGAAATCTGGCATTTCCAAACTCAGTAGGACAAGTTGCAAGCTGGAAGCTAAGATGACAGTGAAGTTGCATTCCCCAGGACAAGTTGGCAGACTGGAAAAAGAGGAATGCATTCTTCTTTCTGGCTTCTGAAATCCTCAGTTTTGTTTTGAGAACTCTGACTGGATGAGAAGACTCCTTTCATAGCTGAGGGCAATCTTCCTTTGGATTTTGTAGATGCAATCAGCTGTAGATGTAATCAACTGACTATAGATGCTATTCCTTCAATAAAATACTTTCACAGTCACAATCTGGCTAGCGCTTACTTGACCAAACTACTGGACACCATAATCTACTCATGTTGACCCACGAAATTAACCATCACATCATTCTAAGTAGAATTTAAAAATAGAGTATTGAACCTTCTATGCTATACCAAGTGAAAAAAACACCAGACTAATATAGTAGTTTATTGTTAAAATTGATTACTGAAGAGATTTTTATTTTCAGTGACTTGCCATGTCCATGACTTTAGGGAGAGTCCAGTGATACAGGTCATCCAAAATTTGCCATTTTGAAGGCTTAAAGAATGGAAGTTAGACAGTAGCTCTTATTTACTCTAAAAACACTACCTATCAATTTACAAAATAAATTTGTATGTGAGTGAGGAAATGATTCTACTAAAGGTTTCTGCTGAGGTTCCACTGAAATGTAAATATCCTTTTTGTTATATTCTAATTTGATTTTGCTTCCTTTTTACTTTTAGGAACATATCCATCAATTTGCTTAAGGTCAAGTGAAAGAATTTTAAGAAGACTCAGAGATATGATACAGCCATGTATAAAAATTGTCAACAATTAGAATTTAGTCATTTGGAAAACATGCATTAACCATCTCTAACCCAAGCACTGTGGATGATTATAGTGATAGGTAAATAAGCCACTCAAGCTTTCAAAGATCTTACAGTCTCATGGAGATAAGAGGTGAGAAATAAAGAAGCATATAAATGATTCAATGTGCTGAGAGCTAAACAGATTAGTATATGAAGTATGAAATCACACATAAGGAAGAGACCAACAGATGGAGTGGAAGGGTCAAAAAAGGCTTCGTGAAGGGGGTCTTAGTTGCACTGTGTAGACAAGATGAATCAAGAGATATCATTTGGACCATAAGAGTGCTGGAAGGAAGAAGAAGCTATAAGGCATAGGGCTGATACTTCAAGGCATGCATTACCACGAGAAAGTGGTATGGTTCAGAATGCCTGGGTGGTAAGCAAAATATCAAGATGGGAAAAGACCTCGTATATTATCTTAAGGAGTCCCAGTGTCGTCTGATAGACAGCAGGGACCCATCACATTTGTTAAGCAGTATTTGTAAAATAATCATAATCACCATTAGAAAGGCCACTTTACTGCAATATAGAAGAAGGGCTGGGACAGCAGAGACTAGAGTCAACTCAACCACGTCAGGGGATGATACTTTGGACCCCTCAAAGATGGCAATGACTTTAAATAAGAAAGATGGCTTGGGGATTATGAAGAGGGAATTACATTAGCAAAACAACAACAGGGATATATGACTGAGGCATTTAGAGGACTTTTTCAAGAATACATAGTGCCCTGTGCAATGAGGGGAAGGGACATGTTTTGAAAAACTCTGAAGGTTTGTCAAAATCATTTCAACAGATTTTTAGCCCTGATGATTTTCATTGTGATAAAACCATTTTAACGCTATTCAAAATGTCTGGTTTTTTTTTTTTTTTTTTCACTTTTTGAGTGAAGCTTTATACTATTTGCTCTGAGCGATAGTGGTCTTTTAAGAAAACAGATTCTTATAAAAGCTTGATTGATGAAGGATGACTGGTCCTTTATAAAGCATTATCTGCAGAAGCCAGGCTTTAAGGGACTGTGGTGTTTGAGGCATTTCTTGGGGGCAAAGTAACCTTAAAGGAAGTAATCATCGTTTACAAACTTCAAACAATGCAAACAAAGATGGAAATAAAACTTTTTTTTTGGTAGAAAAATGATTTTTCTTTTTCTTTAGGTGGAAGGAAAATACACGGATTCATCCTTTAATTCATTTTATCATCTTTTTCACTTTGGGTTACAACAATAATGCAGGGTGAAATTCTACTCTATTTATACTGTAGAGAGGCTGAAAGGTGTAAAACAGACTGAGATCAGTCAAGAGATTTCTCAGTACTGAAGATACACAATGTGAATCACCCCTCACACTGAGGTTCCAATGGGAAAACAAAAACTGATAAAAGTGGATTCTTATTAGTAAATTATTTTTAAGTCTCATTTTAGTTCCCTAGCTGCTAAAAGAAATACCATACAATGAGTTGGCTTAACAATAGGAAGTTATTGGCTCATGGCTAGAAGGCTTGCTTCCTTCTGGGGTCAGTATCCTCTGGTTAGTCTGGAATCTATGGGGTTCCTTGGCTTTTCTGTCGCATTCAATGTACATGGTGGTGTATTCTCCTTTTTCTTCCAGATTCCATTGACCTCCAGCTTCTGGCTTGGGGTGGCTTCTTATTCTGTCTGGCTTTCCTTTGCTTATAGATGACTTCAGTAATTTAGATTAAAGCCCAATCTGTTTCACATTTTACACAATCTGATTCACATCTTAATCAATGTAACATCTTGAAAATCTTATTTACAGTAGGTCCACACTCACCAGAATATGGACTAAGACCAAAAAAATGTCCAAATGGTGGCACACAATTCAATCCACCATAAACCTTGAGTCTCAGAGATGAAACTATGATGTTTTTCTTTAACAATATAGAGAAGGAAGGGAGAAAGGAAGCAAAAATCATTTT
The DNA here is from genome assembly GCA_029593785.1 of Cabassous unicinctus. Lineage (NCBI taxonomy): Eukaryota > Metazoa > Chordata > Mammalia > Cingulata > Chlamyphoridae > Cabassous > Cabassous unicinctus. The sequence goes on from JAQZBX010000033.1 coordinate 71,167, forward strand.
TGAGGCAGCAAAGAACTTATTAGTGCAGGAATGTTGCTAAGGGGACAGTCACGGAATAAATAATCTTGAATTGTGCAGTTATTGTACAAGGTTTGAGGAATGTGATAATCAAGATCATGACTTAGAATATTTCCAGCAAAGAACTTCTACGCCGTTGGTGGAGCATGGTAATTATCCATACCGCTTTCTTCTCCACTGGCACACAGCTCCTCTTCCGTCTTCCCCACTTCTTCCCTCTCACCCTAGCTCTCACTCTCTTTACATTCCTTCTAACTTTCATCCATTAAACAAGGTTTTTTAAAATTAACAAGTTTATTTCAAACTCATAAAAATAAAAGAACAGAACAAGGCAACTCAACAAATCATAGAAAAATTGCTCCTAAAAAGTTGTTCTTCAATGAACAACGAAGAAGAGAGGAGCAAAACTTGGCATCATCTGTCTTTTAAAAAGTGTAAAGAATTAGGAATTTCCTAACTTATACTCAACCGAACAGACTCACAAAAATCACAACCACAAATACTCTTTACTATTTGTGGAGTTAATGTGATATATCAACCACTATATCGGGAAATTCCTATATCTATGTATCATTGAATTGATTCAACAACCTTATGGATTAATAAATACCTTTTATTCCATTTTAAAGATTAAGAAACTGAAACACATAAGGCTTAAGTCATGTGCTTAAGGTCACAGAGATAATAAAAATATTCATTAATATTAGTGATATTTAATAATAAGCTTAGCAAGGTTTTCAAAATATATTTTATCAAACACTAGTATTCTAAGACATTACTTGAAAAAAAAAAGGGGGGGTTCCATTAGTTGAATAGGTTTGAGAAATCAGGTTTTTCATTCTGAAATACAAAAATCTATTTGTTACTTTACATCTTTCCAGAGCCATTAGCATGTTAATATTTACCATGTTATCTTGAAGAAGATATGAAAGGCAGCATTTATCAAACTTATTTCATGATGGAAATTTTGGTGTACTCTTTTTTTTTTTTTTTCTTATTGTGGAACACTTTGTCTTGATTATTATGACAAAGTGAATATAAAAAGGTGGAAATTTTAGTGAGAAGCAGAATTAACCAGAACACTAGCAGTTGGAATGCGAGAAAGTCCGAAACTATCAATTTCAGTACCCCTCACGGGTATCCCTTGATGGGCAGAAGTAGGGTCCAGCTGGGCTTGATAGAGACATCAGTGGCAGGTGTAGTGGGATGGGAGGCTTGTGTGAGGCTGATGGGATGGGAATTGTGTGCTGCTGATGGATTCTGAAAATGAGCTGGGGAGATTTGAGGCAGCTGCTGGGTTGGATTTGGGAAGAGAGAAAGATACCCATGTTACAATCTGGGGAACTCTTCTCCAGAGAACATCTTACTCATTTAGAGAAAACTGTGAAATTAGAATGGTCAATGGTTTTACTAACCATCTTGCTTTGCTTGAGCTTCCATTTTATCGAGGAAATTATAAAGAAGAAACAGAGGTTAACTGAAGCAGGCTGACATACCAATAATCCTTTGCAGTGCTAATAAAAAACCTCTGCCCCAACCTGGGGGGTAAGAACTGTAACAAAGAGTTCAGGCTGACACCAGCAAAGTCTGCTGATCTTCACCAAATGGCCACAATCTTACACCAACATCCTACCTGCAAACTAATAAACTGGGCCTAAGGACACCTGTTCAGACAGCGCCTATAGACCCTGTAGTAACTATAAATAATGTCCCCTTTATCCCTCCCCATTCCCCCCACTCCTTCCCGTTGTTTCAAGCAGCCATGTAAGTTGTTCCCCCCAGCTCATCCCTTCGAGCAGAAACCCCGTTTGGTGCTGCTTCTGCATTAATGCAACTTTAGTTTGATAAACTTACCCTGTACCACCAGCCCCTTTTAAAAGTCTTTTTATTTTCAGAACAACAAAACCTACCATAAACTTGTATACAAATGTATATTAATAGATTATATTTAGGTATAATTTTACATAATAGAAGGCATCTATTTGCCAAAGATGTATTTACTGCTATCCATTATATATCTGTGTAACTGCCACTGCAGTTGAAATGTTTCCATTACCTCAATAGGTACACTCCTACCTCTTCCCAGGCTTCCCCCTTCACCTGCCGGGCAACTACCAATTTGCTTTCTGTTACTAAAGTTTAGCTTTGTCCTTTCTGCAATTTCATAGAAATAGAATCATTGAGTGTGAACTATTTTTATCTGGTTTCTTTTGCTCAGCATAATATTTTGATATTCATACATGTTGCTTTATCTATCGGTAGTTTGTTTTTAAATAGTAGTATTTTATTGCATGGATAAGCCACATTTCTTCTACCATTTTCCTATGGGTGGACCTTTACATAGTTTGCAGAATGTTCCCTGTGAAAGGTCTAATATTTTACCCAATATGCTAGATAATAAGTAAGCTGATGGAAAAATTAAGACTCTTGGGTCAGAGATAAAGGATTTTATTGATCACAGCAAAACGAGAAGCCAGAATTTCAGCATATTTACACTGTCTACTTCCCACAGGGTGACGAATCTGTGCTTGTCCAAGGACAAGGGATTTATACAACTCAGTGGGAGGGGTCCCTGCCCCGGAGAGTTCCTACCCAGATAAGCAGCTGGGGCTGTTTGTTTCTGCTTTAGGGTTTATGGTAGGGTCTGGGCTCTTCATTAGACCCAATATATCCCCAGAGCTGTGAAACTGAGACACATGGAAACATCTGTATATAATGGAAAAACACGGGAGGCAAGCGAGGGCAGGGAGATGGCCAGGTGGGTCCTTGACTTCCCCAGCAAATGCCTATTTGTATTTTAAGTACTGTTACTGGCATTTTAGTATACAAATAAGCCACTAACATCAGACCCAGAAATGAGAAGCAGTCAGAACTCTTTATGAATGGTTATGTGTGCCCTGCATGGCTGCTCTACTCTCACTTTGCTTCCTTGCTTCCTTCATGAAATCTAGTTTCCCAGTTCAGCTTCTTTTGCATGAGACCATAGATAAGTTCAAATCCCATCCCAAAATTAAATGACAATTCTTTTCATGATCTACCGATGCCGTTGTGTAGGGAAAAAAATAGGTCTTACAAATGTGCAGACCTGACTCAATTGATACTGTCACATCAACAAACAGGCTAAAGTAATCTTCACATCTTCTCTCTCTTGATTATAATTGCATTATTTGACACTGACTTTATTGAAAGGAAATGATAAAAAGGAAAGGACCAGAACTGACATGAGTATGTGAAAAAAAAAAATCAGCTAAGGCCTAGGGAGTAATTAGTCAGCAATCAGATTAGGTATTTTATCATACTTTATTTCTTAGTTCACTGTTTCTTCCATTAAAAGATTTCCTCCTGTTATTTTCTTATTACCTCACTGGCAGATCATTCTCACACTCCTTTTTTTAAAACTCCAGTTTCTATATTTGGCCACTTTTGGATTGGATGCTCTTTTCTTTTCCCACTACACTGTCTAGATGATGTCATCTATTGTTATGGATTTAGAAATCAGTTCTATGATGACAAACCTAGTCCAATGTTTTCCTACAAAATGAAGCTTATATATTGAAATGAACATTTATAAGATGATATCTCGTGGATAGTTTAAATTTTATATGTCCCAAAGTGAATATGTTCCCCTCTTTTGGTTTATGGCATCATTCCAGAAGGTAGAAACCTAATAATCAGGTTTGAACCTCCTTCTCCTTCTCTCTCTCTCTCTCGTTCTCTTCCCCTCCCTCTCCCTCTCTCTTTCCATCTTCCTTTCTTTCATCTCTCTCTCTCTTTTTCATTCTTTCTTCAACACTCATGTATACCATCTTATCTTCAAATACTGGGAGTTTTAACTCTTCCCAAATTAAAAAGAATAAAAAAACCTCTACACTCCAAAGTACGTCTCATTTCTCTTTATTTCTTTGATTCCCTAATACCATTACTTCTTACCAGGCCATTACATGGTTTTCTAACTGGACATTCCTTTTCCAACCTTGCCATCTTCTGTACTTATTCAACACTGGAGCCTAAAAAATCATTTTGGAAAGTAAATGTGCTCAGTTCATGTCACTCCTGGATTTAAAACTTTTAAAAGGGGCTTCTTTTCCCTGAAATCTAAACTTTCTGTCATAACTTTTAGGAATGTGCATCATCTGTCGAATATCTACTTCTCCAACCTCCTATGCCCTAAGCCTTCAGTAATTTCCCGGGACAAAGAAATGTCTTTCCAGTCTCGGAGGCTTTTTGTTTCCACTTCCTTCTTCCCAGCTCCTTACATAGGCAGCTTATTATTAACCCACAGGGCTCCCACCTTGTTTCCTTCTTCAACCATTCTAAGTAAAGGATTTCCAATAACCACAGACTGTTTATGTATTTTATAGCTTTTCTCCCATTCTGTAATATTTTGTTTTATTTTTAGCTGGTTATTGCCTGTGAAACCAAGGGCAGGTCAAAACCAGTTTGTGGAGATGTCCTCTTTTCCTGTAACCTTTCCTTCTGAGCTTGCTTTGCAGGCTGCCAAGCATAGCTGCAGGTCATATGATCTGAGCATGCACAGAAACACAGACTCTTGTCCTTTAGATGACCTTTGAGATACAAGGAATAAAGGTCACCTCCCTCAGAACCAAGATTAGGAAGACAAGGAGACACCGGAAGCAAATCAAATGTGAAAGGTCCTTCAAAAAGGAAGATCCAGTTTAAATTCCACTCTACCGCAAATGGACAACTCTATAATTAACCAATTGGACTTTGCCAAGTCAAGCCTCGCCATTTCTGTCCCTACCTTTCACCTCCCATTGGGTAGCGGGCCCTTGCTCAGTAACATCTGGCTCATCTCCTTGCTTACTTCATGAAGGCAGAGATTTTAACCGTCTTTTTTTGCTATCTCTATTCATGTATTAAATTATTCCATAATTGTGTATCACATGAATCATTCAATAATTACTTTTTATTTAAAAATTAATTTAAATGAATTGATTAAATAAAATTTATTATTAAAAATGAATGAATAAGTGAAGGAATCTCAATACACAGTAGACTTGAGAGATATTCCATGAAAAAAAATTAGTTCTATTACCAAAAAGAAATAAAAATAATCCTCCATATTAATATAAGAGTGATAGTAAATCAAATGTATTTGATGATAAGAAACAGCTGTCCCGGGAGGAGAGGCAAGGAAAAAAATTGTGAAGAGATAACTTAAGGAAAGAAGTTATTGAGGAACTAGGAATGGGCCCCATGTGGCAGGGACAGTAAAACCCTATCTATGGTCAATTCAATTCATGCTCTCAGGCTGCTCGAAGATGCTGCTTGGACCTGCATCAAGCATAATGAGCCCAATAGCTATCATTTCTAATTTGGTTTATTCTACCAAAATACCATGAATGTAATACCCTCTCTTTCTTCCAGTCAGTCCATTTTTTTTTTTTTTTTTTTTTTTTTGGCATTAGCAGGGTAGCATAGTGCAAAGAGAATGAGATCTGAAATGAGACGTACTTAATCCCAATGCCACTTTTCCATTTGATAACTCTGAAAAGGCACAGTGTTCTCAGTTGTAAAATAAGAATACAGTATACTTCAGGGGACTAACCACCATAAATTCATTATTGAAGAAATATAAATATGAGAATATTTGATCTGTATTTATTGTAAATTATAAACACAGCTCAGAAGTTCACTTCCAATCAAACACTTGTATGTAGCTGTAATCCATTAATTTATATTGTTGTAGATCAAGAGTCAGCAAACACAGCCTACTGACCAAATTCATCTGCCATTGACTGCTTTTTTAAATAAAGTTTTATTGGAACACAACCACAAACATCTGTTACTTCTCGTCTATGGTTGCTGTTATGCTACAACAGCAAAGGTGAATAACTGTGCTACAAAAAGCCTACAATATTTACTATTGGAATACAAAGCCTAAGATATTTAGTATCTGATCCTTTACGGAAAGGATCCTTTGCTGTGGACTATTTCATTGAATGAATACATCCTGATACATTAATCCATTTCAACATTGATGGACATTTGTGGTTTTTCCCCTAACTTTTGGCTCCTGTGAATATTTACCTACATGTGTCTTTGTGCACACATGGACATAGGCCTGTTTTTATATTGCTAGGTCATAAATGAGTGTCTTTAATTTTGCTAATTAATGCCAATATTATTTTGTTTTCCCATTCTGGTGAACATGCAGTGGTATCTCATTGTGTTTTAATTTGCATTTTCCTGATTACAGGAAGATTGATTACAAATGAGGTTGGACATATTTTACATGGTTATTGGCCAATTGGAAATCCTCTTGTAATATACTTGCTGGAATCTCTATATTGTTTATCTTATCAAGTAGTTTGTGTTTTCCATATTAATTTACAGGAGTTATTGTTACAAGGCTCTAAGCTCACTCTCCATTACATGTTACAAAGATGTTTGTGTATACTGTGGCTTGCCATTTCATTATCTTATGATGTCTCTGCAATAACAGATATTATTAATATTAATGTCTAAATTGTTAGTCTATTCTTTATAGTTATTGTTCTTTGTGTTTCTTTAAAAATAAAGGTCCCTAATGAAAAAATGTGTATATTATCTGATGTCTAAAATTTTTCTTATTTTGGCCTTCATGCTAAGATCTAAATCAACTGGAATGTATTGTGTATGGAGTAAAGTAGAAATCAAGTTTCAGTTATTACTTCATATTGATACCTAGTTGATTCAACTCTATTGTAGGAAGAAAAAACTTCTCTCTCATGTATACTTAGTCATAAATCAAATGTACATATAAATGTGGTTTTCTCAGTTCTCTATCTTATTCTATGAGTCTATTTGATGTCCTTGCATCAATGCACATTACACTGTTGAAAGGCTAGACAAAATGTCACATTATAGGTCTTGAAATCTGGTAGAAACAGTCCTCTCACCCCTTTTTCTTTTTAGCTTGTCTTGGTTGTTCTTAGGTTTCAGTATTTCCACATATATTTTAGATTCACCTTGTTAATTTATGCAGAAGAAAAAGTCTTCAGTAACTTAAGTTGGAATTGCAGTGATTCTATAGATTATTTTGCCACAGAGTGGTATTTTTACAATTGAATTTTCTAGTATACAAATATTGGTTTTCTCTTTAGTTCTGCTTTAATTTTCCTCAAAAGTGTTTTACAGTTTTGTGCATAGAGGTCATGCAAAATTTTTGTTAGATTTATATCTAGGAATTTTGTTCTTGTTTTATAAATGCCATTGTAAATTATATATCTAAGGATATAGATACAGATAGCTATCCACACACATACTTGTTCAATGAAGTTGAGTTTTAAAATTAAACTTTTATCCAGAGTTTTGTTAAAATTTTAATTATAAGCTCTAATAATTCAATAATTCTTCTGGCTTTTTATATCCAATTATATAATTTGAAAATAACCACATTTTTATATTTTTGTTTTTGTCCTTACTGCTTTTGTGTCCATTTCATATGAATTTTCAACTTTATTGGAACAGAATTGTTTATCATATACTCTTAAGGACTTTTTAAAGGACGAAAGATCTGAGGGATGCTGTCTTTTATTTTTGTGATATTGTACACTTGTGTTTCTTTTCTTCTCACTTTGGGCACATCAATTTTGTTAATCTTTCCACAGAATCAAATATTGGCTTTATTAACCTTCTCTAGTGCATCTTTGTTTTATATTTCACTACTTACTGATATGTTATTTATTATTTCTTATTTTTCTTTTCTTTAATTTCAAACTGCATTTGTTTTTTTGTTTTTCTTAAAGCAGATACCAATCTTGTTGATTTTCAAACGTTCTACTTTCCTAATATATGGATTTAAAATTATAGGCCCAGTCTATGCAGTAATTTACCAGGTTTTGGTATTTTTTTTCCTTCTTACTCATTCCAAAACACTTCATAATTTCAATGATGACTTCTTCTTTGAGCCATGTATTATTTATAAGTTTGCTAATTAATTTTCAAATACAAGTAAATATTGAACTTTATGATTGATTTCTACATTAATTGAACTGTAGTTAAAGATCAGGCACTATGTGATGCTGTCCTTAGACATTTGTTGAGACTTGCTTTATGGACCCTCACAAAGCATATTTTGGTCAGTGTTTCTTGTGAGTCTACCAAGAATGTTCACATTTTAGGAGCTGCATACATTGCTCTATATATGTTCCTTTAGTCAAAGTTTGTTAATTGTATTATTTAGAATATTCTCTAGCCACTGTGGATTTTCTAGGAATTTTCTAGGAATTTAACACTTTTTATCCTTCACCCCTTACTTATATTACATTGCTGTATTCTCAACAAGGGGAATGATCTGAATCATCTAACTTTACTGTTAATGGAAATAGAAATCCACTTAAATACATTTGTAAACTCCATGAAGTTCTGATCATTTATTTATATATAAAATTTATAAGTTAAATGTCAATTCTGTTTGTGGTTTGGCTCTTATTAAGATCAGACTACTTTTATTTCTAAAATATTACTTCTCCTTAAGGCATATTGATTTACCGAATTGGAATCGATCACTGTCCCTTTGTGATATCACACACGTATCTCATTGCACCTTTCATATTTATGAAGGCAAAGCATTAGGGAAATATGGTAAAGTTGTGGACAGAGAAGTGAGAAGAAATCCAGGTGATTTTGTTATTACACAATTTATAAAAGAAAAGTAACTAGAAGTAGGGAATGATGGACTGTATCAAACACTACAAGGACATCTCATATGCTTAATACTGAAAACAGTCAAATATAATACACAAGTAGGAGGGCATTTAATATATTTGATAGAACAGCTTCAGAGGGATGAAGGGGTTAAAACTGAAGACTTAGTGGAGTTTAATCAGCTGCAAAATTAACGAACGATGCAACTTTTAATACAAGTGTGAAATAAAAACTTTCATAAAGCTTAACTGAAAGAAAAAGAGAGAAACAGACTTGTCCCTAGAAGAGGATCAGAACAAAAGGTGGTAGGTTAGAAAGGAAGAAGAGAGGAAGGAGGAGGAGATGGACTGAAGCAGTGATTAACTTCTTGATCTCTTTCAGAAAAATGGGCCTGGAAATATCTTATCTCTGCCCTAAAAATACCTAGTCCAGGGTCCTTGTGCCAAATGCTGCCACCAGAGACGGTCTGCTTGATAATTCCTTGTACCTGGATGGCTGGTTCCTCCTCTCCAAACAGCCTTTCCCTTAATCCCAGAGAACTATGGCTGAGCCTGCAGACCGTGGCTCCTCTACCTAATGACTGACGAGCCCCCTTTTCTGGCATGTATGTCTTTTCCAAAAACCCCTCCTATTACCTAACAGTAGCCTCCTATACTGATAACTGAATTCCCATCATGCTATCCCAAACTCTTGAACTAGGTATTTCTTCACGTAGAACTCTGTAATGCTCACTGCCTTCATTGGGTTTGCTCTATCATCTTCCAATTTGGAGCATTTACCTTGAATATTTATCTAGATTCCAAGCAGACATGAAAACACTTTGATTCATGGCTAACACGTATATTAATATTACTTAGGCTATTGAAAGTGACCAAATAAAATGTCTACAGATGTCTACATGATAGTTTGGTTCTTAGACTTAATAATAAGTATGAATAAAACTTTATGCAGATCTTAAGTTCTATGCTCGTTGTGCGTGACACTGTTGGTTGCTTGCTCAAGCACTATTTCTCCTTCTTTCTGTTACTAGATCCCCCGTTTTGGCTACTTTGCTAACATGCTCCAACCCATGTAGTACAGGGACAAATATTTTTCCTGTTTTTCCTGCCTCCAGTTTAGCTGACAGTAGGTATATTCTGATAATTTGAAATAAAGGAGAATCTGCTGGCGATTGAACTTCAGAGAAACCTTTTGCCTTTCTGCTAAAATATATGTCCCTTTCTCCCCTTTTCTTCTGCTTTGAATCTTGAAAACCTAGAGATATGGCAGCCAACTATGAGAGATAGGATGAGAAATCTGCAGAGATATATGCACTGCATTGCTCAGCTGCTGATTTCAAACCTACCTAAGAATTCTTGTTCTGAGATATAAATAAATTTCTACCTATTTATTAAAGCCACTCTCAGTTAAGTTTTCTGTAACTTGCAGCTTAAAACATTTCTACTCTCTCAAGTCAGGTAGCCGATTTGAAATCAACTCTATGGCCTCAAGTCTGCACATACTTCTAAATATGAGTAAACTTTGCAATTAGAGGAAAAACCAAGTCAAATCTTCCAAACTATATTTTTAAATATGCTTAATAACATTTTAGTGGCCAATCTTGGACTAGAAGCCTCTTGTGAAAGCACAAGGAAAATACTGAATGCTCTGAAACTATAAACCATAGATACGAACATTTGTGTGAAATCAGAAATAATACTGTTTTTATAGAAGATCGTAGGAATACAAAAATCATGAGAAGTGATTTTGAGTCAAATAATTGGATATATAAGTTGGTTAAAATATAATTGAAGAGAGTAACACACAATGTGTGGACTCTACGGATTTTTAAAAGATAGGACATAATTTACAAAAGAATGGTCTCTCATGGAGATACTGGCATTGATGGCAGAAGGAATTCAGTATTTGGGGTAAATAAAAATCATGAGCTTTGGAGTAGGAAAATTGCATGAAATAGTATCCTATATCTGCTTATTTTATTCTTACCAGACTATACTTTTATGGGATTTAAATGTTAAAAATGGTAGCTCAGTGTAGAGGATAAAAAATTCCATCTCTTATTATTAAAATTGAAATAGGCAATTTTCTTTATCAATATTGTAGTCTCTATAAACAACTTTAAAAATGTAATGAAAATCCACTTTTCTTTATATATCTAGAGATAGTTGGAGTACTTATATGCTTTGATTTATTCAAGGAACTTAATTTTTCTTTGGTAGATACTGTTTCTATTGCTACAGTTTGACATTCTACCCTTTATTTCTAACTTAAGAGCTAGCAAAACTAGCTATAGAACTCCAGGAACTATATCCCAGGATAAACAAATAGGAGAAATTAAGATTTTTGTAGCATATTTAATGGAGGGATAAGTTAAGTATGAATACCTGCTCCCAGAACTTGGGTCACAGGCTAGAAGATGTGTTTTTATGAATTAATGTGTTCAGTTCTTTAAAAAAAAATTTTTCTTTATTAGAGAAGTTGTAGGTTTACAGAACAATCATGTATAAGACACATGATTCCCAAAAACCACCCTATTATTAACTCTTGTCATTGGTGTTGAACATTTGTTGCAATTGATGATAGCATCTTTTCATCATTGTACTATTAACTTTGGTCCATGGTTTAACTTAGGGTTCACTGTTTGTGTAGTATAGTTAAAATTTGTATTCTGTTACCATATGTACAATTTAACATTTCTCCTTTTAGTCACATTCAGATATATATTCCAGTGTTCTTAATTAGGTTCATAATGTGGTGCTGCCATCACCTCCATCCATTACCAAAACATTTCCATCATTCCAATTAGAAACCATGTAAATTTAAAGCCTTAATCTCACACTTCCTAGTCCCACCCTGGTCCCTGGTAACCTATATTCTAGATTCTTCCTCTGTGTGCTTGCTTATTCTAATGATTTCAAATCAGTGATATCATACAATATTTGTCTCCGCTTATTTCACTCAACGTGATATCTTCAAGGTTCGTCCATGTTGCCGCATGTATGAGAACGTCATTCCTTTTTACAGCTGAATAATATTCCATTTTGTGTATATACCACATTTCATTTATCCATTTTTCAGTTGATGGACAATCAGTTGCTTCCATCTTCTGGCAATTGTGAATAATGCCGCTGTGAACATCAGTGTGCAAATATCTGTTTAAGCCCCTGCTTTCAATTCTTTTGTGAGACAGACTGCTCGCTGAAAATTTATTTAGGTTTTCAGTCTGATTAAAGGAAAACTTTGTTCCAAATCACATTAAACATAATAATTTTGTGTTAGTTACATTATGAATTCAGTAGTCTTTTGTGAACTAATTGGATAAAATTATAGCATTGACTCTCTAGGAAATTAAGTTCTGACTTTCAAACAACTACTAATTAATTAACTAATTAATTGATTCCAAAAAAACTTACCAAGCAACTTCCATGTGCCAGATATTATGCTAAGTGATGAACCAGGCAGGCGAGAGCCCAGATGACCTGGAGTTTATGTTTATGGTAAGAATAAAGACAATAAGAAATTATACTAATAAATATGATAAATTTAAAAAATGATAAATGTTAAACTGAAAATAATACAAGATGGTATACAGGGAATTTGGATAGCCAGAGAAATCCCAAGAAAGTGATATATAACCAAATCCACAAAAATACTAAATGGAATTCTTAATTAAATAAGGGGCTGAGTAAGTCAATGTTGAAAAGTCCCTTTCATTAAGAAAGAAATTTCCAGCGTCAATGCATTAGAAGACTTGTGGCAGAAAAAGGCATCTGTCAGTCTGAGCAGAGTGCTGCTTTCTGATCTAATCGATATCTAGAGAAGCCTAAGTCTTGCTTGGGAAAACAGGATGAAAGACTAAAATTTGAGTGCATTCACAGGAAGCACTTTGAGAAAATGTATGGTATAGATTTGTTTTCTGCTCTCCTGGCCATGTCAACTTGTCTTTAGATGCCCTTTTCCTACCAGGGAAATATTCTGCAATGTGTACATAAATGTTATGACCTGGTGATGTACTCACATTTTTCAAAAAAGGGCAGACAGTCAAAAGCAGTAAGCCCAAACAATCAGAGCCACTTGGTACTGAGTCCAAGAATGCTGGCATTCTGATTTCTGACTCGCAGAGTTTCCTACATGAATCCCATTTAGCATCTTCTCCGGAGTTTGCCACTTTCTGGAACCTTTATCTCCCCTGCACAAACTCCCTGTGAAATAGGACGTTCCTGTAGATTTCACTTGACTCTGGTGTGGTGATTGGAGGCAGAACCTTTATCATAGCTCTGTCAGTTGAAAACTAGCTGGGTCTAAGCTTTTCTAAGACAAAAGAAAATATGTAGTGCATTTATTAGCTAGGGCTAAACTATTAGCCAAATATTCAAATTGGCATGAATTTGAAACAAACATGAGTCTTTTTTTTTTTTTTTTTTAATTTTTTTAAGAGCATTGGGTTGAAACTGTTTCCAAAGTGTATATAGTAAATAACACTTTCCGGGACAATTTGTGGGAGAGTGTTTTATTATCTTTCCCACAAGTTGTAGCCTAAAATTGTAAAAAGAATGTAAACTTTGGATTCATACAGATCTGGGTTTAAGTTCAATATGCACAATTTATTTAGTTTAAAAAATAGCACGTTAAGCCTCAATAAACCCCATTGTATAATGAGTATAATACTTCCTGCTAAGGATAGTTAGAGGAATTAATGAACTAACACACCTGGAATGTTTAGTACAGAAGCTGGCAATTCTAACACGCTTATTAAATATTAGTCCTCTTCTTTGTCCCAGTGAAAGAACTCTGATTTCCCTTTTTGAAATAGCACAATAGTGATCAAAACATTTTGCAGAATTTTGTCTATTCACTTTCATGTTTTATTTGGGTTCACAGCCTTACCAGTTTTCTTTCGGAGGCAAAGAAAAATTCTCATACTTGTTTCTAGCATTCTACTGAATTTTTTGGCGACTTTGTGAAGAAGAGCCAAGTAATCGCCACCAATTGTATTAAGGATTCAATGAGCTAATAGTAAACAATTTTTGCACAATGTAATTAACATGTCCCCTTGCTGTCTGGTATTTTATCTAGAAACAAAATGTCTTGAGCACTTCAATTGGAATGCCAAACATAGCAGTTAAGACGAAGTGGATTAGCATGGTGCAAATGGACACGTCTTTAAAAACATCTGCAGTGATTAACCTTGATTAGATTTTTGGGGAAATTTTATTTTTGGAGATATAAGTGACAGTGAGCTTTTGAAACATTTTCAGCTACACCTGTACAGAGTCTAGGCAATTGGGACAACTTTGTCCACCTACTATGCTGGACACTAAGGTAACTCCTTACATATGTGTTCTCTGTAATAAACTAGAGCTACATAGCACAGACTGCATTCCAGAATTCCAGATATCCTCAACAATTTATAAACTCCTCCACATCCTCCAATAAGGATCAGAGTTCAGCTACAAACAAGTCTCAGGTTCCTTCATTACAAGATTTGTTTTCTGTTAAGCAGAGTTGCTGAAAAGAAGCTAGGAAGGCTACTAGAGTTTTATTTTCTGTAATGATAGTTTCATTCAAAATTATGAATTGAACTTTAAAAAGTGAGGTGCCTTGAGGAAGTAGTTTGAAAGTTTAAACTTACTGAGAATTTCAGCAAAGCAAGCAGCTGTGGTATTGAGGAAAGAACAAGGACTTTGAAAGCTACAGAACTGAAAGCACAGCCCAGCGCTGGCACTTCAGATCCTTGGGCTTGTGTTTCCTCAGCTCGAATATAAATATCAACACTTGGTTGGTTGAGTGGCTCTTGGTCGCACTCAAGATAAAAATGATTTTTTGTGAGCTTTAAGTAATATACAGATATCAGGGATGGACATGAGGCTCGAAATATCCTTTTCTATTCTTCCCATATTTAAGGACTGATGCATGCCATTCACTCACTCATTCAATGAACATTTATTGAATACCTACTGTATGCTACACTATACTAAGCGCCGTGGATACAACAGAGAAAACACTGGCAAGGTCCTTGTTCTGATGTAGCTTAAGTCTAGATGAGAGAAATGCACAATAAAAACAAAGAAAAAAGCATTAAAAATCAAACAAATTAGGTAATAGTAAGTACAATGCAGAAAGTTGTAGAGAAAAGTGATAGAGGGTGAATTAGAGTTAGTCTAAGGAGTGCCTCTGAAACCTGATGATTGCTCTAGTAACTGAAAACCTAATGCCTAGGATATGGTCATCTGGCCATCAGTGAAAAAGACATTCTAGTTTAATGAAACAGTTAATTCACAAAAATAGGGCATAAGCAAACTTGTAGGCTGATCATATTTTGGCTCTATGCATTCACGTTCCAGAGAAAGCCTGCTAGGCTGCATGAGGAGAGGTCAGAGTTCTGGACTTTCTCTGCCACAGGCAAGTCAAAACTTCACTAAAGTTCAGCTTCCTCACCTGAAAATGAGGAAGTAACTTATTTCTAAGTTCACTCTTAGCTCTAAATCCTTAAAATCTATGATACCCTATCTTTCAAGATGGATAACAGTAATTAACTTCTATCCAATAATTGGAACCATAGACAGAAATATGATTAAAAGCCATATACTAAATGAAATGGGCGAGTTAACATATATATTAGAGTTTGGAGGCCAAACTTTGGGCCACTTAGCCCTGGAGAAATTAAGAATGATTGAATAAAGACAACCTCAGTTTTGTGCATAAAGAATTATTTTCGATCTACATAAGATTAAACATTCAACTTTGCAATCAATACATGAAATAGAATATTGGAGTTACTTCTCTCTTTAATCTAACTCCTTGACAGAGTTATGACGTAGCCGTGAAGTGTATCAAAAACAGCCACAATGAAGGGAAGCCTGAAATGACTGCCTTTGTAAAATTAAGAATAGGGTGTATTTGGTTATAATAATTTAATTTAATAATATGTGTGATAAATAAAAGCTTTGCAATTCAAATCAGTCACGAGTAACCTTTAAACATAAAAAGCCAAATATTCATTTTTTCTGTCTACAAAGTATATGCATGAATTATGAATATTTAATCTTTCTCCATTTGGTGTGTGAGAATTTACTTATCCGTATCGTACAATTAATTGGTTAATTTTTAAAATTAGAAATGGTTATGGGAACCTATAAATAGACCACATAATTTGAATGAAAATCCAGAGATTACTTTACATAAAAGAGGAAAAAGGATCAAACCGAAATATGAAGGAAAAAATGCTGAAGATATATTCCAGCAAGGAAAGATTGAAAGTATGGCTGCAATATGAGACTGCCTCACTGCATTTTATGCAGAGGGTGCAAAGGATTTTTATTTCCTGATGAAGAATGCTTTCAGCAACACACAGTTTTTAAATGTGTTCCAATTTTCACATCACAGCATTCAATTTGTAATTGCTATTCATGATGAATTACTAAAAAAAATCGTTTTGCCATTACTATTCAAGTGATTCTGGGGCCATCGAATACATACTTTTTAATTGGAGAGCATGTCCGTGGCTTTTGGTGGTTGAACACTTTTTTTTTTTTTAATTACTCAGAAAGAGAGAAAAAAACAAAAACTACACAACTGTATTCAAATGACAATTATACAAATTACTTCCAGAACACTCTGGGGGCAGTTTAGTAAGTGACTGCAGTGAATTATCTCAATTCAATTGCCAGAAATAAGGTCCAAGAGTTCTCTTTGGCATTCAATTGGCAGAATTTGTGAACTATGTTCACACATATGAAAGTGGCAAAACTTCCTCCACAGTATCCTCTAGTTCACTGGTTACACAGAGTACACACAGCACGGCAACTTAAAGAAGCTTCCAGATATCTGAATTTGGCAAAAGTCTGTGGGATAAAATCAACTATCTAACTTGGCTGTACCTGTTCAGGAGTTCACAGAGGATTCTCAGGAGAAGGAAGTGAAAGCCCACTTTTCAGGATCTTTCTCTCAGGTTCCGTAGGGGAGGGAGCTCTTTCTCCTGGCATTACTTAGGGGTTTTAGAATGGACTAGCCAGGTGAGAAGAGACGTGCTGGAAAGGCTTCAGGTCTAAGTGTACAAGGGATTTGCCGATGCCCTTACCTTAACTGACGTTGAAATACTTGATGTAAAAGTTCAATGCAAATAACCATTCTTTACTTTTAAAACACTTTGCTCTCTGGACCAAATTTTCTAATTTCTTTCTAATTCACTGTCTGTTTTTATTCAGTTTGTTTTTCAAGTTCCTCTTCTCTGTGACCCACAAATGTTTTGTCCCTCAACATTCTTTTCTCTACCCTAGTGATCTTATCTATTTCTATCATTTTACTTATCACCCAAATATGCTAGCTCCTAAATATATATCTCCAGTAGGGACCGCGTCACAGTTTGAGGTGCATACTCAACTGTTTTAATGACATATCCACTTCTAGATGCATCAAAACTGAACACTTCATAATCACTTCTTCCCCACTCTGCTTAAAATTCACTTTGTCTGAAGTCTTCTCTATATAAATCCAAGAACTTGTATTTGCAGTTATGATGGAATGTCTATAGGAAGTTCAGTACTTCTCTTAAGATAACTAGAAAAATTTGGATAAAATAGAAAAAAATCTATTTAAATGACTAGGAAAGCTGCCAAGTTAAGCAGGACTTAGGGTTCAAGATCTTATTATAAACAAGGTTCAGGGAAGTGAGGATTATAATCCATGTTTTCTCTTTTGAGGCATTTTCAAAATTGGTAAGCTCTGCAAAACAAGTAACTAAGAAGCCAAACAGAGCTGCTATAAATGAGAGCAACTTCTTGACAGGGCTGAGAAGGTAAACATTGGAATTTAGAATTTGTGAAGAGTATAATGCCCTGGTAGTCATCTTAGGCTCTTAGCTGGGATACTGGAAATCTACATTCTAAGAATGGGGATAAATTAGATTTAGACAGAGCCTTACACATATTGCAAATCACACTCAAACTAACTCAGTCCCTGATTGAATTAAGGTGATATTTCCACACTCTTTTTGGAATATCTGGCCCAGATATTTGAGTTATCAGTTGGTCTCTTAAATAACTATTCTTAGTCAATAGATGATAAGATGGATAATTTCACCACAAAATGGGAATTCAAATTAAAGAATAAAAGAGAATTCTAGAATTGATGAAGCAGTAACTGTAATTAAGAACTCAGTAGGTGTGTTTAATGGAGCAGATTGGACAGAGCAAAAGAGGATTAGTGAACTAGGATTTGTGCCATCAGAAAACTTACTAACTGAAAAACAGAGATCTCCCCAAAATGAAGAAATAGTGTAAGTGACATAGTAAACCTGGTAAAGTGTCAAACGTATAAGCAACTGAAGAAGGAAAGGAGAGAGAGAACGGTGTGGAGGTAATAGCTGAAAATATGATGGTTCACAAATTCCAAAACTAAAATCAAATTAATGGCAAGTTACAGATTCTGGAAGCTCAGTAACCCTCAGCGTTTAAACAAAGTGACAAGCACACGTAGGCTAACCAGAGTCAAAGGTCTAAAAACCAAAGACAAGGAAAATCATAAACACACCCAGACTTAAATGACACACGAACATCAAAGGGGCCACAATAAAACTAATGATTCACTACTCAATGGTTGTAAAGTGGATTCCAGAAGACAATAGAACGACATCATCAAAGTGCTGAAATAAATTCACTGCCTACTTAACATTCTTTATGCAGAAGGAAGTACTTCAAAAGGGAAAGCAGAATAAAGTCTTTTCCAGACAAACATTCTGAGAAACTTTTATCACCAGTAGACTTTCCTTACGAGAAATGCTAACGAGAATATTCAAGCAAAAGTTCAGGAGAGGAATAAATAGAATCAAATTGTTCTAAGGTCCTACTATTGTACTATGTTAGAAAAGTAATGGATAAGAGGTAAATGAAGAATAAAGTAATTTAAAATAATCTATATAACAAGATAGTAGAGAGAGAAAAAAAGAACAATAAATAACCCCAGCTTCCACCAAGTTGTTATGCAATAAGACTAGGAATGATTCCTGATTTTTCCTCTCCTCCCTGATTCTCAAATATAATCCATTCACAATTTTGATTAATTCTACCATCAAATTATTATCTCCAGCTCTGCAGGTTTTATCCTAGTCTTGCCATGTGAACTACTGTGGCAGCCCCTAGATGGCTTTCCTGCATTTACTTTTCTCTCTTTTAATTGATTTCAATATAAAAGGAAAATTAAGCTTCTTAAACCTATATTAGCTTATTATATCACTTCACTAACCTCCACTCCTTCCTTCTGAACAAAATTCAGCTTTTATGGTTTGCCATTTACTTAGAAGAAATTCAATGTTTTATAATGGCCTGTAAGGTATTACATGGTCCGGTTGCTGCCTAATGCCAATCTCATTTCATATCCTCTCTCTCTTGCTCACTATGCCGTAGGTAAAGCAGTCTTATTTCACCTCCTGAAACGAGCGTGCTTTCCCTCTCCAAAACAAGCCTCGCCTCTCCCACACAGGCACCCTTTTGCACTGTTACCTCCTTTTGCACCTCAGAGTTCATCTTAAATTTCACCTTTTAAAAGAGCTCTTCCTCAGGGGGTAACGGTACAATCTCTGCCTAACCGAGTCTTAAAACTTAGAGGATTAAACAGTCATTTTACCATGCTCATGGATTTTGTGGATCAGAAATTCAAACAGGGCACAGTGGAGATAGTATCTCTGCTCCATGATCCCTGGAGCCTCAGCTGGGAAGAATCAGTGGCTGGGTATGGGGACATCTGAAAGCTCATTCTCTCACATGTATGGTGTTTGGGTTGGGAAGACTTAACTTACATGCCAAGTCTTCATAGCATGGAGACCTTAAAATTAGACTTTTTCAATGAGTCTAGGGGCTCTAAGCACACGTGTTCTAGTGAATAAGACAAGGGTTGCCTTGTCTTTCATGGCCCAGCCTTAGAAGTCACATAGTGATAATCTGCTTTATTATTTTGGTTAAAGCAAGACATAGAAGATCAACCCAAATTCAAGGGGAGGTGACATAGATCCCAACTCTAGATGACAAATAATTTTGTGGTCATGTTTAGATACTCATTTTTTCCAAACTAAAACACTGACATAATCCTGATGTGTACTTATTCCATGCTTATATCCCTGAATCTATGTGGAGAAAAAAAAAAATACTGAATGGTCTTCATTAAATTCATGCTCAAAAACCTCAAAAGGGCCACAATCCTGTCCTGAATGATGCCATATTTCCCTAATGCTTTAAATTTTACATTATTCTATGTGGTTACTTTAAACCTCTCTACCTTCTCCCAGTGCATCTTAGATGATGATCCTGCTTCCTATTTCACTAAGAAAATTGATACAATGAAAATAAAATTTATATACAACCTTCTTCCACTTGCAACTACCCAAATACATGAAACTGTGCTTATATGCTCCACCTTCTCTCTTGTAATTATAGACAAATTATTTTTGCTCCTTTATAAGACCAACACTTCTACCATTTCACTAGAACTCCTCTCCTCTCATTTATGCTCACATCCTCCTTATTGCTCCTGCATTATCAGTTTCCCTTTCCTACTTTATCTTTTCTCTCAGTATACAAACATTCCATTATATCTCTCATCTTTAAAATAAAAACAAAACAAATAACCCCCTCTTCACTTCAGTACCTCATCTGGCTACAGCCTCAATTTATCTCTTTCCTTTTACAAAAATGTTCCTCAAATAGTTGAGTCAGGGAGCCAGTGTAGCTCAGTGGTTGAGCACCTGCTTCACATATAAGAGGTCCCAGGTTCAATCCCCAGTATCTCCTAAAAAAAAAAAAAAAGTTGATTAAATTCTCTGTCTCCAATTTTCTCAGTCTTTCTTAACTCCCATTCCAATCAGATAGTCAAATGGTCAACTTTAGCTGCTCTTCTGAAAGTCATCAATGGCCTCCAAGAGCCTAAACTCAATGGCAAATTTGCTTACCTTACTGTTAGCCTATGCCCTTCAAGGACGCCATAATCTCCTGGTCTTGCTACTATTGCACTGGCTTCTCTTTCTCAGCCTGCTTTGACAGAGCCCCCACCACCTTCCATCTTCCTGACCTCTAAACATTGGGGTGTCCAGTGCTCTGTACTTGGATCTCACCACTTTTTTCCTGTACTTGTTTCTTCTGTGGTGTCATTCAGTCTCATGGCTTTAAGAACCGTGAATTCTAAGGACATGCAGTTGGGGCTCCTGAATTTTTATCGTCAGGTCAGTCTTCTCCCCTTATATCCAGATTTGAACATTCATCCATGTTCTTGACATAACCACTTTGATGCTTTACATTCATTTCAAAATTAACCTTTCTATATCTTATCTTTTTGTCTCTAACCCCTAAATCTCTCCCCTACCTCAGTTAGTAATCATACCATCCTTCTAGTTTTTGAGGCCCAAAAATGTAAACATATCGATGATTTTTTTCTTTCATTTTTTTACATCAAACCCGTCTGCATATCCTTTGATTTTACTACTACATAACAAGAATCTGACTCTTCAAGCCATCCACATCTCTTGACTTGGTTAGTATAAGAGCTTTATATATTTTTCCTGCTACCCTCTTCCTCTCTAAAATTAACATTCAACAGTTTTCTGCTGAAAACTCCTATACCTTCTCATTTCATTCTGAATAAAGCCAAAGTCCTTATAATTTCCTGCAAGGCCTTTCATGACCCGACTCCTATGCTCCAGGCATATTGTCCTTCTTGTTCTCCAGGAGCCATATTCCTGCCTGACAGCCTCTACATTGGCTCATCAGTTAGTCTGGAATGCTCTTTCTCCAGAAATCGGCTAAGTCCAATCCAGTAACTACCATCACGTCTTTACTCAAAAGTTTTTTATTTAAAATTTAAAGTTTAAATTTGCAAATTCCCTTTAATCACTTCCTAGCTCTTCTCTTCTTTATATTTTCCTCCAGAACATTTATCACTACAAACCACACTATGTATTTTGCTTATTTATCTTGCTTCTGTAGTCCTCTTCCTCTAGATTATTAACTTCATGAGACCAAGCATTTTTGTTTATTTTGTTCACTGCTGTATCCTCAGAACCTAGAAGGTTGGAAATTGTAGATAAACCCTGAATATAAAAATATAACTATTCCATCTTTTCTTTTTTCTGAGTTCTTCAATAGAACACAGGACAAAGTCTATAGTTTTGACCATTTTTTCAACATATGAATTTTACTAGATACTGAAGTAAAGTTACAGCAACTATTATTTTTTTTATAGAAAGAGGTAAACTAAATCTGACTAAAATATAAGATTTTTCTAGAGAACACCAAAGTTGAAAGATAAAACTGCGTGGACTGTTAAAGAGTTTCTTTTTGTAGCCGGCTTTAAATATAAAAATGTTCCCGCAGGGACTGTAGTAGAATGAGCAGTTGGGCTGGTTTTGTTTAGGCAGTTGGCAGCTGTTGCTGGCTCTGGAATGAACTTCTGCTTCTTTGTGTGTCTGCCACATTAACTGAGTGTTCAGGGATCAATAATGAAGCTTGTACTTAAATAAGGGAGACTAATTACCATCTCTTGCTCCTGATTTGTTTTACATCTTGTGGTTAAAGTTGAGGCTTTGATTTGGTGCCCTTGTTCTCCCAAAAGGGCAGAGACTTTTTCCAGTGAAACTGTATTTAGCCCCTGCATAGTCTTTCTGAAAATGGGTATGAATTAAAATCATCTCTCTCTGTCATTCTTATCTATTCAACTGAGAAGTTTGAGGATCTTATAAACTCTTTCTTAGTATTTATTAGTTTCAACCAGAAACATCCAAGTAGTCAGTTGGCATATTCAAAAAAGTATTCAAAAACTGCAATGAGCAAACAAATATTTCATATATGTATTACACCTATTTATCTGGGCCTTTTATCCTTCCTTAAGATACTGTCATCTCTAATTATTTTCTCCTTATCCCTCACGTTCAGATAAAGACTTATTGGCATCATCCTGTACCTTCTTCCCGCCTTCAAATTTCTTTCGAATCTTTCAGTTCTACTCATTTAAATATTTGTTTTCCTTAGAAAATTTACAAACTTAGATCAGGGACCACATAATTTAGTATGTAATAAAGAATCAATAAATCATTGTCTTTTAAATATGTAATTGGTGCCCAAAATATCCTAATATAAAAACTTGGTTTTAAAAGTGAATTAATATAACTTGTTGGAAGTAACCACAACTGCTAGACAGGGAAGTGTAAACCCATGGAGATTAAAAGACAAAATACAGCAACCTCTGAAGAACAGTCTCAATATCAAAATTCACAATCTCTTGAAATACACAGATTTTAAGAAAAAAAAATGAAACAGGAAAAAAAATCACCATTCTTTCTGATAAAATGCAAACAACTGGGAAATCCAAATATGGTTTTAAATAAGCATTTGTAAATTATTTAATGTCATAATGGGAAGCCTAACCTCCATAAATATAATCAAGAATTTATGAAACAAAACTAGGAGGAAATAAAACAAGAATAAGCGGATGTCAAAAAGAAACAAGTTTTTTTTTTAAACTTTTTTTTATAACCCAAAAGTTGGTAACAAGCAAATATTAATCAACAGGGGATTGGTTGAAAAACTCTGGTACATGCAGCTGAAAAAAGGAGCGAGGACGGCTTTTAGTACTACAGTTACTATGTAATAATTTGCAGGATTTTTTTGTTACATGAAAGATGGACTAAAACACATGTTGCATGATACCTTTTTCTAAAAAGCAGAAGTGTGATATAAATATTTATGCATATTAGTTTATATCTTTTTTTAAAAATGGAAAAATAAAGCATGTCATTAATAATGGTTGTCTAAAAAGAGCTTATCTGGCTAAGAGACTTCAAAGTGAGTCAGGAAGTCATTCCAGAAGTTACGCTTATGCACGTCCTCAGCAGGATCTCATTGACTGCCACAGTAAATAGTGCCTCAAGTAGTGGAGACATCCAGACACTGTAGTCAGGGCAGACAGCACAGGAATTTGGTGCCCTGCCAGTGGGCACTACTTGGGAATTTATGCTCCCCAGTGTTACAGAGCTGGACTCAGTTGTGGATTCCCTGCACATGGCTCTTCTGTCCCCTTTATTTGAATCTATAGTTAGTGCTAGAGTTCATAGGTGCATGTCCAAGAGACTTAAATCTTTGGGCTGCCCATGTGAGAGCTGGGCCTTGAATCTCAATAGAGTTGCAACACCTACTCTCCAGTTCATTGGATGCACCCAGTACAACTAACAAGGAGACGATGATGGATAATGGCCATCCTTAGGAACAGAGTCTGCAACTGCAGGCAAGAGAGTCCCATCCATCTGCCTCATGGGATCTAAGCCCCTCTCAATTAGAGGTGGAGTGGGCATCACCATCCCAGAATCCTCAGGATTAGGGAGTGAGCGATGGACTAGAGTAGACTTACTGGTATTCTAGTATAGACTTATTGTGATTCCAGCAATGGAAAAACTTTTACCATTGATGTGAAGGCAGTGGCCACTGGAGGTTCTGGCAGGAAGGGGAAGGAAAAGTGTAATATGGGGACATTTTTGGGACTTGGGAATAGTCCCTAATGACATTGCAATGACAAATACAAACTATTATATATCTTTTCATAACTTACAAAATTGTGCAGGAAAGAGTGTAAACTACAATGTAAACTATAATCCACGCTTAGTGGCAATGTTCCAACATGTGTTCATCAATTTTAACAAATGTGCCACACTAATGAAGGATGTTGTTAATGTGGAAAAATGTGGGAAGGGTTCGGAACAGGGCATAGGGGAATCCGCTACATTTTTTATGTAACATTTATGTAATCTAAGTATCTTTAAAAAAAATAAGTATACTTTAAAAAAAAACTCATAGAATTTTGAAACAAACCAAAACAAAAAAATAATGGTTGTCAAAATGGGAGGGAAGGCAAAGACGACAACAGAAGTTACTATATTTTCAATATACTTTGTTTTATAGATTTGATTTTGGAATTGAAAATAAATTAAATCAAATTTAAATAAAATAATTTTAACAATTTATCTTAAAAAAACTAAACAACAACAAAAAGAAACCTATCCCTGTATACCATTGGTACAATTAATCATAACAAGTGGAGCAACTTCAAGAAACCATATAACACTGAATTTTGTTGTACAGTCTTGGTGAGATATAATACATGGAAAAAAGATCTGTGAAAAAAAATCTTAAGAGTTCCACTACTGGTATTGAAGAAATTTAAAAAGGACATGAAAGACCTCCGTGCTCACAAAACAACCAGAAATAGATGGCTAAATTAAAAACTATCAAAGATTTGCGGACACTAGAAAGTCTAAAAGACTAACTCCCTGGATGAATGATGGTCAGAAGATTCTCTTTTGCTTGGCACCAGTTGCTGGGGAGAGGGGGACGGTGTGGTGAGAGAAAGCCAGACCGAGTAAGCCAGTCTTTGCTCTGATGAGGAAAAAATAGTCAACCATTTGAGAAGTTCCACCTGGCTCCTTAGAATTGAGTTTGAAGGAGCCCTAAACTTATTGGTAATCATTTTCCCCAAGTCATTCTCTTTCAAGGGGATTCTGCTGAGTGAGGAACGTTAAGAGTTTGATTTAAAAGAAGAAAGTGGTCTTGTGATCCTACCATCAACTCTTTTGAAATCTTGGCATATGGAAACATCACAGACTCACATTTCTGCATCCTCACAGTCTGGTAATCTTGCAGCCTCAGTCTTGCAATCATAGGGTCCTTTGTTTGACAGGATGTAGTTTCCCAGTTTTAAAGACTTCAGGTTTGTGGTCTGACAGTATTACAATCTTGAAACCAAGAGGTCTATCCTGACATGAATCCTTAAATGTGGAAGAGGGAGGCAGAAGAAGAGGGTCAGAGAGCAAAGTGAAAAGGACCCAGCTCACTGTTGCTGGCTTTGAAGATGGAGGAAGAGAGCCACGTGCCGAGGAATACAGGTGGCTCCTAGAAACTGGAAAAGGCAAGGAAATCAGTTCTCCCCTAGAGCTGCCAGAAAGGAATGCCTTTCCATAGCCTTGCTCTTAGTCCCGTGATTGAGACACATGTCAGACTTCTGACCTCAGAACTGTAAGAGAACCACTTTGTGTTGTTTAAAGTCACTAAGTTTTTAGTAATTTTTTTTACAGAAAAAAAAAAAAAAATATACTAACTAAATCTGCAAGTAAACCTCTAATCAATTTTATTTTTCATATGATCCGAAAATATCAGGCAGTCCTCTATCAGCACGGAAACTTGAAGCTTGGGCTAAAAAGCAGAGTCATATCCTTAGAATTCTGGTACTTAAATATCAAGATCCTAAGAGAGAGATTAAAATCACAATTATGCTCAAATCAATTACTTCAACTAATGATTGGATTATAATATTTAGCCCGTTACCCTAGCTACTTAACAAAGAAAAGGACATTCCCTATTGATGAGTTTTATGGTAAATATTTATATGTAAGTAAGCTTATACCTTTCATTCAAAGAATCTGATGTATAATAAAATTAGACATAGGAAGAAGCAGGAGACTATGACTTGCATAAAATAGAAAAATTATAAAACATTAAATATGAACTGATGCACAGAGGAGATTTTAGAATTATCAGACAAGAATTTTAAAGCAATCACAACAAATATGTTAAAGAAACAACAAGAAAATGGGTGAAAAGATGGGAAATTTCAGGTGACATATGGAAGAACCACATTGAATTTCTAGAAGTAAAAATTAAAGTATGAGATACCAAAACTTAATTTAAGGATGAAATGTAGCAGATGTAGCACAAGAGAAGAAAGGGTCAATAAACTCAAGACATGTCAATAGACATCATCCAAATTTAGGCAAAGTGAGAGGAAGGAAAAAAAGAACTTCTTGATAGCGTGTAAAACAGTACCAAACATATATGTATGGGGAAAATAAAGGAAACAATAGAGCAAATTGGGCAGAAAAAAATTAAAGATATATTAGTATAAAATGACCCAGATTTATCAAAACAGCAACTCACAGAACCAGAAAATACAGCAAACTCAAAGCAGGTTATTAAAAAGAAATTCACAATCTTAGGTGCACCATGGTCAAACTGAAGAAAGACCTTTCAATTTAGAACTTTATATGTAGCAAAAATATCTTTTAAAAATGAAGGGTAACTAAAGCTGAAAGAAATTGTTGCCGTACCTGAAGGAATGTTAAAGAAATTCTTCAGGCCAAAGATAAATTACGCCAGATGAATATTTGATGGCACAGAATGTAATGAAATACTAGAAATACTAGAAATAATACTTATAGAGGATATATAAAATCAATTATTTTCTTTTATTTTGTTAAATTCTTCAAAAGTTAATTGACTATAAAGAAATAGCAACAAAATATAGTGGAGGCTGTAACATAAAAATTATAATAAAAGACAAAAATAGCATATGAAGAAGGAGACAGTATAAATTAAATTATAGTATTTGATGTTTCTTATATTGTAGATAAAGTAGTATAATATTACACCAGGGTAGACTGTTAAAAGATAAGAATCAATATTATGATTCCAATAGCAATCACTTAAATAAATAATACAAACAAAAAATCAATATGGGGACAGAATAGATTCTAAAAATTTACTCCTGGGTGTGGATGTGGTTCAAGCAGTTGAGCACCCGCCTCCCACACGGAAGGTCCCAGGTTTGGTCCCTGGTGCCTCCTAAAGAAGACAAAGAAACAATGAGTAGACAACGAGCAGATATTGAGCTAAAACAATGAGCAGACAAGGAGCAAAAACGAAACAAAAAACAAGTGGGGAGCAAATGTGGCTCAAGCAGCTGAAGCATGCTTCCCACATGGGAGGTCCCGGGTTCAGTTCCTGCTGCCTACTAAAAGAAAAAACAAAGAGACAATGCCTTCAAACAAAGAGCAAAAAACCAATGAGCAAACAGACAAGGGAGCCATGGCGGGTGTGTGTGTGTGAATTTACACCTTTAAGCCAAAATAAAACAGTGAAGAAAAAAGAAAAACATGCAAAAATGAGGACAAATTGAAAATCAGTAGAAAGATGGTAGACTTAAAATCAACTCATAAAGTGAATTAGATGTAAATAGATTAAATATTCCATTGATAAGCCATAGATGCCAGACTAAATAGTAAGCAAGAATCAGTTATATTCTGTTTATAAGTGTCATATTTAGATTGAAAGTAAAAAGATAGAAAAAGATTCGCCATAAAAACACTAAGAATAACAATGCTGGTGTGGCTGTATAAATATCAGACAATCAGAATTTAAGACAGTGAATTCCAGAGAAGGAGTAACTCCATATGGATAAAATTGTGTGTTCATCGTGACAACCAAAAAGTCCTAAATGTGTACAACTTTAATAACAGAGCTCTAAAATATTTGAAGCAAAAATTCTTAGGACTAAAGGAAAAATAGACAAATCTACAATCATAACTGGAGATTTTAAGATTTTTAACACATAGACAAAAAAATCAACATAGATATAAATAATTTTATCTACCAACCAACTTGCCCTAATTGACTTTTATAGAAACAATCTCCCACAACTGATGAATAACGAGAGTTTTTTTATGTGCAAATGGAAATTTGACAGGATAGATGATATGCTGAGTTATTTTTAAAAGGTATTCATTTCAAACTATTGAAATCATATGATTTGACCATAACTGAACTTAATTAAAGACCAATATAAATAATTTATCTATAAAACACCAAAATATTTGGAAATTATTCAACTTATTACTAAATCACCCACGGGCCAAAAGAAATCACAAAGATAAATTAGAGTATTTCAAACTGAATGATAATGAAAGCAAAACATATCAAACTCCAGAGGAGACCAGTGAAGAAGTGCTTAGAGGAAACTAACTTTAAATGCCAGTTTCACACAAGAACAAAGGCATAAAATCAGTCATATAAGCTTCCTGGTTAAGAAGCTAGAGAAAGAGGAACAAACAAAACTCAATGTGGAAGAAGGGAAATAATAAAGAACAGTAATACATGAAATACAAATAGGATTCAGAGTGGATAAAATAATTATTTTCAAAAGTTTGTACTTTGAAAGGATTAGTAAATTGATCAGCTTAAGAAACCTAAGGTATCAAAACAGCTCCCCCCGGCCAGGCAGGCAGCCGTGAGACACAGTTTGCCGGGACCAGGGAAAGGCCAACCCTGCCCAGCGCCCTCATTCACAGCCTCGGCCCCCTGCACAGCGGCCAGGGGGCATCAGCTGAAACCTGACCGGGTCGTTCGTCTGCTGCAAACGTCCAGTGGCTGCCCACGACCCTTTGAAATATGGAGCGTCCCAATCTCGGCCTTAGGGTCTCCCCTCCTTCCCACTCACCCTGGCTGGCCCTTCTCACCCCAGTTACTGCTTCCTCAGGGAAGCCCCCCTGCCTGCACACTCTTGGTTTTCTTGATCTCTTGGCTGGGTGACTTACTTTTGCCCACCTCTTCTAGACTGTGAGTTCCAGTGGGCAAGCACCATAGCTTTCTTATGCTTTCCAGTTTTTCTCCAGGCTTGGCGCACAGTAGGCTGGTGCTTACTAAACTGATGTAGAATGGAAAAAAAGGAAAGTCGTTGGCCAAAAGCAAGTATCTCTAGAGATCCTATATTTTACAATTATAAGAGGATTCGACGAACAACAACCTAGAAGAAATAATAAAATTTCATTAAAAGCATAATTGACAAAACTGACACAAGTAGAAAAATAAAAGCTCTTTATTGGTTGAAACTTGAGTGATTAAATAGAACCTACTCACAAAGAAAATTCCAGATCCTGATGGCGGTATTGGTGTATTCTGGTTTCTAGGATTTCTCAGTGAGCAAAGATGGAAAAATGTGCTTCAGTGTTTATCTGAGAACACAGAATTACACTATTATGAAGGTGTACAGTGACTTCATGATAAAAATATCTTATAATGAGAATGTGGCAGGCCAGCTCAGCGTGAATTATGAGATACAAGTTCATGACAACAAGACACATGTGTCATTATTCATGGTCGATGGAAGTCCACTCAGGGGCCCTTTTCCTGCACAAACTGCACTGAGAGCTCAGGGAAGAGGTTTATAATTTATTGCTAGGAAGATAAGAGAAACAGCACTTGAGAAACCCCAACTCCACTAGAATCTCTTGTGATGATATGCTTGTATCACATGCTGGCAAATAAACCGCAGTTTGAAAAGATCTTTAGAAGTATGATCATGCCTGTGAATAGAATATATGTTTTAAAAAGAAATATAAGTTCCAAAGAGTAATATATAGCCTCACCAATATTACATATGTATCACCTTTCTCCATGCCAAAAATCCCAGTTCTAAATAAACCAACATCATTACTCATTTATTTTGTCCCACAATACATAAAACTATTCTGATTAACCAACACTACTACCTCTAGTATGAATACTGAGTACATTTCTGGCACTCTATAATGTGCATATATACAATTATAATACGCATACAGTGAAATGCTGAGGTTTTAAGTATATGTTGATGAGTTGTGACAAATGTATACAGCTGTGTAAATACCCCAATCAAGATGTAAGTTATCACTCTCATCCCAGAGAGTCCCAGCCTGCTCCTGTGTAATCAAATCCTTTGCCCCAACAGCTAATCTTATTTCTATCACCATACTAATTTATTTGCCCATTTCTTACAATTTGCATATTTTGATATTTTTCCAGTTTTTCACTATAATAAATAAGGGTGCAGTGAACATTCTGTAAATATCTTCTGCAATTTTGCTAGTGTTTCTCTAAGGTGCATTCCTAGAATTAGAATTGCGAAGTTATAGGATAGGCACATTACAATTTTAATAAACACTGCAAAATGTTATACCCGACTTAAATGTGAAGACAATGAGTTTTCACTATTAAAGTGTTGAAGGAAGGATTGGGTAGATGTTTTAGTTTAAATCAAATTTAGGAAGTCCTTTTCTACTCTGGTTTTGTAAAAGTTTTTACTATAATTGATTTTTGAATTCTATCGAATGTGTGTTTTATTTTTGCTACTACTCGAATTTTTTTTGATTTTTGATGCTTTCAACATAATTAACGCATTAAGTGGTAGACTTTTCAGCTCTTGAATAACCTCTGTATTCCAGAGATAAATGTTACTTATTCAAGATGTATTTATGTTAGCTTATACACAGCTAGGTACATTATATAAATATATAAATAAGGTTGAGCTATGCTTATTGTTCTATTCTGTCTTTTAAAAACAAAATTATTATTTTTTTCAATAAAAATATAATTAAATCGGCAACATCTTATTTTGTTACCAGTTACTGTACTCACCACTCTTTGTGGGATCTTACCGCTTTTCTCCAGGTCAAATTTCTTTCTGGTTGAAATGGTCTTTTAGATTTTGTTTCATATGAGCATTCAAGCTCTTAGTAATTTATGTATGAAAAAAGTTTTATTTTATTTTTATAATTTTATATACTCCTTATTATGGAACTTTTGAAATATATACACAGCAGAGAATAAAATATAATTAATTCCAATTTACATATTGCCCTTCTTTTTTTTCTTTTCATTTTTTTCTTTTTTCTTTTTTAAAAGATACTTAGATTACCTAAATGTTACAGAGAATATGTATGAGATTACTATATGCTCTGCTCCTCACACCTCCAACAATTTCCCACATTAGCAACATTTTTCATTAGTGTGGTAAATTCATTGCAATTTATAAACACATTGTGGAGCATTGCCACTAAGCATGGTTATAGTTTACATTGTAGTTTACACTCTCTCCCACTCAATTCTGTAGGTTATGGCAAGCTATATAATGGCTTGTATCTGTCATTGTAATGTCATTCAGGATGATCCCCAAGTCCTGAAAATGCCCCTGTATTACACCTATTTTTCCCTCTCTCTACCCCCAGAACCTCCAGTGGCCATGGCCTCCACATCAATGATATTTCTTCCATTGGTAGAATCACAATAAGTCTATAGTAGAATACTAGTAAGTCTACCTTAGTCCATAGTTCATTTCCCAATTCTGAGGATTCTGGGATGGTGAAGCCCACTCCACCTTCATTTGAGGGGGGGCTTCGATCCCATATTGTCGATGGATGGGATTCTCTTGCTTGCAGTTGTAGACACTCTTGGTTCCTTGGTATGTTGGTTACCTATCATCACCCCCTTGTTAGTTGTCCTGTGTGAGTCCAATGAACTGGAGAGTAGGTATTGCAAATCCTTTGAGATCAGGGCCCAGCTGGCACATGGACAGCCTAAAGATTTAAGTCTCTTGGACATATACCTACCAATTTTAGTACTAATTATAAGTTCAAATAGAAGGACAGAAGAGTCATGTGTAGGGAAACCACAACTGAGTCCAACTCTGTCACTCTGGGGAGCATAAATTCCAAAGTAGGGCCCAATGGCAAAGAATCAAACTTGTGAGCTGTCTGCCCTGCCTATAGTGTCTGGATGTTTCCAGAGCCCTCAGGAGCTCTGCTATTTAGGGGTAGTATCTACTTTGGCTGTCAATGAGATCCTGCTGAGACATGCATAAGCATTACCTCTGGAATGACGTCTTGACTCACTTTGAAGTCTCTTAGCTATGTACATTCACTTGTCTTTACCTTTTCCCCCTTTTGATCAAGGTCTTTTTTTTTTCTTTCCAGTTGCATTGTTTGGTGGTACTTGGTAGCAATCCCTTGGTGCCAGGGAGGCTCATCCTCGGGAGTCATGTCCCACTCTGGGAGGAAGTTATTGTATTTATATGCTGAGTTTGGTTTAGAGACAGCCCACATTTGAGCAACAAGGAGGCTTCCTGTAGGTAACTCTTAGGTACCCTACAACACTAGGCTAAGTTTTAATTTCAAGAGCAAAGGCTCATAAGCATAGTCATCAATATCAAGGGCCTGTCAATGGACCATCGTCCTTACTGTTGCTATTCCATTAGAGAATGTGGCAGAGTTCCCCAGGATGGGAATTTGATATTCTTTTCCTTCTTTAGTATTTATAAATTCATAGTTTATGTGGTTTCCTCTATTCCTTCCCCTTCTTCCCCTCCAATATAGATTATTTTGTCCATCATGTTCCTTTGTAGTCAAATTCCCTGCCTTAATAGCTGGTCTTATTTTTACCACCATATCCATATTTTTCCATTTCTTGCTATTTTAGATATTTGGGTTCTTTCCAGTTTTTCACTGAATTATGTAATGTTGCAGTTAATATTCTTGTGTATGCTCCCTTATTCAAATGTGCTAATATTTCTCTAAGGTATATTTCTGTACACATCTCTAAATATTTCCACATATATCTCTAAAACACATACCAACAATTTCTAAATATAACAACATATATTATCAAACTTGAAATGTATCAGCAATAATTTCTCAATATCATCAAATATCTTTCAGCCTTCATATTTCTATAATTGTCCTAATATATTTAAAATATGTTTTTAAAATAGTTGGTGTATTTGAAATGGATTCCAAACAAGTTCCATGAGTTACTATTGGACAATATATCTCTTTAGATTCTATTAATCTAGGTTTTCCTCACCTATTACATTTTTTCTCCCCTTACAATTTGTATGTTGAAGAAATTGGGTCACTCACTGTTTAGAAGTCCTATAGGCTAGCTTTCACGAATGCATTCTTGAAATTAATTTCAATTAAATATTTTAATTTTATAAAATATTTTCATCTAATTCCTGAATTTCTATGAATTAAGAGTTAGATGGAGATGCTAGACTAAATTCATGCTTAATATTTGTGTCAACACTACTTCATTGGTAATATTGTCTACGATTATCAAGAGGCACATACTATCTAGTTGCCATTTGTTTTTTGATATTAGCAGGGATTGATAATTACTACATAGGTCCATTGATCCATTATGAGTACCAAGTTTTTGGTATTTTAATATTACATTCCTTTCTTATTTATTAGCTGAATTTTTTTATAAAGAGAAACTTCTCTTTATCAACTATTAGGTTACCCTGAGGTACAGTTTTTATACAAAAGACAAGAAAGTGCTTTAGTGTTCTTTTATTTCCAATTTTCAAAACTGTGGATTGTTTCTCTAGTATCTCCCCTAAGTGATAACTGATTACTTTGATTTTATATGTTATATGAGAATCATTAATAATTCATAGGGCTAAAAGAATAGATGTGTTTTCAGTATCCTAAAGTTATTAAAATCATTGATGCTAAAATTTTCCCAGCACTTTCCAGTGAAAGCCCATTTTTATTTCTTCCTGAGTACTTTTTAAGAAATTCTAATAAGTACAGAAATCATGCAGAAATGTGCACATATCATAAGTTTACAGCTCACTGAATTTTTACAAACTGAACAAACTCTTGTACCAGTAACAAGAAGCACAAGCAGAACATTATCCACATTCTAGATATCCTTCTTTTGCCCCCTTCTGGTCATCACTTTAGCCCATTAACAGCATAGATTAGTTCTGTCTAATTCTGTTGTTTATATAAATGTTATCATAGGGTATGCAAACCTTTATGTCTGGCTTCTTTTGCTCAGCATTATGTTTGCGAAATTCATCTACATTATTATGTGTAATTATAGATTGTTCACTCTTGTTGCTTTAGATTATTCTATAGTGAGAATACACAACAATATTACTCATTCTACTCCTAATGGGAATTTGTATAGTTTCCTTTTTTGGTCATAAGTCATAGTACTTCTATGAATATTCTAGCACATGTCTTCAGTACTTTTGAAATAAAAGCAGTAGTACTGGATAAATTTTTATTTCCTGGTATAACAAAATGTGCAAAGTTCATCTTGTCATTT
The DNA here is from genome assembly GCA_029593785.1 of Cabassous unicinctus. NCBI lineage: Eukaryota > Metazoa > Chordata > Mammalia > Cingulata > Chlamyphoridae > Cabassous > Cabassous unicinctus. Next base: position 105,564 of record JAQZBX010000033.1, read on the forward strand.
GTTTTTCTAGAGATAGAATCAGCCATATTTCCAAGGACTGATCATTTCAGCGGGATACTGTGTTTAGAGACCACAACACACTTTTTAAAAAACAAATTTTGTTAGTTAAAATTTATGAACAATTCCACCTAACTAAATAATGTGCAAGAATTAATAAATAGCAAAATGAAATGTTTCAACTTTCACATACTTCTTTTTCTTTACTTTTTGGTAAGATTGAAATGGCTGTGAAAACATGAATACCAAAAAATATTAGCAATAGAAGAAAAATAAGCAATGGTTCTTTACAGTTAAGGGTTGGAATTTATATCAAAGCAAGCATAGTATTACAAAAGCCTATATTTTGTAGTAAAGCAATATTTGTACTTCTAAAAAAATCTAATTTAAATTCTAATAACTTATAATAAATTCTATTTGGACTGAAGATTTAAATGTTAAATTCAAAAAGATAAAAGTACCAGAAGAAACATGGAAACATTTTCTTATGTTATCTGAATGGGTAACACTAAGTATGATTAAAAATAGAGTGCAAAAATTTAAGAATGATAATCTGAGTAATAATTTAATGTCTTATGGTTCAAAGAAAATGAACAAACCAGGAAATATATTAATATCACAAAAGGATAATTTTTATAATGTTTAGAGAGATTCTATAATTCCATAACAAAAAAACAGTGATTCAACTGAAAAAAATGGACAAAGGATATGCATAAATATTTTATGAATGAAAGAAAAACAAATATCTTAAAGGATGCATAACTTCACTAAAAATAAGGGCAACAAATGTTGACATAAACATGATTTTTTCTTCTTAAATTTGGAATGTTTGTAGTAGTAAGTAGAAAGTGGCAAAATATGCACTCCCACATGGTTGGTGAAATTGTGAACTTAGTTTTTATGAAGGTAATTAAGAAATACACACTAAATATAAAATATTCATACTCTCAAATAGATGATTCAATTTCTTGAAGTTATTATACAGAAGCAATCACACATGTTCAAAGAAAATATATAGATTGATGTATTGTAAGAACAAGAGAATGGAAATAATGTATACATACTTCAGTAAGGCATTGCTTAAATAAACAATCTTGTATCTGTAAAATTGAATAGAATAGAGGGAATGAGCAAGATGGCAGCAGAATAAAGAGTTCCTAGAATCAGCTCCTGCTAAGGGGCAGTTGGTGACCACCCACAGCTACCTAGAGCACTTGTTTGGGGCCTCCAGGAGACCAGAAGTGCATCCTGCAAACATCCTTGAAAGAATGGAAGGAGGCGACTGCCCATCTGCAGAGAAGATTAGTGAGTAGAGCCCTACACACCCCGGAGGCCGGAGGCCGGGGCCCAGCCTCCCCTGGAGGCACAAGCCACCTCAGGAGCTGTACCGTGACTGGAATTAAAAGCTCCACTTCCCCAAAATGGGGGAGGAAGAGACAGTTGGGCACCAACTTCAGCTACTGATTAGTAAATTCGGCAGGCTAAAGTATAATCCTAAGAACAGGTAAAGTTTAAACCTGTTCAAGTCAGAAAGAGGCTGGTGACTGCCATCTTAACTCTGTGCTTGGCATGAGGGGAAGCGGGGCTCACTGAAAATCCCAGTGCTGGCAGGGACTGGCTTCTTTCCTTCTAGATCAGATTGCAGCTCTAGCCTAAGCCCCAGGCCCACCCCAGGCAGGGAGGAAGCTGGCGGGAGCTGTGCCAGCCTCTCCAGGAAATTACAGGCCACACCGTGGAGGCCGGTGATCATCCTACTTTGGCAGCCCAAGCCACCCCAGGAGCTATTTTGTGGCAGGAATTGGAAGCTCCATTTCCCAAAAACAGAGGAGGAAGAGACAGTTGGCCAAAAACGTCAGCTACTGATTAATAAATTCGGCTGGCTAAAGTATAACCCTAAGAACAGCTGCAGTTTGAACCTTTCCAAGTCAGAAGGAGGCTGGTAGCCGCCATTTTGACTCCACCCCCAGCATGAGGGGAAGCCGGGCTGACTGAAAATCAGTGATGATAGAGACCGGTTTCTTTCACCCATATTGGCCTGCAGCCCTAAGCTAGGCTTCAGCCCCAAATTTAGCAGGGAGGAAGCTGGCGGACCCTACAATAGCTTATCCAGGTAACTGCAGGTATATTTGGCTGGCACAGACTAAATAAATGGAAATCTACCAGGATAACTGTGGTCATCTTGGGCCCGCATGGCATAGATTGCTGCCCACACTTGCAGCTCCATCCCTGCCCCAGGCATAGGAGAAAGAGTCGTGAAGCTTCATTAGTCTCTCTGGGCAGCTACAGTCTAGGTCTGCATGTGTTGGATTATTCCACATAGCTGACAAAGGAGAAAGTTGGGAGAAACTTCATTGGTCCTTGGGGCAATGAGGGTAGCTTGAGCCTCCACAGCTTATAGCACCAACTAATTCCTTGGCTCCTACTACACAACCAGCAAGGGAGAAAGGGCAGGAAGCCCTAAACTAAAGAGACAAACTGCACCTGGAATAAATACTCTAGTAAGCCATATGCCAAGACACCAACAAAAAATTACAATCCATGCCAAGAAACAGGAAAATATGGCCCAGTTAAAGGAACAAGATAAGCCTCCAGATGATATAAAGGAGTTGAGACAACTAATCATAGATGTTCACACAAATCTTGTTAATAAATTCAATGAGCTGGCTAAAGAAATTAAGGATATTAAGATGACATTGGATGAACACAAAAAAGAATTTGAAAGCAAACATAGAAAAATAGCAGATCTTATGGGAATGAAAGCTGCAATAAATGAAATAAAAAATACACTGGAATCATATAATAGCGGATTTGAGGAGGCAGAAGAAAGGATTGATGAGCTTGAAGAAATGGCCTCTGAAAGTGAACATACAAAAGAACAGATGAAGGAAAAACTGGAAAAACTTGAACAAGGTCTCAGGGAACTAAAAGAGAGCAAGAGACGTGCAAACATATTTGTCATGGGTGTCCCAGAAGGAGAAGAGAAGGGAAAAGGGGCAGAAAGAATATTTGAAGAAATAATGGTGGAAAAATTTCCCAATTCTATTGAAGGACATAGATATCCGTGTCCAAGATGTACTCCCATCTGAAAAAATCCAAATAGACCAACTCTGAGACATATACTAATGAGAATGTCAAATGCCAAAGACAAAGAGAGAATTCTGAGAGCAGCAAGAAAAAAGCAATGCATAACATATAAGAGATACCCAATAAGATTAAGTGCTGATTTCTCACTAGAAACCATGGAGGCAAGAAGACAGTGGTATGATATATTTAAGATACTGCAAGAGGAAAAAGTTCCAGCCAAGAATCTTATATCTGGCAAGATTGCCTTTCAAAAATGAAGGTGAATTTAAAATATTCACAGATAAACAGAAAATGAGAGTTTGTAACCAAGAGAACTGTTTTGCAGGAAATACTAAAGGGTGTGCTACAGCCTGAAAAGAAAAGACAGGAGAGAGAGACCCAGAAGAGAGTTTAGAAATAAAGATTATATCAATAAAAGTAACTAAAATAGTCAAAAGAGCAGTGAAAATAAAATATGACAAATAAAACCCAAATATTCAGGAAAAAACTTAGTCAATGATGTAAAGCACTTGTATTCAGAAAGCTACAACTCATTGTTAAAAGAAATTTTTAAAAGTCCTAAATAGACATGGTAAATATCATAAAAAAGTATTAAACTGTACTGTCTAAAATGTAAACTATACTGTAAATCATTGACAATGTTTAGTAGCTATGTTTCACTATCTGTATAACAGTTATAACAATGCTACCATCCACACACACACAAAAAAGTTTTAATATGGGGTGGGGAAGGGGGAGGGAGTTTGGGTATATAGGAATCTCTAGTATTCCATGTGTGACTTTGCTGTGACCTAAAACTTTTTTGAAAACTAAATGAAAATTTGGGAGACACTGGGGAATGAGAGGGGGAAGGTATCACTGGACATCCGATAATGCAGTGATAAAAGGAGAAATAATAATAATAATAATAATTAAAATTTTTTTTCTTTTGTTTTTTCCCATTTTCTTTTTTTGAATGTCCCAATCCATTAATTATATTTTATTTTTAGTTCTTTTTTTCTGAATTTCCTTGTATTTTCTCTCTTGCATTTACGCTTATCACTATTATTTCATTTTCCTATTAATCGTATTTGGTTATTATATGGGCTTCATATTCAGGGAAGGTTTAGGTCACAGAAGGGTTACAATGAGTGCTGCAGAGGATCATTGGTGGGGGGTGTCTGGGTTGGGGGATTCATGGGAGTAAGTTCATCTGAATATACATGAAAATTATATAAAATTGTTCAAATGATCAAGGGATGAGGCATGGTCACGGTGGATAGACAATCACTCAATAAATGAGGGAATACTGAATTCCCAGCCGGGAGAGCTCTGCCACATTCTCCAAGGGAGCAACAACAGTCCCCGAGTGCAGGGGCAGTGTCTGGCAAAAGGGGATGGCCCACTGTTGGGTTCTTGTTATTGATGACTAGCCTTATGAGTCTATGCTCTTGTAATTGAAACTTGGCCTACTGTTATGGGGTACCTAAGGGTTGCCACCTGAGAGCTTCCTTGTTACTCAAATGTGGCCTCTCTAAGCCAAAATCAGCATATGAATATTCGCATTACCTTCCCCCAAACGGGGGGACATGACTCCGGGGATGAGCCTCCCTGGCAACGAGGGACTAATACCAAGTGCCAACTGGAAACATGACTGGAAAAACAAAAACAAAACAAAAAAAAACCTTGAATGAAAGGGGGAAAAGGTAAAGACAAATGAGTTCATGTGGCTAAGAGACTTCAAAGAGAGTCGGGAGGTCATCCCAGAGGTAACGCTTGCGCACACCTCAGTAGGATCTCATAGAACACCAAAGTGGATATCACCCCACACAGAGGGGCTCCTGAGGGTTCTGGAGACACCAGGTCCTATATAAGGGGGGATAGCCCCAGAGATTGGTGCCTTATCAGTGGGCTCTACTTTGGAATCTGTGCTCCTGAGAGTGACAGAGTTGGACTCAAATAAGTCCTCCCTGCACATGGTCCATCAGACCCTTCTATTCAAACCTATATGTGATGCTGGAGTTTGTAGGTGTAATTCCAGAGACTGGAGCCTCTGGCCTGCCTATGTGCCAGCTGTGCCTGGAATCTCGGTGGAGCTGCAACTCCTACTCTACAGCTCAATGGATTCACCCAAGTCACCTGGTGAGGAGACGACGATGATGGACAACGGCCATCCCAGGGAATGGAGAGAGCCTGCAACTGAAGGCAGGATAATCCCATCCACCGTATCCATGGGATATAAGCCCACTCTCACTTGGAGATGAAGTGGACATCACCATTCCAGTCCCCTCAGGATTGGGGGAAAAGCTATGGACTAGAGTGGACTTAATAATATTCTGTTGTAAACATATTGGGATTCAAGCAATGGAAGAAATTATAACAGTGAGGTGAAGCCAGTGGCCACTAGACGCTTTTGGGGCAGGGAGGAGAATGGCAGTTGTAATACAGGGGTTTTTCAGGACTTGGGGGTTGTCCTGAGTGACATTGTGGTGACAGATATAGGCCATTTTAGAGGAGCATATACCATGCAGAACTGTGTGGGAGAGAGGATGGCCTATGATGTGAACTGTGGTCTATGCTTAGTGGCAAAGCCCCAGGATGTGTATATCCATTGCAGGTGATGTGCCACACTAATGAAAGAGGTTTATGTGAGATGTTATGGGAGGTATGGGAGGTGGAGATCATGGGAATCCCTGTAATTTTTTGTAACATCTATGTAATCTAAGCATCTTTTAAAATACATATGAAAAATAAATAAATAAATAAAAAATAAAATTATAAAAAAAAAGTCCTAAATAATTGGAAGAACATTCCAAAAAGACTAAATATCATTAAGATGTCAGTTCTACTCAAACTGATATACAGATTCAATGAAATCCCAATAAAAATTCCACCAGTATTTTTTAAATAAATGGAAAACATGATTATCAAATTTATTTGGAAGAGTAAGGGGTCCTGAATAACCGGAAACATCTTAAAAAGGACAAGCAAAGTTAGAAGACTGATTTCCAGACTTTAAGTTGTATTACCTAGTTACAGTGGTAAAAACAACATGGTACTGGCATAAAGACAGACATATAGACCAATGGAACTGAAATGATGGTTAAAAAACAGACCTTCACATCTATGGTCAAGTGATTTTTGACTAGCTTGTCAAACCCACCCAACTCGGGCAGAACAGTCCATTCAACAAAGAAAATTGGATATCCATAGCAAAAGAAGGAAAGAGGACCCCTATCTCACACCCTATATAAAAATTAGCACAAAGTGCCTAAATATAAAAGCAAGAACCGTAAAGCTTCTAGAAGAAAATGTGCGTAAATATCTTCAAGATCTGGTGGGAGGTGGTGGATTCTTAAAAGAGATAAGAGGAGGACTGAGATGGACTACTGATGTTTAACATATGTAGAAGTTTTAATTAGCTTTACTGTAAAAGTGTAGAAATGTACAGAGTTGATGGTAACACATTATAGTGAGTAACATCTAGTTTATAAATGGGAATGAGGCTAAAAATGGTAGTCTAGAGATGTAAATGCCAATTGACAGAAAGCTAGAGAATAATCTAGGGACTGAATCGCACAGTAAACCCAGAGGTGGATGCGAATTGTGGTTGATGGTACAGATGCAAGAGTGTCCTTTGTGAGCTAAAGCAGATGTCCATCACTATTGCAGGGTGGTGGGAATGTGGAGAGGCATGGGAAAAATACAACTGGGGTGACCTATGGACTGTGGTTAACAGCAATAATGTAAGATCTTGCATCTATGTCAAATATGTACTGTGTTGATAACGGGGGAGTATGGAAAATGTACACTGTGGACCTGGTAATAATAGGATGATATTATCTCATAATCTGTAACAAATGTTCTACCACAGTGTGGTGTGTTGATAGAGGGGTGTTGTTTGGGAAATATGCACATATGCATGATTGTTTTGTAAATTTACAAATTCTATAATAAAAATTTATTTTAAAAATAATAAGGTGGGTTGGGGGAAAAATATACCAAATGTAAGATAAGGACTATAATTAGTAGTGAGATTTTGACAATGTTCTTTCATAATTTGTAACAAATGTCTCATGACAATGCAAGGTGTTGGTGGAGGGTTGATGGATGGGACCCCTGTATGATGTTATGAATGTTTGCTTTGTAACTTCACAACTTTTACTATACACTTATTTGTTTAAATATGTTCATGTATAAATGATATAAAAACTAATAATAATAGGATGGGTTGGGGGAAAATACTTTGGTCAGAAGTAATATTTTGAGGATGCTCTTTAATCATTAGTTAAAAATGTTTCACAACAATGCAAGGTTGTGGTATGGTGAGGTATGTAGACCTGTAGGATGTTATGTATGTTTTGTTTTGTAAGTTCACAACTATTACTATACATTTATTGTTTATGTATGTTCATGTATGAGTGATATACTTCAATAAATTTTAAACAAATTGAATACAATGTTTCTTTCCTTTTCTTTTTTTTAGGAAGTACTGAGGATTGAACCTAGGACATCATACATGGGAAGCTGGTGCTCAACCACTGAGCTACATCCGTTCCCCTAGAATGTTTCTTTTTAAAATAATGAGCACCTCTGTACAAATAAGAAGTGATTGTCAAGATACTATTGTTAAGTAAGAAAACAAAACAAGGTTTTGGACGGTGCATATAGTATATTTCTATTTTTCCAAGAGCTGAAATGAAGCAAAATAATAATATTATACTGTATAAATAATATATGCAATGTATAATATGCAATGCATAATATATATCATGTTATATATTTATCAATACATATAATATAGTATATACCATATAATACATATATAGAATATGTAATACATAGCATACAGTATATACAGTAAGATATACATTTGCCTATATATGCATTCTGAATAATATTTGTTACACATGCACAGAATATTTCTAGAATGTTTATAAGTCACAGGAAAAGCAGTTAACTTCAGAGAAGGAGTTAGGTTGTTCGGACAGAGTATGATGGGAATGGATAGTTTTTACTTATACCTTTTTTTTTTTGCTTCTGAATTTTTTAACAATTAAACATATTCAAATGTGTTTAAACTTTTTAAAATAATTCTGATTTCGAATGTTACTTCATCATTCAGATTTTTAAGAACAGTCTTAAAGAAAACTTTTTAAAGAACCCTATTGTAAACAATGGACTATAGCAACAGAACAATTACAAGAATGTTCTTTCACGAATTGTAACAAATGTACCACACTAATGCAAAATGTTATTATAACAGTAGGGTGGCATATGGGAACTCCGTCTTTTATATGTGATTTTTCTATAAGCCTACACCTTCCTTAGTAAAAAAAAAACCTGCCACCCTATATTTAATTACTAGAATGGACGAGACACCAACTATTCAGGGAGAGAACTGACCAGGAATAAGTGGAGCAGCTGTGGTTATCGTAGTTATCATGTCTCAACTCGCAGTTAGCACGGGGCAGTACTAGGAAACAGACCCTGATAGCCAGGTTCCAGGAAAGTCTAGTAAATACTCTCATATACCAACTCACAGATAAAATACAAACTTCTGGTGGAGGAAATCATTAATGTTATTTTCAGTTTTGTCTTGGCAATGGCTAGGAACACTGGACTGCTTCTATGGGGATTCTGTGACTCTCTGTAGTTGGTTTTCTTTTAAAAAAAAAACCCCCAAAATAGACTTTTTCTTTCTTATTCTAGTCATCCTTGCCTAAAAGCAGAACAACGATTGTGCAGTTGTACTCCATCTTGGGTAATAACATGACTACCGTTCTACAAAATTCAGTATCAAATGCAAGACTGAAATTCCTGTTCTAGCAGCTGGCACATGCCAAATACCCATGAAATGTTTATGGCATGAACAAATGACTCAATGAAATTAGCATTTCCTCACGGTCATTTCATCACCCTCAGCTTTTTTATGGTTCCTTGGTGTGATTTAACATAAATGTCCATCAGAGTGTAATTTCCAGGCCAAACAAGCTGAAGGCTGTATGGTCTGGGAAGTTTCCAAAGGAGGAAAAGCATAGGGGAAAGTTCTTAAGCCCAGCAGCAGACAGGCTGGGATGACACGCACGGAGAAGATGCCTGCTTCCAGGAGCACATGAGAGGGAGCACGGGGATAAGACTATCGCTGAGTGTCTGAGTGTGATTCAGGGCAAAGGGGAGGGTTTGATCAACAGGGGTCACCCGCTCCAGAATGTTTTCAAAGAGAGGCTTCAGATTTCACCCAGAAGCTGAGACCTTGGGCAAAACGTGCTTGACTATTAGGATAGGGAAGATTTATCTGGATCAGGTAATTTATATTCTGCCAGTGAGTCTTGACTCATCTTTCAGGAGGAATGGATGTATTTCCATCCATCACTTAAGTCTAATACTTTCCTGGGCTCGCTTACTAGGGTCATGTCAATTATTATTTTTAAAACCAGATGCCACCTTCACCTAGGATAGCTGATTGATTTTTACTTGCTTCAGGAAGTTCTGCGACCTCATGTCCATGTAGGCTACTGCATGAGACAATGAAACCGCATGACGATTGCTCAACTATATCTCAGGATTGAGTGCTGACATTCTGCCTTATTGTTCTATGATTGTATGTGCTCATACTAGACAGTAGTCCAAGCACCCAGCCAATTGTTTCTCAACTGCATTCATTTTCAAATAAAAACTGGTGCTTTTTCCTGCATGTTTCTTCTTCCCTCTATAATATTTAGTCAATAGACAAATGAAGAGCCTCTCTGAAGTACTTGCCAGAGAAGCTGAAGAGCTATGAATTCTCCTACATGACGAAATTAAAATTCATTTTTGTTTAAAATAGTACTATGTGGTCAACTGTGCTGCAAAAATTCTAGGGGCTCTTTTAGGAGTAATATCCACTCCTAACTATTGTGTCCATTTTTTTTTTTTCAGTACACATAGAAAGGGGCTGTTTGTATCATCTTTCCTTCCAGCTAGTAGAAACTTGAGTGAGGGATATGACATAGTAACTTAATTTAGAATATTGTTTTTTAGTAGAGTCTTGTGAAACATGGAATCAGCTAAAATAAAATAAAATAAAATATTTTATGTTATTAAAAATCACAGGATACCTCCTAAAGATTCCTAGATCTCAAGATTTTGAGGAAGTCTATAAACCTGACAGGTAGTAAGTTCTCATCAGGAGGTGAACCTTTGTATACAAAGCATGGACTTTTCTCAGCAATCAGCCAGGAAGAAGGCTTTTTCAGATCATATTGCTCTCACAAAGGCAAAATAACCTGTGGCAAATTATTTGAAAAATTCCACACATTAGCTCCAGAATTGGGGAGAGGCTGCACCTTTTTCTCCCTTCACTGTTACTCATTTCCTGCCTTTTGGCTGGCTCACAGACCTCAGCTCTATTTAGTGTATTCCAGGAGCTTAGACTTCAGCATTTTGTCACACCTGTCTATAGCCTGATACCCATTCACCTGACAACACGCCTCTCCTGTCTTATGCTCAAAGCCCCTTTATCCAATTCTTCTCTTGAGGCAGTATCTTTTCAACTGCTTCGTGAAATGTAGCAGAAGTCCCACTGTACAAATTCGTATTTGTTCTTATTCAATTGAAATATATAATAGCATAATCAACCAGGGATTTGAATCACTAATAATGTCTACATTCTCATACAAGCTTTGCAGAAAATGCAAAATCACTCAACTATTTCCTCTGGTAAAGTTCAAAGCCTTGTATTGGTAAATAAACAATTGTTCTCAAAACTGGACCTTTCTTGAAAAAGGTCATTAAGACAGTTACTTCCATTAAAAATAAATTTGTGTTATTTGAAATATCATGTGTCCTTTGCCAAAATGTTTATAAGAAGAGATTTTTAGAAATTGAGTTTCTTTGGAGATACAGTTTACTGATAATATTTATCACTGAAAAATTAAAAAAATAAATCAATCCTTATAATATTCTCCATATATATAATCAAATAATATTAAGCTGCTGACCTTTTTGTTATAAAATATCAAATTTTATAATTACATTAAACTTAAAGAGTGGCCATTATTGATTATATAATGATGACACTCTATATAATGGAGTACAAATTTAGTACCCAATATCTTTCTTCATATCAAATTCTAAAAAAGCAGCCTTAAATTTGAAATTTATTATTGGTCCTAAAAGGCTATTCTTGGGAATTGCAGGAAGATGGTGTCAGATTAGGAAGGCAGTGCTCAGGTCTGTCACAATAGCAGTGGAGAAAGAGCAAAAGCTATCCAAGGGACATGCTTTGGGGGTCAGCACACCAGGACAGTGCTTCACAATTCCCAGGATGGTGAGCGACAGAGAGACGAAGAACCAAAACAACAAAAGTGAGTTACCAAACCCCCATAGTGGCTGATCATGTACAGCTGGCCTTGGGAAGAGAGCAGGGCAGCTGAGCCCAGAGAGAAACAAGCTCCTGGAAGATCGGAAACCAGGAAGCCTGAACTCTTGGCAGACATTGGAAGCCATCTTGCTCCAACGCATGACAACAGACTTTGGTGAGGGAAGTAACTTATGCTTTATGGCCGGGTAACTGTAAGCTTCTACCCCAAATAAATACCCTTTATAAAAGCCAACAGATTTCTGGTATTTTGCATCAGCACCCCTTTGGCTGACTAATACATTGCCTGAGTTCCACTTGAACTTAGACATATTTCCTATCATTATTGATTTCTAACTTTACCACTTTAAAGTCAGAGAATGTATTTTGTCCCAGGTTAGGTTCCCCAGGGAAACAGACTCTAAGACACAGTTTAGTGTGCAGGACATTTACTGGGGAGTTAGTGCTCTTAGAATCAACACCTCCAGAGAGGAACAGGTTGAGCAGAGGAAGAAGACTTGTTCTGATCTCTACAGTGAGCACTAGAATGGGTCTGGCACTTCAGAGTGGTCCTGATTTGGGGTACCTCTGCATTGATCAATCACTGGGTGAAGGATGCCCCTAGAAGAAGATACATGACCTTAAGTGAGACAGTTTATTCAACTGTGGCAATCCCAAAGAGCTCTCTTACTTTGTGGCATGATAATTGGTCACTTTTAGTGATTTTTTCTTATGTGCTCAAAAATTATTTTCTTTTGATTACATATTTTAAGCACACTAGATAATTGTGTTTTGATTTTCTATATCTTTGCATGTTTTTTCATTGGGGTGCTAGATAAAAGTGACATCAGTTTTATTTTTATATATTAATTTAGTAGAATGAATTCTTGTGTTATTGGAAATTAAATCAATATAATATTTTCATTTATCACATTGTTTATGCCTGAATCATTCAACTATTTTTGTATTCATTTACCTAAGAAAAATAATTTGTGAAAAGAGAAGTGCTGTTTTTCCATCTCCTAGTCATATAATTTCATTAGTTTTACCAAGGTCATTTTAGTGAAGATCAAGGAATAAGTGAGAAAATATAAATGAGAGAAAGTTATAAATTAGGGAAAATTGTAGACATGTTCTTTATCATTTTTCCTCTAATTAAAAAATAATTTATATACCTTTTAATTCTTATGTTTACAAGCACACACATACACCATAATAGTTTCAAATTCACATAAGCTATGGAGGCATTTTACTTTCTTTAAGCAAAGCTAGTCATTCCCAATGTTGTATTTGTATAATTTTCCTTTTTACCCTGAATATAATGTCCTCTTCTGAGTCTCATTCATATTAAACATTTTTCTTAGATTCTGTCTTGGAAGACATAAATAAAGTTTCAAAAGGTGAAAGAGAACCTGCCACTTTGTTAATTTTAATTAACCCAAAACTGACTTACCCTAAAAGGCAAAGATCATCCTTTCTTTTGCTTGAAGAAAAATATTATTTACATATTTCCCGGGCATCTTTTCTCATATTAGATATTTTAACAGGGACCAGTCATATATTAGACACAGAGTGAACATAAGACTCAGGGACTCCGCTCTTCCTCTCCTGGTGCTATTTCATGGAACATTCTCAGTATTCCATGTGGCCTTGCTCTACCTTGACAACCAAATATGTACCTCAGTCCCGCCTCTATGTTTGAGGTCCAATGTCAGTCAACTACAGGATTTTTCTTCCTGCATATCTTGCCATTGTCTCCAACTTAAGTTCAAAACCTAGTTCATCAGCTATTGCTGCCCATTTTCATACATTGACTCTTTTTCAACTTTCTTTCTCCATCAATAGTACCATTATGGAAACAAGATACCCAGCCTTCAAACTGGTATGTTATCTTTAAGTAACCTTCTAACTCTTTTGGCTTTTGTAAGCCATAAATCCTATTAGTTTTTCCTTTAGAATTTGCCCCATGTATCTCTTTTCCTCCCAGTTTTCCTGATTACCACCGGAATTCTGGTGCTAATCAAACCACACCTTGAAAAGGTCAGCAGCAAACAGTCAGTGTAAGTTACAGGGCTAGATAAGAAAGCAAGGACCATGGAATCAGAAACCTAGATTCAAGCTGTGGCTATGAGCTTACTCTCAGTATGAAAATACAGAAGGTACATAAGCTTTCTTAGTGTATATTTTCTTCTCTGTAAAACTTGCATAAACTAGTTAAATGTATGGTTCAAAGAATGAATAAGATCATGTATATAAAGTGCCTGGTATCATAATAAATCACTAATTCTAAGTGAATGCTTTCCACAACACCAGTGATCATATCTTATATTCCTCATAGCGAATATGTAAGGTAATCATTATATGGAAAAGGAAACTTATACCTAGAGGTACTAAAACTTCCAGGAATTCATTCAAACTGATGAATGCTAGATATAGATTTAAAATTTAAGAGTGTATGAGTTCAGACACCCTGCTCTTTATTATTATTTTAAATTCATATGCATTAAAGTTGACTTTTTGGGTTAGTGTACAAGCCTGAGTTTTGCCACCTGTGTAAATTCATTCACGCAGCTACCATCACAGTTAGGATCCAGGAATGCTATCACTTCCAAATACTCTCTTATGGTGTCAAGCCCTCTCTCCATCCCTAAATCCTGGCAAGGAATGATCTGTTCTTTGGGCTAATATAGTTTTTCCTTCTCCAGAATTTCATATAAATGGAATCATGCCATATGTAATCTTTTGAGACTGGCTTTTTTGCTCAGTAAAATACTGTTGAGCTTTATTCATGTTTTCACACGCATCACTATTTCATTCCTTTTAGTTGCTGAGTAATATTCCATTGTATAGACGTAGTACAATTTCTTTTTTCATTCACTTGTTGAAGGACATTTGGGATTCTTTCAGTTTTTGACAATTATTAATACAGATGCTATAAATAGTTGTGTACAAGTATTTGAGAGAACATGTTTTCATTTGCCTAGAAGTGGGATCTTTTGGTAGATGTGTTAGATGTGTCTTTGACTTTGTGACACACAAATTTCCAAAGTTACTGTACCATTTTGTACTACCACCACCAGTGTTTGAGAGTTCAAGTTACTTCAGGTCTTCACCACTAATATGTGGTTTTAGGAGTTCTCAATGTGGTTTTTATTTGAAATTCCAAAATGGCAAATGATGTTGAGCATATTTTCATGTGATTATTTTCCATCCATGTATCCTCTTTGGATCAGGGTTTTACAAGGTTTTGACCACTTTTAAATTATTTTATTACTATTGGAATTTGAGAGTTCTTTATATATTTTGATCCTTTGTTAGATATGTTAGATATTTTCTTCCAGTCTATAACTTATATCTTCATTCTCATAACATTGTCTTTTACCAAGCAATTTGTTTTTAAATTTTTGATGAAGTTCTATTTTTTCTTTTGTGGATCATGCTTTCGGTATTATATCTAAAAATGTCTTGCATAACCCAATATCACATTTTCTCCTATGTTACCTCCTAAAATTTTAATAGTTTTCCATTTTCCATTTTGATCTATGATCTATTTTGAGTTAATTTTTGTAAAAAGTATGAGGATTTTGTTGAAGCTTATTTTTGAGTATAGATAACCAATTGTTCCAACACAATCTGTTGAACTCTATTTTTACTCAGTTGTATTATTTTCTCAAAAATCAATTGTCATAGTTGCATGGGTCTATTTCTATAATTCCTGTATTTTCTATTGATCTCTGTGTCTATCCACTCACCTAGAAAACACGATTTTGATTAGTTGCTTTATTGTAAGTCTTGAAATCGAGTGGTAGGAGTCCTCCAATATTGCTCTTCTTTAGTCTTGAGCTGACTATTTTAGATTCCAAACTCTCCATATAAATTTTTGAATGAGTTTGTTGATATTTACAAAATATTTTGCTAGGATTTAGATTGGGATTACGTTGAACCTATATATCAAGTTGAAGAGAATAGAAATCTTAGCAATCATGAATCTTCCAATCCATGAACAAGTTCTATATCCTCTATTTAGGCCATTTTTCAAATTTCTCTAATGTACATTTTTAGTTTTCAGCATATTGATCCTGCACCTAAGTGTTTTCTTTTTGTTTTTGTCTCTTGTAAGTGGTTTTTAAAAAGTTGCAATTTCCAATCATTCATTGATAGAATTCCAGGTACATTTGATTCTTTTAAATCTTAAATGTGTGTCATTTGATATTGCTGAACTAATTTATGTAGACAATCATGTTTTTCACAAAGACAGACAGCTTTATCTCTTCCTTCCAGGTACTTATGTTTTGTTTTTTGCTTTTTCTTGAATTATTTCACTGCCTGGACTTCCATTATGTTGAAAAGGGTGGTAAAATTGGATAGCATTTCCTTTAGACATGCCTTTAAAGCATGCAGACTTTAAGCATTAAGTATGATACTAGTTGTGGGTGTTTTTAAAATGCCATTTATATCATTAAGGAAGTTCCTTCTATTTCTTATTTGCTGAGAGATTTTATCATCTATGGATATTGAATGTGTCAATTTTTTTTTTTTGCATTGATTGATAGGCTCATGTGATTTTTCTTCTTTCATTTGTTAATATGATGAACTACATTTGTTGCTTTTCAAATATTGAAACAGCCTTATATATCTGGGATAAACGCCACATTGTGTTGGTGTATTTTTCTTGTGATATTTTGCTGGATTCAATTTATTGATTTTTTCAGGGATTCGTGTCTGTGTTCATAAAGGTAATTGTTCTGTAGTTTTCTTTTCTTGAACTACCCTTATCTGCATTTGGTATGAGTTATATTGTCATTATAAAATGCGTTGAGTAGTTGTTGCTTCTCTTCTGTTTCTGAGAGATATAACATAAAAAATTTATGTTTTATATTCTTTACATATTTTGTAGAATTTGTCTATGAATTCATTTGGGTGTGAAGGTGTTTTTTTTGTATTTTTTCCCCCACATGGTTTATATCATTGAATTCAATGTCTCTAGTAGGTACAGGATTATTTAGAATATATTTAAATTATCTAATTCTTCTTGGAAGAGTTTTGGTAGTTCATAGTTTTAAAAGAATTGGTTTATTTAAGCTAAGTTGTAGAAGTTGTGTGCATAGAGATATTAGCAATATTTCCCTTATTACCTTTTGGAGATCTGTGACATTTGTTGTGACACCTCCTCTTTCATTCCTGATATTGATAATTTAGTTTTTCTTTGACAATGGTATTAGCAGTTTATCAATTTTTTTTTTCAAGGAAACAGCTTTTGCTTTCATTGAAAACCCCATCAGAATTTCTTGTAATTTTTGCTTTCAACTATCTTACATGATAATGAACAGAAAAGAAGAAAATAGTCTATTATAGTTAACTATTTCCATCTATATTTCTTTTCTTTCATTCCTCAAGTTTCATGTTTACCTCTTGTATCATTTTTTCCCACCTGAAAAATTTCCTTTACATTTCTGTTTGAGCAAGCCTGATGATGACAAATTCTCTCATTGTTCCTTTTCTGAGAATTTCTTTATTTTGCCTTCGTTCATGAATGATATTTTTTTTGGATATGGAACTCTGCAAGATGAGAGTTCTTTTTTTTTTTTCTTTCAGTACTTTAAAAATATTGT
Organism: Cabassous unicinctus; assembly: GCA_029593785.1. NCBI lineage: Eukaryota > Metazoa > Chordata > Mammalia > Cingulata > Chlamyphoridae > Cabassous > Cabassous unicinctus. Next base: position 122,577 of record JAQZBX010000033.1, read on the forward strand.
GCAGCTTCCTGCTGGCCTCCTTGTTTTTTGATGAGAAATATGCAGCTATTTGAACTACTGTTCCCCTAAATATAATTCATTGTTTTTTTGTAGCTTTTTTCAGGTAAGTTTTGTCTTTTATTTTCAGCAGTTTGATTGTGATATATCTGTACATGAATTCTTTGGAACTCATACTGTTTAAGGTTTTCTAAGCTTCTTGAACTTGTAAATTCATCTCTTTCATCTGATTTGGGAAAGTTTGAGCCATTATGTCTTCATTTTTTTCTTCAGTTTCATATGCTTTTTCATCTTCTTCTATAACTCCAGTGACATAAACGTTAGCTCTTTTGCTATTTTCCACAGGTCCCAATCTACTGGAAAGATTTTTTTTTCCAATAAATTTGCTGTTGTATCAATTTCTAACTATTTATCTTCAAGTTCCCTGGTTCCTTCAATTGCTATGCTAATGAGTCCATCCAGTGAAATTTTTATTTTGGTTAATGCAGTTTCATTTCTAAAATTTCAATTTTTGTCTTTTTAAAATATGTAAATATTTTCTACATCTTCACTGAGGCTTTCTAATTTTCCATTCGGTCTGAGAGTGATTGCCTCTACTTCTCGGCGCATCGTTGTAATAGCTGCTTTAAAGGCTTTGTCTGGTAATTTCAACATCTGCATACCGCAGCAAGGTCGGCCTCTGTTATTATCATTTCCTCGGCAAGATGTGGAGATTTCTAGTTCTTCAGGGGCTGAGGGATTTTGAGGGATTGTACCCTAACAATTGTGACTATTAGTTGACTCAGGATCTCCTGTTAAAGGCTGTGAAGAAGGCTGGTTTTGTTTTGTGTTGTTCCGTTTTAGCAGGAATTGCCTTGGATAGGTTCAGCCCACTGGTTTCTACTCACCTGTGAGCTGTGGTTCCAGCATCAGTCCGATTTTCAGAGACTTTACAGTACTATTTTCACCCGTCCCACGTGTGTACAATCCAGGGGCCAGTCAGTAGCCTGGGCAGTGCTCTCCCTCCTGCTTCAGTTTTCAGAGCTTTGGGTTTGTGACTGAAGTGTCAGATCCATTCGCGAGCAGCTCATGGGTAGACCAAGACTTCACACATAACTTAAGGTGACTAATTTCCTGCACTTCCCCTTCTCGCTGATCTACCTGATATTTTTGGACTCCCATGTGCCCCCTTACTGAGCCTGTTCCTAGAAAGCTGGGTTTTATAATTTGTGTGTGTCAGTCTTTGTGGCCAAGTAGTGAGAGGTTAGAGTCAAAAAAGCACCTGGGATCCCCCATGCTCTAAGGATAGTTCTAGTCAGAGAGAAAGGCTCCCCTCCCTCAGCTTTAGACACCTACCAGGAAATCACTGCCCATCACTGTCACCACCACTGAGAAGCTGCTGGGGGCTGAGACAGGAGACAGCACAATAAACAACCAACCGACCAAACAAACAAAAAACAGGTAATTTCTCCTACTGATTTTTGGGGGCCCTCTTTTTTCACCTTAGGGCAGAAACAGCGGTCTCCTCTTAGAGCTCTTTCTATCCTCTTCTGCTGTGCGGTTCTGGGTTTCAGAATGACTTTGAATTGGGAGATTTTAGAGGGGAAAGAAGTGGGAAACTCCTCACCAGTTTGGTTGTACTTTGAGTTCTGGTTTCCTTGCCCAATCTGTCCTTAATCGTCAGGCTTCTAATAACTGCTTTAGGCATTCTGTCTGGGGTTTTTAATTGCATTCAGTGGGAAGGCAGGATGGAGTGTGCTTATTCTCCCTTGACCAGAACTGGAAAAACAGAATCCATGTTCTTTTTTTTTTTTAATCTTTATTTTTAAGAATCCATGTACTTAACAATACTTAGCTATATTACCTGGCACACAGGAAGTTCTCATTTACTTGTGACTGCTACTATCATTAATGTTATTTTCCACACCTTCAATCTCTTTATTTCATCTGACATGTGGTTATTTAGTATCTGCGTGTCCCCGGCATAACAGATACACTGATAATATTTTAGAACCTTCATTACCGAAATGATTCATGGCAGGCAGATATTTAACCCACGTGACGAATTTGTATTTCAAATGACTAATCTGGTTGTTCTCGCTGTAGTTTCCTTTTCTACTTCTCACTCAAATGTACTCCTCTGTGGGAAAAAAAATTAGAACTCAACCAGTGAATTTAACTGGGCTTTAGAAACATTCCCAGTTAAGGATACAAGTATCGACAGTAAATAAAATAAATGGAATCTTTTCGCTGACTTGAATCCCAATGAACACACTTCTGAAATTCAAATAAAATCAGGTGCCTCAGAGAAAAATTCTTGAGTTAGTTTATTAACCACTGGAGAAGAGAGATGATGTTAGTAACAAGAAAGCGATGATGAATCAGCAAATGATTGCTCAGGCAGCCTCGTGGAGGGCTTGGAAAAGCCCCCTGGGAAATGTGGCTGTAATTCTGAAGAGGTACCACAAGGTGGAGCACTGCTCACAAAGTTGCACTGACGCCACGTTCAAAATGAACTGACGTGATTGAGAAGCAGAGCATGTTGTACTCCATTACCCAGATTTTATAGAAAAGAAACCCAGGTCAAAGAGGTCGAACAGTTTGCTAAAGATTATATTGTTATTTACTGTTTGAGTGAAGACAAATTATTCATGTGTGCAATTTATTTACTCAAAAATGATACATGGGCTGTGGGTACCTGAATGAGTCCCCTTCTCCCCCCGCTGCCAGAGGTGAAGAAGCGAGAGCCATCAAAAACTCATACGTTAAGTAGGAACACGGCTAAGTAATGCAGAATTTTAAAAAAATAGTTTACTGATTCAATGCTGACACATTCTTAGTGTCATTTTTGGTCAAAAGTCTTTTTAGGGTTTCTTTAATTCATTTAGGAATTCGATTATTAGGCAGTATTGAGCCTCATCTTTTCAGGAACGGTGCAGTCTTCAGAGGGAGAATATGAATAAAAGTAACAGGAATTATCTGAAAACCTCTATGTAAACAATTAAGTTATTTTGTGTCATATGAAGCCAGTCTTGGATTATTATTATTATTATTACTATTATTAGGAGGTATTGGGGATTGAATCCAAGACCTCTAAATGGGAATAAGGTGCTCAACCACTGAGCTACATCCACTACCCTGGAGATTATTTTTTTATAGTAGAAATTATGACTGTAAGACTTTTAGTTAAGGATTAAGCGATATGGATTGCCTGCCAAGTCTTTCAATAATGAGTTATAAAATCTTGAAGGATTTGTTTCCATTTTTTTGAAATTTAGGTTTCTCATATGTAAAAAAGGGGGGATTCAGATAGGTTATCTCTAAGATTTCTCTAACTTTTTTGTGATTTTATTCTGATAGGCAGAGTATTGGATCTACTTGGATTTATCTTTCTAGCTGTTTTGTTCATCTATGGAAAACTGAAAAGGAATCTGTGAGTAACACTCTTTCTTTCATCTAACTATACTTTATAAAGTAATAATACTGTGGAATATAGAAGAAAGCATACTGTTAAATGAAAAGATCATGACAATATGTATGTATACATAAATATATATATCTATCTAAGCATAGAATATAAGCCTAAAATTATATAACATTTTAATTATGAGATTACAAGATATGTTAATTATAATCTTTATTCTTTTCCCTCTTTTCCCCAATTTGTCTACAATGAACCGGCTTTGCGTTTATAAAAGGGAAAATTGATAATACATATGATAATGTATTTCCTACCACTTTAACCTGCCAGGCTTTCCCTAAGACTAGGACTATTCCAGCTGCCGGAATCACTCCCAGCACACACCTATTCCCCTGTTCTTTGTGTTTCTGATTAACTGATTTTGTTAGGTCTCTTTTTAGATCTCTGTTTCCTCCATTCCTCTGAGGACTTTCTGTGACTCATCAAGTCTGGCTTAGACACCATTCCTATGTCTCCTGAGAACCTGACTCTTCCCTTATTTTAGCACATATCTTCTTTATTTTAATTGTCCCTTTACATCACATTGGATTTTAAGCCTTGTGAGTATACTAAACCCACAAGACACTTCACAAATAAGTAATGAATGGAAGAATGCATCTGAAACAACCGCTATATCTGATAACCATTAAAAGCTCCAGTCCAAGGTAGAAACACAGAATACTTTCTTAATTGTATACCAAGAGACAGAGAAGTTATTATGCCAGGTTCTTTGCATGTGTTATCTCAGGAAACCTTAATGGCTACTCTAAAAGGTGGCCATTATTATTTCCATTTATCAGAGAAGAAGAAACAGAATCAGAAAGGCTACTAATGGAGTTATAAAACTAGAGCCATTTACTTCAAAGGCCATACATTTTGTACAATGCCTTGCCCACAAGGACACCTATTCTCCAGTTTGGAAACTTTAGTATTGCTCTTTCCATATTCAGAACAGCCTCAGTACTTCCTATCAAAATCCCCATGTAATTACTTGTTGGCAACTTCCTCTACAACATTAAGCTGCTCTGAGGGTTGAAACCACGTACTCTGTTTGCATTGTTCACTTTATCCAGGGTCCATTATAGTATTTTAAATTGTAATATGTGTTCATGAAAATTTAGAATGGTCAAGGGAAGACACCTTCTCTGTGTCAAAATTATTTATGAGGCAAACACAACTCTATGGGACATGAAGATAGGACAAAAAATGCTAAGAAAATTAAATTTACTGAGTCCTGATGATGTGGTAAGTTCTTATTTCTTAGGTTATCTTGTTTAACCCTCTCAACAATCCCAGAAAATAAAAACATATAGAATATTTTAAGTGTCCTGATAAAGTTGCCATTAGCAACCAACAATGAAGGTTTCCGTACCTTTGTATCTGATTTTAATGCCCTGGTTTTACTATTAAAAGCTGAATGAACTCATTCAAGCACTATTTATCCATAAATTCAAGCACTACTTATCCAAAGTTGTTGCATTTGTCATTGCAATCCACTCAAAGAGGAATTCAGGAACAAACTTTCTTTGGAAGAACTATCTGCCTAGCAGAAGAGATAAAGCTCAGAGAAGAAGGGAATAAATGGAAAAGGAATTGTTTTATTACTTGTCTTATAGCCTCAGTATGTTTTATAATAAATGGTAGGATCTAAGTTGTTTTCTTACTGTAGAAATTGAGTAAATAACTAGAATCTAAGCTAGAAAGAGGTTTTGCTTAAGAATTAAATTCTTTGGGAAGTTCAGTGAATGGGTAGCAAGTAGGACTACAGATTTAGCAAATCGAGGGCACTCACATTTGAACTTTAGATAAAAAATTACTGTAAGTATGCCCCACGGCACCATGAAATATTTGGGACATACTTAAATCATTTAAAAAATTTATTTGGAATTTAAATTTATCCAAACATCCTATGTTTTATCTAGCAATCTTAATAGAGTCAGGCACAATTCCAGGAGCAATACCTTTATTGTATTCTATGTAATTATATTCCCTGAAGTTGTGCAAAATGATGGTGTTTATGTATGTACACGATCTTTAGCTGTGTAGAAATAATTGATATTTACTAAAAACTTTACTGGGACTATGTCTTGATAAAAGGAGGAATGGAGAGGAAATGAAAATTATTTTTGTAGCAATGTAGATATATACTAAAGGAATGGGGAAATGATTTACAAATAAGAAATGTTTAAAGACCGAATTAAATTTCCTTCAAAATTTTATCTGGAACTAGTGTGGCTTGCTCTAGCAAACTGTTGCAAATTCCCTGAAGAAATTTATTGAACATCTAGTATTTTCAGTGTGCTACTAAATTTTTTTTCCACCAAAATTTAAGATACTCACATTCCTTAGGAAAGTTGTTTGTGAGACACAACTTTCTACAGCTCTGTATGGCTCTTTTTATGTTCATCTCGTAGGCATGAGTTTTTTTTTTTCTGATTTGAACTTTGTTACTCCCCTACGGAAACCAAACTAAAATAAAATAATGACAATACATAACTCAATAGTAGGGGCCAATGACTAGATACATTCTTTATTTTTATGTTTTTTATTTTTATTTTATGTTTTTTTTTTTTTAATTCACCTTTTATATCTATCAGTTGAATATGAGTCTGTGACATTCAAAATGATCCACCTAAGCACACTTTGGCATGACCATAATTATGAAGATTTCCCATCTTGCTTGTTTAGAAAAGTAGAAATTCAGTCCACAAAATCAACTGTATTTTTTAATCATGCTGCTCACTGTGTAAATCTTAGGTTGGTAAACTACAATGCTCATTCATGTACATATTGTGGATGGCAACTTTCACTCTACAACAGGAGAGGTGACTAGCTGCGACAGAGCTTGCATGGCCCACCATGCACAAAATATTTACTATATGACCCTTTACAAAAAAAAATTGCTGACTTCTGGTATTAACCAACTTTTGGACAAAGCACATATATTTTGAATACATTTTACAGCAATTGTCATAAATCCACTGTTACTTATTCACACCAGTATGTACACCAAGATGAATTTTTCATGCTAAAAGTGTCCTCAAAGAATATTCTATGCCTGTCAGCCTCCATACTCATTCCAAAATCATTCAAAATAGCTGGCATCAATTTTGTGCCATCTATATAAAGTTCAATTTTATATTTTGAACTTTAAATAAATGGTTTAATACTGCGTATTTTCTTCTGAGACTGGATTGCCCCTTTAATTGTGTTAATATATCTATGTAAATATCTGTAGTTCTGTCATTTTCACAGCTAAACACATTCCACTGTATGATATCACAAATCCATAATACGGTTGACAGACAAAGGGCAAGAGGTGGGACTAGTGTTAACGGAGCCAGGTGTGGTCTGGGGTCAGGACAGGCTAACGGCCACACAGGAATTGTGAGAACAAAGGAGCACAGGCAGAACCTTGGCAAATCATGGAGGGCGGAGATGGGCATAGATAACATACCCCGTCTCTCTTCCCACCCTCCAGTCCCTTATGCTGACTGTCCGTAATCCACTGGTCAAAAAGCCCAGGTGGTACAGTTCCTAGTGACCCATCGCCCTGGGCCGGAGCATGGCAGGACAGGGTGGAGACCTGGTCAGGGTGGAACCCAATCAAAGAGTAGCCAGCAAAATATATTCAGAAACTTTTCTAGAGTATGTGCCCAGGAGTGAATTGCTGGGGATTGAGTGGGCCCATCATTTTGAGTACTAGGCACAAAGTCATTTTCCAAAGTGATTGTATAATACTGTTTATAAACTCCCAAGTGTTGCTTAAAGTTTGCCTTTTCTCTACTTTCTTGTCAACATTAGATATTGCCAGATTTTTAGATTTTGCCAGTTTAGTCAGTAGAGAATGATACCTCAAAATAATTTTAATTTGCATTTTCTGATTCACATGAGCTTTAGCCATTCACATTTCTTCTTCTATGAATTGACTATTCATACCTCTTGCTCATTCTTTCTTAGGGTTTTTGTTTTTATTGATTTGTAGGTATTCTTTATATAGTCAGCCTTCTAATTTTTGCTAGTTTAATGAGATGCAAGTATTTTCTTTTTGTTGAATATTTTATACTTTAATGAAGTATATGATATCTTGGACTAAAGCATGACTCTAAGTGAACTGGAATCAAGAACAGTCGTATTCAAAGATTTTATCACGCTCTACCTCTTTCGATCTGTTCCATTAGACATAAAACAAAATTGTGCATATATGCTCTTTTGTTTCCTAAGTGGCTTTCCAAAATATCTGCCTAAACTTCCATATAAGTATTCCCCGATGAACCTTTCCCACAGACCCTCCAGATATACCCAATTTGTGAATTACAAGGTGAACTATATTTAAGCATCAAAAAGAATCTCTACTGAAGACGCAGAAAACCTAATTGTGTCCTAAGGGAGCCCTGAGTCTAGTTGGGACTAAAGCTGGATGTATGCTGACTTAAAACAGAGGTATAAACATTCTGCAGAAATTAAAGGAAAAAGGGAAAAGGGAAAAGAGTTGAGTCGTGGCATGGCTTTCCGTAGGGACCCCTTTAAGTTTGGCCTTGTTTATCGACTAGGATTTTACAACTTGAAATGAAAGATAAAGAGAAGAGGAAGAGCACAAATAAAAGTATAAATGTTTGAACTTCCTGATCGTTGCCAATGAAGAGCAAGTATTTGCTGTGCAGATAACTGGAAATATTCTAGGGGAAGATATTTCAAGAAAACTGTTTTCAAACAATGTAAGTCATATTGATTTTAATTCTGCTTGAAAAAGGAAGTTTTTAAAGGAAAGTATGCTATCTTTCAGAACTGTGCTTTAAGAAAATCATTGGGGCTATTCTGGTTAACCCAGGAATTAAAAAGGGGGGGGGGGTGTCTTATGTTACAGAGACCAATTAATTGACCAGAAGTAACACATTTCTGAATAAAGTATAAGTAGGAATGGGAAGGAGGAGGCTGATTTTAAAATGTATTGAAATAGGTGTATTGAGATTTGTTAAGTGTCAACCATCAATGGAGGATCGCCAAAAACTTGATAAGTTGCGGAAATGACGGTGACATTGCCTGGGATAGATGACCCAGGTTTTGTTTTATGTTTGTTAGGTTGTACGTCAGCTCTAGGCAGAGAGCGGCGGGTTTAGGTCTCACCTTATTTGAGCTGAGGTTGAAGTAAAATTTATATATGCAGACATGTCAATCCAATCGTCATAAAAACTTGAGTCTTAACCACAGGAGAGACATCAGGGTTAAAGTAAACACATCTTCAAACAAGCTTTTTAGCCATGAAACTTAATTCTTTATTCCTTTGCTTCCTGGCCATGCGTTTTTATAAGATTTCTTCAAATTGACTTTGAACTCCTGCTGTAAACCTTGACACTTTATCAAACTTTATTCTGTCTAGGAAGGCCAGGGCTCTAAGTTATTGATTTAAGAAATAAATTTATTGTCTGTCAGACCTGGTATTGTGATTGTTTAATCTTGGTTTAGAGTGGAAATTGTTAACTTTCACTACATGATACAGTGTAATTCATATTAACAAAAGCACTGTTTTCATGGACTGTCGCACAGAAATAAAACAAATAAATTGAATATGATGACTATGTTGGGAATAAAGAAAATGAGAAGTGAGAAGTGAACTAAATCAATCAGCAGATTTGCTAGTTTTGAGACGAGTATGAGTACAAGCATGAGACTCTGGTTTTTTTTTTTTTTCACTTTAGAAATGTGCACTGCCAATAATTTTATAAGTAATAATGAAATTAATAACCACATTCCTTTTTCACCTTGCTTAAGATATTAACATTCACCTACTTCTATTTCCTTAAGTTTCTGCTAGTAAAAGGCATAAATACTTCAGGGAAAGACGTGCAAGGCTGCGTAAGGTTTAGTCTTTCTTTATTTTTATTTTTTAAAAGATACTTAGATTACATAAATGTTACACACACACAAAATATAAGGGATTCCCACATGCCCCATTCCCCACATCTTCCACACTTTCCCCCATTAACAACATCCCTCATTAGTGTAGTACATTCTTTGCAATTGATGAACACATTTTGTAGCATTGCCATTAAGCACGGATTACAGTTTACATTGTAGTTTACACTCTCTCCAACACAATTTTTTAAGTTATGACAAGATATATGGTGGCCTGTATCTATCATTGCAATGTCATTCAGGATAATTCCCAAGTCCTGAAAATGCCCCCGTATTACACCTATTTTTCCCTCTCGCTGCCCTCAGAACCTCCAGTGGCCACTGCCTCACATCAATGATATAAGTTCTTCCCTTGCTACAATCACAATGAGTCTATAGTAGAATACCAGTAAGTCTAATCTAGCCCTTTGTTCATTCCCTAATCCTGAGAACTCTGGGATGATGAAGCCTACTCCACCTCTAACTGAGAGGGGGCTGTGATCCCATAGGGCCGATGGATGGGACTCTCTTGCTTGCAGTTGTCAACTCTCTCTGTTCCTTGGTATGGTAGTTGCCCATCATCACCTCCTTGTTAGTTGTCCTGGGTGAGACCAATGAACTGGAGAGTAGGTGTAGCAACTCTGCTGAGATTCAGGGCCCACCTGGCACATGGACAGCCACAGGATTTAAGCCTCTTTAGTCTTTTAAACTCATTTTTGATACACGAAGTACATTGGTTCCTTTTCTCAAAGAAGCATGAGGATTTAGGGAAGAAGAGAGCATGGGCATTCTGGAAGCTTGAGGTGTGGGGAGTAAAGTCACATCTCCACTGAGAGAAAGGAAAGACTCCAAAAAGGCAGGATGAAACCCAACGAGCAGGACCTTGTTTCTGAAATCACACAGAACTGGTTTTGAATACCCTTCTGTGATTTCAAGCTTCTTAGAGTATTCTTTTCATATACTTCCCTGAAAACAAAAAAAAAATTATTTATATGACAGGGCTATTGTGATAATCAAATGACCTAATGCAGTCAATTCTGTAAGTACATATCTAACATGATATCTGACATAGAGTAGATACACATAAGATTTTAAATAGTTAAAGTAAATAAATAAATAAAAAATAAATAAATAAGGCTAAATTCTGACCCTAAAAAATCCCCTTGATTGATACTAGTTTAATGGAAGCTAAATGATGAAACAAATTGTTAGACAATCTGAAAATAGAGAATATTGGTTTTTGTCTACAGGAAAAATATTTTTACTTCCTCCTGATTTTTTTCATTTTCTTTATTATGCAAACATTTACTCAATTTTAAAATGTCAGAAATTAATATAGAATAAATGATATTTTATTATTTTGGAATTACCTTAAATTTTGATATATGAGTACACTTCATTTTAGCCTTTATGTTCCCTTGGAAGTTTAAATTTTGCATCAGATGATTTTAAAAATGAGTTATTACAAGTGATAATTCTGATAAAGCCTGTATTTGTGCTTTATATAATGTGACCACAAAGCAATGAGGAGACTGGCATTAGCAAATGGCTAATGAACATGAATTTTTCATTGTCTATACTGTCATGTACCTACCCATGTCTAGAAAGACATGATATCTTTTGCACAAATTATATTAATTTAATGTCCCTAACATTTTTCTGACATTTCCTGAATAAGAAAAATGCACCATTTAAAAGTGTCATATAGAAGAGTACTGTATTCTTTAATATCTATTATTTTTTAACTATAATAAGATCAGAACATTTTTAATGCAATAGGTATATTGTTCTTATTTTTCTTTTGAAATACATACTGACAGTTAAATAGTAGCAAGAGATTTCAGTTTTTTCCTTAAAGTTTAACAAACAAAGGACCTACGGATTATAACCAAAGGAATAAAAGGTGAATTTCATCTTTTAAAAGAAAGAAAGACCAAATCACTGCCTGCGGTGGCATTATAATGAGCCAACTTCCAGGAAGCCACCTACATTTCCAATCTTACCTTCAAACCTCAGTGGGCCAACTCTGAAGCAACTCTCCAGCTGCTCAACTGGAGCCCTGGAAAGAATTGCTTTTATTGGATAAAGAGAGTTCAAGGAAAATAATCTAGATTGGAAGTTCATTTTTCAATTTAATTAACATAGGCTTATTTTTTATTAACCAGGAAGACCAGAGGCATAATAATTATTTTTTTAGTTTTTGACTTCACATTCTTGGTGGCTGGGGTTGGGCTGGGGATTGCTCAATGGAAAAGAATAATGCTATGAAAACACAGTTTGCCTTGTTGCTCATACAAATGTTGACATTGTGATTGCTTTTCTTCTACTACTACCGCTTAGTTTTGATAACAAGATAGTTTAGCATAAGTTGTATGGGTAAGGCCGCAGAAAGGAAAATGCACAACTTAAGATCATCCAGAGAGCGCCCAAACTAAGAATGTTGAAATCACGAGTTTGTTTTATATCCAAACGCAATGAGAAAAACACTTGATTCAAGGGGGAAATGACAAACACAGGTTGAGCATGCCATTTGTAGCATGCTTAAAAATACCCCACCCCAATCCCAATTATATCAGGCCTTCATTCCTGGAACCAGCAAATGTGCTCTTATAGGAAAAAAGATGCAATTAAGGATCCTGAGATGGGGAGACTATCCTGGATTACCCGGGTGGGCGCTCAATGCAATTATAGATGTTCTTATGAGAGACAGGCGGAGGTGAAATTTGAGACCCCCACAGAGGAGAAATAATGTTAAACACAGAGGCAAAGATTGTAGTGATGTGATCACAAGTCAAGGAAGATTCTTGGCCACTGGAAGCTGGAAAAGGCAAGGCAAGTTTCTCATCCACAGCCTCCCCAATGGATGAGAAATCCCCTTGATTTCCAGCAGGGATACTGATTTTAGACTTCTGGCCTCCAGAACTGTGAGAGAATACATTTTTGTTATCTTAAGCTCCCCATTTGTGGTAAGTTGTTATAGCAACTACAAGAAGCTAATACACCAGCCCTAGCCAAGGATGGCCTTAAGAGCTCTAGTTCTCTAGTAGTCCAGAAAAGTTAGCAAAGACTGAGTTAAGATTCCAGACAGCTTATGGGTCTTTCCTTGTGTACCAAAAGGAGAGACAACACTTCTGCCATCAGGCCCCAGCTGGGGCAACTGCTGCTGCCTGGAGGTGGTTTCCTGTTACCTTAAGTCACGGGTTCCCAAAGTGTATTCCCCAAACTAACAGCATCAGAATCACCGGGCAGCATGTTCAAAACACAAATTCCCAATCTCTGTTCCAAGACTTAAAGAATCAAGATCTCTCTGATGGGAACCAGAAAACTGTGATTTGACAAGATCTCCAAGTGACTGTGATGCATGGTGGAATTTGAGAACCACTGCCTTTAACTGGACCTGCCTTTCGGCATCCTTCCAGGGCCAGCTGATATAAATTTTACTTTAAAAATAAATATGGAAATATGATGGAATATTATTCAGCCATAAATAGAATGGAGGTAGTGATACTCACTACAACATGCATGAACCTTAAAAACATCATGCTGAGTTTAAAGTAGCCATATACCAGGGGTTCTTAACCAGGGGTCCACAGACCCCTAAGGGGTCCATGGAAAGATTTCAGGTGGTCTGTGAGCTTGAAATGAAAATTCAAAAAAACATTATTCTTGTGGGGTTGTGTTGGTGCGGGTGTGACATCTTTATTAAATAATGCACAGTATAGTATGGACTTAGTATGATTTTTATTCTTAAGTGGTGTGTTCTGAGTGCAGTGGATAAATGCCTGCAAAAAGGTGGGTAAGGAGGGTGGAGATGGTTTTATGACGCTGTGGGAAAACTCGAATTTCTAAATGTTTGCCGAAAATGAACATTTGAACAGATGTTGAACCGTGTTAGGTTATCAGGTATTGAAATTATGGGAAAGTTGTAAAATGTAATTTTGAATAATCCTCAAATTTAATTTAAAGACATGCTGATATTGAGTGTCATAAAACTATCTGCTGCTAAATCCTGGGAAGGGGTCTGTGATTTTCCCCTGACTGGCAAAGGGGTCTGTGGAATAAAAAAGGTTAAGACCCCTGCCATACACAAAAGGCTACATATTACATGATTCCGCTTATATGAAATGTCCAGAATAGATAAATGCAAAGCGACTGAAAGTAAATTATTGGTTGCCAAGGGATAAGGAAGGGAGGAATTGAGATTGACGGGGTAATAGGTACATTGAAGTGTGAAATGTTCTAGAATTACTTAGTAGTGATGGTGGCAAAGCCTCCAAATATACAGAAAAGCACTGAATTGCACACTTTAAAAACTAAAAGCTTATATATAAAAATACATCTGCGGGGAACGGATGTGGCTCAAATGGTTGGGCGTCCATCTACCATATGGAGGGACTCAGATTCGATCCCTGGGACCTCCTGGTAAAAAAAAATATGTATATACCTCTGCAACCAGAATGTGCTGTTTATTTAAAAAAAAAAAACGAGTAGACAGCATCATCACCACCAAAACAAAACAAAACAAAACAAAAAACCCAAATAGGCAAGCAAGCAAGCATGACCAGGTGTTGAAGGACCAGACTGCCTATGTGTCTAAAGGGCTGGGGGCTCCCTAGGCACCAACGATTCCTGAATCTATAAGTGCATGCTATTGAGCTAATATAGCATGTAGAACATGATGCAATAACTCTTCTAGGGAGTGTTGAGCCTTTTAAGGATTTATCAAGAAGGAAAGGTACCAACTTCACCTAGGCATATGCTAGTTTCACTGCAAGTTTCAATAATTAGAAAACATATATTCATATTTAAATAACAGACTACAGGGATGCACATATGGCATCAGCGATCCACCAGAATAAGGTTTTAAAAGGTAAAGTACTGTGCATCTCAAAACAGAAACTTTAAATGTACTCTCTGTGCCTACTTTTGTTCCCTTCAAGAGTCAACAATTGAATTGAATGATCTGTACTCAGTAGGAGCACAAAGAAACAAAACTGTATTTTTCTTCTTTATTTTAAACCTAATTTTTCTAATATTTCTACTTTTAAATGCATTTTTTCATTATTGATAATTATTTTTCTACGCCTTTTTGAATAGTCCATTTTCCACTATCTTTCTCCAGTCTAATGCCATCTCCTTCCAAATCAACTCTCCTTATACCCTTATATTTATGAATATGTATCTATGTTCGTAATTTATTTCCACTAATCTCTCTCTCTATCCCTGGAAAATACTATGAGCTTTTAGTAAAGATTTATAGGTCTGTTTTAGTTTCCTAGGCTGCTCAAAGCAAATGCCATGAAATAGATTGGGTAAATCAATGAGAATTTATCTCCTCACAGTCTTGAGCCCGGGTAAATGTCCAAATCAAGATATCATCAAGACTACGCTTTCTTCCCAAAGATGGGCAACCAGCGATCCTTGGCTCATCTCATATGGCAAGGCACATGGCAGCGTCTGCCGGCCTCTCCCTTCTCTTGTGGGTTTCATTGATTTCAGCTTCTTGCTTCTGTGTTTTTTTCCCTCTCTCTGAACTTCATTCTCTTATAAAGGACTCCAGTAACAGGATTAAGGCCTATTCTGATTGAGGAGGGACACACCTGAACTGAGGTAACCTCATCAAAACAACCTGCTTATAATGGTTTTATACTTACAGGAATGGATTCTATTTAAGAACATGCTTTTCTGGGGTACATACAGCTTCAAACCACCACAAGCTCTTAATATTTGATAATGTGGTATTGTTCTTTATTGGAAAGTTTCCCCATTATCATTGGCAACTTGATTTTACATGTATATTTCCAAATCACCATTGTCAAGTTCCACCAGAAAACACTGAATTTAATAAATAATATATTGTTATTATTGTTTTTAATGACACTGGATTTTCTTATTTATAAACAGAATATATTTTTCCATTTATGTAGGTGTTATTTAATGACTTTAAAGAAAGTTTTATAATTTTCTCCACAGTTATTTCTTGGTATCTTCTAAGTTTTGTAAATTTTATAAACGCTATCTTCGAAATAACATATTTTCTGTATTTTTTGTTGGTAAAAGCACATGTTTGTTTGTTTATTTTTGTATATTGATCACGTATCCAGGAAACTGCTTCAAAGGATCAAATCTCATTGGTTCTAATACATGTGTGTGTATATATATGTGTGTGTGCAGAGGTAGATGTATTTATATGTGTGTTTATGCATATATACATACATGTGCAGATATATGTTTGTAGTCATTTCTTTATATGCACTGTTTTCCATGGAGACGACATTATCATCTATGAAGAATTATCATTTTGTGTCCTTAGTTCAAATTCTTGATTCCACTTACTAGCTCTGTGACTTTTCTTAAGTTTTCAAACTCTCTTTGCTCATTATTGTCAACTGTGAAAATGTGATAACAATTGTACCTAACTCACAGTTTTTTGTGTGAGAATTCAGTTAATACATTTGAGGTTCTTAGCACAGTGTCTTGCACATAATACATACTCAATATTATTGGGATTATTAGTGTTTTAAATATCTTTATCCTTTTTCTTTTGTTTTCTCTTGTTCCTGAACTGGATAGGACTACCACTTGAAGGTTAAATACATCAGGTGCCCCTGGGCGTGCTTGTCTTTTTCCGTACTTTAAATGAAATGATTATTTTCATCATCAATTATTATATTTCATGTTTCCATTTATCAGGTAACTAAAGTTTGCACTCTTTCTAGATTGCTAGTAAATCCAATTTGGCAGATTATATCAAAGCATGGTGTTAGAGGTTTGTGAGAACCCAGTTACACACGCAACATTTGTAATCCACCAGGCTGAGGAATCAACAGCAATGCAGCCACTCTCAATCACTGTGGAGGGGAGCCAGTGGCTCCAGGCTGCTGCTTTTATCCCCACAGGGAGCAATTTTGAGGTTCCACCAGCTTCAAGCATCTGTGCTCACAGTGGAGCCAATAAACCTTTATACTGACTTTCTAGCCTTCCGTTTTCTAGTTTCTTTGGTCCCTGACTCTTACTCCCAAGACTTGTTTTCAAATAAACTATCTGCATGCAATTTTTTGTTGGTTTGTTTCAGGCTTTGCTTTTGCAGGAGCAAAGGAACCTAGTAGTGGTTATAAAACAAAAACAAACAAAAAAACCTCCAGCCCTTTAGGATGGGATTTTGAGTTGGATCAATGTCAGCCACTCAAATGAAGAGTGGAGTGGTTTAAACCCTGGGATCGTTTCCTCACAATTTCTAAGACTCTTAGATGTGATAGCTGGAGATGAGCTGTGATGGTTGGAAGATGATGCATTGGGTTGTGTAGCAGTGATGACACTCAAATTCTATGGTGACACTGGAAATAATAAGCATTAAAAAGTTAGCTGGCTTTTGTTAACTGCTTTGAAAACCTAAAAAGTAGAAAACAAGTGCTGACTTAAAGCTTGCTGGGAAAGCCAGAAATCTTCATGGCAGCTTTTAAAGAAAACTTCATTTCATCCAGTCACATGGTAGACCTGAAAATCAGACCCAGAGTTTAATTTTAAAGGTGAAGAGCTACAATGGCTACAGAAGATTAGAGTCAGCATTCTGAGACTGAGTTGGGGACATTTGGGTTAACAAGCCTGAGAATCTAAAATCCCAGACTCTGCTGATCCCTCCAATCTAGCAGAATCAATCCCCTTATCTTTGCTAGGAAAGATGAGCCTCTAAGGGAAGGCTAAAGACCTTGCTAATGATCCCGCCTGTAATAAGTGTCTTTTAGGATGACTATTGTCTTCTTCCAGAATTACCTACACCAAGTCTTAAATCCAAAATCTGAAGTCAATTCTATGCACAGAACAAGAGTGCTAATATAGTCTCCGCTCTTGGAGGAACTAGCCTATCTATACACTGCTTGAATTTCAGGGACCAATGCTAATTAGATGGATTAGCATCCATCATTGTTGCCTGTGCCCTGTAGAGGCCCTTGTAATTGACCTTGTTCCTGAGATGATAAATCAGAAGCAATACTCCCTGACAAGTGAACTTGCAGAGATAAGTACAGGGGTGGAGAATCCTTTCACATCCTTTCCTGTTTCCCCTGTCTGGTCCCTGACAAAACTTAGAGGTATCCAAAGTAGATAAAAATGTTCTTTATTATTATTATTTTTTTTATCTTGGAGTCTCTGGCAAGTCCCAAAAGAAGAATCCCAGTGTAGACTCCAACAGATCTGAACAACAGATATGAAGTAAGGCTGTGCATTCTTCAGAACAGAAAACTACTTGCCGTCTTTTGTAAAACAGCTCTTGGCATGTACCTGGTCTCAAGTAAAGCCAAAATACTGACCATGGAATATCAAGAGTTGATGCAACCTGAGCTACCCATAATGAATTGGACATAATAAAATTCACTAGTCAGAATATTGGGCAGCAGCAGCAGCAGCAGCAGCAGCAGCAAGCCATTGTTTGTAGAAAATGTTAAATCAGTGTTGGAACCGAGCTGTTTCATGAAAAGGTTGTCCAGGCTCCCACATCCCTTATATCTGTTGTGTTGATGCCTCTTCTAGTTTGCTAAAAGGCCGCCAATTCAAATACACCAGAAATGGGTTGGCTTTTACAATGGGAATTTATTAGGTTAAAAGCTTACAGTTCTATTCAATACATAAAAATTATTTGCTCATCTTGCATTATTTTTAAACTTTATCTTTAAAGAAGTTTTAGGTTACAGAAAAATTACATAAAAAATAAAGAGGATTCCCCATATACCCCACCCCCTCCTCTCTCACATTTTCCCCTATTAATAACATCTTACATTAATGTGGTACATTTGTTTCATTGATGAAAAATATTGAAGCATTGCTGCTAACCATGGTCTATAGCTTACATTATGGTTTACACATTGCACTGTACAATTTTAAAGGTTTTGAAAAAATTCATAATACCCTGTATCCAAAACATTGCAATATCATGCAGAACAATTCCATTGCCCTAAAAATGACGTATGTTACACCTATTTTCCCCTCCCCCTCCCCTCAGAACCCCTGATAACCACTGTCTTTATATAAATGTTGCAAGCTATAATACTAAAATTTGTTAATATATAATGTCTCATAATAGAGACTGCTTCAATAAACTATAGAGTAACCATGCTGAATAGTCAACAACCATGATGTAGAAGAGTATTTAATGTTATGGAAAAAAAATGTTAGTGATAGATTAAAAGCAAATCTAAATGCCAAAAATATGTAAAATATGAAAATATATACTCATAGATAAAATGAGTGGGAAGATATCAAGCAAAATGTACCTAGTAGTTGGATTTTTACTGTCTTATTTGCACTTTTCTGACATTGAATGCTATTAATTTTGTAACCAGGGAATAAAAGGTTGCTTTTACTTGGGCTATGGGGAAAAAAAGCTTACAGTAATTAGCCTGTGAAAATGTTCAAGTTAAGGAATAATCAGAAAAGCTGTCTTACTGAAGGTTGGCTGCTGGTGACCCTGGACTCTTGCTATGTTGCAAGGCACGATGGTGGCTCTGCTGGACTCTGTCTTCTCTTCCAGTCTCACTTTATCCCAGACTCAACTGTGAGTGGTCAGGCACATGGCAGGGTGTAATGGCAGTATCAGCTTGTCTCTCCTGGCTTCTCTCTCTGTCTCTCTGGCTTTTGTCCTGTGCCTACAGCTTTTATTCCTCCATTTTAAAGGGTTCTAATTAGAAGATTAATACCCACCCTGCACTATGCCCTACTGGAGCAATTTAAGCAAATGGCCCTTAAGTGATCAAATCTAATAAAAAAATTCACAATAGATTTAATTGAAGAACATCATTTTCTGGGGTCCACATAAAAGACTCAAACCAACACACTCTTCCTCAAGTAACCCCTGTGAGCTCTTGGAGGTTTCTTATGACCAAACAAGGGAGAAAACCACTTGGCCTTTGTTCACACATGAGTCAGCACAATATACTGTTACTAACCAAAACTGCTTCCACCTTACAACTCCACTCAAGATAACTCTAAAATCTATGAATGAAAGGAAATTCCTCTGAATTGGGCAGATCTGCAAGCAGTATTCTGGGTCCTTACAGGAATTGACATACATTTCAAATATGGATTTGCCTTTTCTGCCCCCAATGCCTTTACCAGCACCCCATACAAGGACTTGTAGAATGGACGAGTTATTGGTCTTAGAGTCCACATAGGCAGCCTAAGAAAAAGAATTGCCTTCTATATCAAAGGAAGTATGATCTAGGGCACATGACCACAGGATCAGCTGAATTTTCTATGTACAATATAATACTGAAGGAGCTGGTTTATCAAAATGAAGTAATGACCTAATAAAGACTATATTAGAGCACCATCTTGAGGATAAAAGCCAGCGGGATTGGTAAAATACCAAAAAAACATGTGATATAAGGTTTTTCAGACATTAGAAAATAGTCAATGGAAGACAAACAAGCATGGTCAGCTCTCACTGCCTAACTTATTTTTTTTTTATTTTTTTTTATTTTTCTAATTTTTCTTTATCCCCCCCTTGCTGCTTGTGTTTTACTGTGTCCATTCACGTGTGTTTCTTCCGTGTCTGCTTATCTCCCCCTTGCTGTGAGGTCCTGCTGCATCAGCCCATCGCGCCGCGTGGGCCAGCCGGCCTGCCCTCACAAGGAGGCCCCGGGAAGCGAACCTGGGGCCTCCCATATGGTAAACGGGAGCTCTATCCATTGAGCCACACCAGCTTCCCAGACTGCCTAACTTATTGACTAGCAAGAGTTTCCAGGGCACAGAGTAGAGAGCAGTGCCCAAACAAAAGCTGGTAGTCTTATTGAGTTGTGGAGATAGAAGGTGAAGTTCAAGGAGGCCAATTTTGCCAGGTTTTGTGGAGCAGAGTACTGGAGTTGAGGAAGCAGTATAGATAGGGAGTTCTCATAAAGAAAACTCCAGGCCTTCTTGGCGTCTCTGATGACTTCTATCAAAACTATAAGAAAGAAATAGTACCAATAGTACTCTTCCAAAATATAGAAGTGAAGGGATCACTTCCCATCTTCTTCTATTTGACCAGCATTACCTCAATACCAAAACCAGACGAGGCATTAGGAGGAAAGAAAACTACAAGACAATATCACTCAGGAATATAGATGAAAAAATCTGCAACAAAGTGTTCTGACAATGTATAAAAAGTACAATTCAGGAATTGCGGAAAAATGGCATTGGATAAGCAGGAAGTGATCGGCTCTTTCACAAAAACAATGAAGAAAAAGTCAAAAGCTGTCTGAGGGACCTGCTTTGGGGGTCAGCAGACCAGGACAGTGCTTCACAACTCCCAGGAGGGTGAGGGACAGAGAGATGAAGAACCGAAACAACAAGCCTGAGTTACCAAACTTCCCCAGTGGCCAAAAAGGGCTCCCTTCTCCTACTCCCCAAGATATTAAGCTGCGGTAAAACCCCTGACTCACTGCAGCTGACTAAAAGTGGAACAGACATCTTCCCTGTCAGCTGTTACAAGGGAAAAGGGAAGGAGAGTTGGGGGCTTTTCTTCAGTGAATTTTGCCAACAAAGCCTTCTTTGAATCTTGACTCTGGCCAGACAAAAACAAAGGAAAACAGAGAGACCTACCCCTCCGTGGAAAGGTGTGCCAACATGAGCCATCCACAGGCTGGTCTGGAAATTGCATGGGCAAAATTGATTTTGGGTCTCTGTACTCTAACCCTTGGGAGAAAATCTGCACCGCATTATTGAGAGTCTCTGGCATGATTTTTATTACTTAAGCTGGACAATTTTAAAGATTTAGAATAAGTTGAACCAAATATCAAAGAAGAGTTGTGAAAAAAAAAAACAATGAGCAAGTGACATAAATAGGCCATAGAGTAAATTAATCAACATATTCAGATGCCTGGACATCAGCAAAAAATTACAAGCCATAAAAGGAAACAGGAACAGATGGCTCAGCTAAAAGAACAAGCCAAATATCCTGAAGAGATACAGATTTAAGACAATTAATCAATGATAATCACACAACTCTCATACATCAATTTAAAGAATTGAAAGAAAATATGCCTAAGAGAGAAAGGATATTTAGAAGACTCTGGGTGAGCAAAATAATTAAACACACACACACACACACACTCTCTGAAAGCCTGCAAAAAAAAGTGACAAAACTTATGGGAATGAAAGACACAATGGATGAGATTAAAAATACACTAGGGGCACATAAGAGCAGATTTGAAATGCTCGAAGACAGAATTAGTGATTTTGAAGACAGAACATCTGAACTGAAAAAGACAGAAGAACTGAAAGAGAAGGGAATGGAAAACATGGAACAGGGTCTCAGAGAATTGAATGACAATGTGAAATGCACAAACATTCTCATTATTGGTGTCCCAGAAGGAGAAGAGAATGGAAAAGGAGCAGAAAAAATATTTGAGGAAATAATCACCAAAAACTACCCAACCCTTATAAAAGACATAAATATTAATATCCAAGAAGGATAACACAACCCAACAGAATAACTGTGAATAGACCTACCTCAAGATACCTGCTATTCAGAATGACAAATATCAGAGATAAAGATAGGATTCTGAATTAGCAAGAGAAAAGCAGAAGATTACATACAAGGACCCTCTATATGAGTAAATGCGGACCTCTCAAAAACAACCATGGAGGAGAGAAGAAAGTGGTATGATGTATTTGAGGAACTGAAAGAGAAAAAGTTCCAGCAAAGATTCTGTATCTGGCAAAGCTGTCCTTCAAAAAAGAGGCCGAGTTCAAAGTGTTGACAGAAAAACAAAAACTGATAGAATATCTTACCAAAAAGCCAGAGATATGAAAGGGAGCACTGCAGCCTGAAAGGAAAAAACAAGGGCAAGAGAATTGGAGAAGAGTGTAGGAATGAAGATTATTAGGAAGGGTAAATTAAAGGGTTAAAAAGACAGTCAACAGTACTATATGAGAACAGAAAGCCAATAGTCAAAATGGATGAAATAAGTAATGGCTTTACAGTCATAACATTGAATGTGAATGGCTTGAATTCCACAATCAAAAGACATAGACTGATAGAATGGATTACAAAATATGAGCCATCTATATGTTGTCTACAAGAGACTCACCTCAGATGTAGGACACAACCAGGTCAAAAGTGAAAGATTGGAAAAAGATATTCCATGCAAATAATAACCAAAAAAGAGCTGGAGTAGTGATACTAATATCAGACAAAATAGATTTTATATGCAAAACTGTTATAAGGGATAAAGAAAATCATTATATATTAATAAAAGGGGCAATTCACCAAGAAGAAGTAACTATACTAAATATTTATGCACCTACCCTGAGGGTCTCAAAATACATGAGGCACACACTGGCAAAGCTGAAGGGAGAAATAGATGTCTCTACAATAATAATTGGAGACTTCAATACACTACTCTCAATATTGGATAGAACATCTGGATAAAGGATAAATAAGCAGACAGCTTGAATAATACGATAAATTAACTAAACCTAACAAATATAAGTAGAGCATTGCACCCTAAAACATCAGGATATACATTCTTTTCAAGTGCTCATAGATACTTCTCCAAGATAGAGCATATGTTGGGTCACAAGACAAGACTCAGTAAATTTTAAAAAGATCGAAATTATATGTAACACTTTCTCTGATCATAATGGAATGAAGCTGGAAATAAAGAATGGATGGAAAAAGGGAAAAGTCATAAATATATGGAGATTAAACAACACACTCTTAAATAATCAATGGGTCAAAGAAAAAATTGCAAGGGAATTCAACAAATATCTTCAAATGAATGAAAATGAGAACACAACATATCAAAACCTATGGGACACTGCAAAGGCAGTACTGAGAGGGAAATTTATAGCCCTCAATACTTACATTAAAAAAGAAGAAAGAGCTAAAGTTGAAGATCTAACTGCACATCTGAAGGAAATAAGAAAAGAACAGTGAAATAATCCCAAACCCAGCCAAAGGAAAGGTATAGTAAAGATCAGAGCAGAAATAAATGAAATTGAGAACAACAACAACAAAATCAATAGAGAGAATCAGCAAAACCAAAAGTTGGCTCTTTGAGAAGATAAACAAAATTGACAAACCCTTAGCTAGAATGACAAATAAAAAAAGAGAAAAGATGCAAATTAATAAAATCTGAATTGAGAAAGGGTCATTACAACTGAGCCTGCCAAAGTAAGAGAGAATATAAGAGGATACTATGAATAATTGTATGCCCAAAAACTAGACAACATAGACAAATTCCTAGAAACACACGAACGATGTACACTTAGATTCCACATAGACAGCCTGAGAAAAAGAAGAAATAGAAGACCCTGGAAGAAATAGAAGACCACAACTAACCAATCACAAGTGAAGAAATTGAAATAGTCATCAAAAAGATCCCAAAAATGAAAAGCCCAGGATCAGATTGCTTCACAGGTAAATTCTACCAATCATTCAAAGATGCAAGAATTTACCTGTGATCTATTACCAATCTTGCTCAAAACCTTCCAAAAAAATTGAACAGCAAAGAACACTACCTAACTCATTCTACAAAACCAACATCATCCTAATACCAAAACCAGATAAAGATACTATGAAAAAGATAATTAAGGACTAATATCCTTAATGAATATAGGTGCAAAAATCCTCAACAAAATACTTGCAAATCGAAACCAAAAGCACATTAAAAGAATTATACACCACAATGAAGTGGGTTTTATCCCAAGTATGCAAGGATGGTTCAACACAAGAAAATTAATTGGTGTAATAAACCACATTTTGATTAATTGACATAGGAAAATCGCATGATCTTCTCAATTGATGCAGAAAAGGCATTTGTCAAAATACAGCACCCTTTTTTGATAAAAACATTCCAAAAGATAGGGCTAAAAGGAAGCTTTCTCCATGTGGTAAAGTGCATATATGAAAAACCTACAGCTAGCATTATACTTAAGGGTGGATGACTGAAAGCTTTCCTACTGAGATTAGGAACGAGACAAGATGCCCACTGTCACTGTTATTACTCAATATTGTGCTAGAAGGTCTAGCTAAAGCCATAGTCTAGGTAAAGAAAGAAAAGGCACCCAAAGAAGAAAAGAAGAAGTAAAACTTTCACTATTTGCTGATGATATGATCCTATATCTAGAAAATCCTGCAAAACTCACAATAAAGCTACTAGAATTAATAGACGAGTTCAGCAAAGTGGTGAGATACATGATTAATATGCAAAAATCAATAGTGTTTCTACACACTACTGATGTACAATCTGAAGAGAAAATCTGAAGAAAATTCCATTTAAAACAGCAACTAAAACAATCAAATATTTAGGAATACAATTAACCAAGGACATAAAGGACCTGTATTCAGAAAACTACAAAAAATTGCTAAAAGAAACTGAAGAAGATTTAAATAAATGGAAGGACATTCCGTGTTCATGGATTGGAACACTAAAATCATTAAGATGTCAATTCTACCCAAACTAATTTACATATTCAACACAATCCCAATCAACATCCCAACAGCTTTTTTTTCAGAAATTGAAAATCCCTAACCAAATTTATTTGGAGTGTAAGGGACCCCGAATAGCCAAAAATGTGTTTAAAAAGAAGAATGAAGTTGGAGGACTCTCACTTCCTGACCTGAAAGCATATTACTTAGTGGTAAACACAGCATGGTACTGGCATAAGGACAGACAGATTGACCAACAGAACTAAATCGAGAACTCAGAAGTAGACCTTCACATCTACAGTCATGTGATTTTTGACAAGGTGTTCAAGCCCACCCAGCTGGGCCATAACAGTCTATTGTGCTAGGAGAACTGGATAGCCATATCCAAAAGAAAGAAAAAGGACCCATATCTCACACCTTATACAAAAATTAACCCAAAATGGATCAAGGACCTAAATATAACAGCAACAACCATAAAATTCCTAGAAGAAAATGTAGGAACATATCTTCAAGATCTTGTGGTGGATGGTAGTTTCTTAAACCTTACACCCAAAGCACAAGAAACAAAAGAAAAAAAAAAAGGATAAATGGGACCTCAATGGACTTTGTCAAAAGGATGAAAAGGCAGCCAACTCATTGGGAGAAATATTTGGAAATCACATATCTGATAAGGGTTTAATATCCATGATATATAAAGAGATCATACAATTCAACAATAAAAAGGCAAACTATCTGATTATAAAATGGGCAAAAGACTTGAAAAGATGGTTGTCCAAGGAAGAAATACAAATGGCAAATGAACATATGAAAAAAATGTTCAACCTCACTAGCGATTAGGAAAATGCAAGTCAAAACTACAATGAGATATCATTGCATACCTATTAGACAGAGCACTATTAAAAAGTCAGAAAACTGTAAATGTTGAAGAGGATGTGGAGTGATAGGAATGCTTATTCACTGTTGGTGGGAATGTAGAATGGTACAGCCACTGTGGAGGACTCTTTGGCAGTTTCTAAGGATATTGAATATAGACTTGCCATGTGACCTGGTAATACCGTTACTAGGTATCTACCTAGAAGAACTGAGAGCAGTGACACGAATAGACATCTGCACACCAATGTTCATAGTGGCGTTATCCACAATTGCCAAAGGATTGAAACAGCCCAGATGTCCATCAACTGATGAATGGATAAACAAACTGTGGTGCATACACACTTGGAATATAATCTAGTAATAAAAAGAAATGAAGTTTTGAAACATATGACAACGTGGATGAACCTGGAGGACATTATGTTGAGTGAAGCAAGCCAGACACAAAAGGACAAATACTGTATGATGTGCTATTATGAACTAAATATATTGTGCAAACTCATGGAATTAATACCTAGAATATAGGTTACCAGGAAATAGAATAAGGGTAGAGAATGGAAAAGTGATGGTTAATCTGTGCAAAAATGGTTAAAATGTTTATAAATCTTTGGAAATGAAATGAAATGTTGAGAGCACATCATGCTGTGCTCTCATGTCACACATGACTAGTCACATCATGACTAGCAGAGCATTATATTGGTTTGACAGTGGTTGTAAGGGAAAGCCTAAGGACATTTATATTACTAGAAGGAAAGCTAAAAAATGTAACTTGGGACTGTATAACATAGTGAAACCTCATTTAAAATATTATTGCGGGTGATATTGCATATATACAACAGTTTTTTACAAAACATAAATATAAATAAAGAGAAGGAAACAGAATAGCAGCTATGTATGGCGGGGCAGCATAGGGAGATTGAGAGGTGATGAGTTTTGTTTGTTTGGTTTTTTTTTCAGTATTGTTATTGTTACTGGAATAATGAAGATGCTCTAAGAATGATTGAAATGATGAATGCACAACTATGTGATTACACCAAATGCCATTGATTGTACACTTTGGATGGATTTATGCTTTATTAATATGTTTCAATACAATTGATTTGTTAAAAAAACAGGTAAAAAAGTCAATTCATTGATTTAACATTCAAAATTAAATCAATGGAATTCATTATATTAACAGACTTAATATAAAACATATGATCATTTAAATATATGCAGAAAATTCATTTGACAAAATTCATCATCCTTTCAAGAGAAAAATGAACAAAACAAAAACAAACTCTCAGCAAACTAGGACTTGAAGGGAACTTCGTTAACCTCCTAAGGGCCTTCATGAAACAACCACTGCCAACATCATACTGAGTGATTAAAGTTTGAATACTTTCCCGTAAACTGGTGAATGAGCCATGAATGTCCATGCTTACCACACCTATTTAACATTATATTAGAGATTCTATCGAGTGTAATAAGGCAAGGGGAAAAATATAAAACAGATAGGAAAGGAAGATCAAAAACTGTCGACATTTGCAGACTACAAGATTGTCTATGTAGCAACTTCTGGGGCTTTGTCAGAAAAATCTCCTGAAGAAATAAGTAAGTTTAGCAATTTTGCATGCTAAAAAGGTAATATATAAAAATAAGCTGTATTTCTATATGCTAGCCACAAGCAATTGGAAATTGAAATAGAAAAATATACCATTTATAAGTGCATCAATATATGAAATATTGACTATTAAGGGCTTATTTTTATATTTGCTTCTGTCAGGTACCCCATGGATACTGCTAAGAATAGTTTCATGTTATTTTCCTAGTATTGTATTTTTCAGCATTGTATTACCCAGAGCAATGTTAAACTCCAAACCCACTTGAAAGCAGATCTCTGTTTATGAAAACACATGAAAAAACTTGTTTTCCCACCTCAGCACAAGCCAAGTGAGATGAACTTTTCTGATATCTTCCCTCCCACTAGGTGGAATTTGTTCATCCATACCATCACAGAGAAACTCCTTCAAGAATCCCAGTTGTATGTATGTTGCAACTTCCAACTTCCTGCCTCTTTGGGGTACAAGCCCTTGATTTCTCAAACTGGGTGATCATTAAAACTCCATGGTCCTCAATTATTGAAACCAGTAATCCAGAATGAATATTGAAGTGGTGGAGAGTGGATGAAGAGAGTTTCTCTTAGCAATTGATGCTTTAAGTGATATTTTCATATCTATGTTTATAGATCTTAATTTTTAAAAAAGATCTTGCTGTTATTTTTATGTTTATATTACACACATCTACATATTATGTGATTGGTTAGAGACATCTTTGGTGATTATTTAAAAGAAAACTTTTTAGCTCAGAATTTTAAAAAATTAATAAAACAGTTTTAAACCTGGACATAATTTTAAGTTTGAGGGTGAAAAGATCATCAATGGTAAAAGACAAAACAAAATATATTCATGAATTTCTTTACTACTTTCATTATGTTGAGGCATAGTAAGTTATTTGAATAAGAATAGGTTTAATTTCTTCTTAAATGGGAACATTTGTCATCCTGAAAATGACTTGTTTTAAGTGCTTTTATAAGCACCTTTACATTTAATAATTACATAGGAAATGTTAGCTGAAATTAAAATGTATTTTTTGCCCCTTATTATTAAGATGAAAATGCTGCTGTGTATTTCCACTGAAAGATAAGGAAGATCTACTATACCTTATTATAGTTAAGGTGCTGATTTAGAAACTGTTAATTAAAGCTTACACAGTGTTACAATAATTGTTTCTTTCACAGCTTTTTAAAAACTCTCCTGTGCCATTTCTGAATAATGAAAGGGTTTTAAAAACTAGTGAATAACCAGACACTGTGAAATCAGAGGTGAGCACAAAAGAAAAAAAAATTCTTGGCGTGAATCAGTTTCCTAAATCTTATGCATTTGCTGCCATGGTTTTCCCAGGGAAAAAAAGGGGGGAGGAAGGCTTCCGCCAATTGCACTGGATTTTACCACATACAATGAAGCATACAGTTAGGACTATTAATTAGCTAATTAAGGCAAAATTGTCTTCTATTGAAAAGAAAATGCCTTGTATTGGCTGTAAACCATTGATTCATTCACTGGGAAATTTTCATAAATTCAATCTTAATTTTCTCTGGTGTAAAGCAAAAATAAAGAAAAAAGTGAGTCATCTTCACATTAGAATTTAGAAGGGGAAATATGACTGGTAAGATGCTGTAAAGGATTACAAGAACATGAATTAATGTTCATGGTGGGTAATTTGTAAATATCTTCCAGATAAGTTAGGCATGATTTTAAATCTACCAAGTAGCATTGGCCTCTCCTCCACAGGACTCATTAATGTAATAACCTCCTAGGTTGCCTCCACTGCCGGTCCTTTTTCCATACTGTTAATAATCATCTTTCTGAAACACAAGTTGACCAGGCCATTCCTCAGGTCCTGCTGAGGAATTTCTCCACCGATAACTGGGCTGGATTGAAAACGATGTGCCCTGCGGCAGGATTCACCCATCAAGGTAGCGGGGATCTGCCTCCAGGTTGAGCACCAGGAAGTTTGGGATCTGTACAACTCGGTGCACAGCACAATTATGTACTTCCTCAGCAGCCACTCCTTCCTCCTCCTTCCAACCTGCACTTGACCTTCTTTATCTGTAATTCTTTCTTCCTTCAATAAATAATTATTAAGCACCTAATCAACATTATTGAACACCACTTCAAATATTTGTTATATGAGCTAGACACACAAAGTGTATTATATGAATAAAACATAATTTCATACACTGTTAATTGCCATGAAAACCAGAGATCCAGTGATAAAAGTAATAAAAATAATGATAGTTGATATTTACATGACAGTTAATATGTCACAGAAGCTATTAATTTCTCTATTTAAGAAAGATAATATTTTTGTGTTTCACTTGGTGTCAAAATATGTAGAGTATTTTAACTTAAACCCTTGCAATTGTAGACCAGTGGCTTAATATTGAGCAAGGAAAGTTTTAATCAGTAAATTAAATTAAATTAAATTAAATTTTAAAAAACCTTGGATGTAAGAGCACGATGTTTAGTTTTGAAACTAATTAATAAATTTAGGTTCATAATTATCTAGGAATGAATTAAGTTAAATATTAAAGTGTTGAATTAATTTATGCAGTGCTCCATCTATGGATTGCACATCCAAAATTAGTAGGATGATAAAAATTTTATTTTAAGGGGAGTGAGAAATGTAGAAAACAGGGAGGGTGACTACTTGTTTGTTGCATTTTTTACTTATTTTAACATCTCTTGGACCACTACGATTCTTTTTTTTTTTTTGAAAGAGATTTTTAAAAGTCTAATGCAATACCAAAATTCATGTTGCTCCAGAATATGAAGAACTGAGAAATAAAAACTTATATTTATGGCCACTAGATTGCTTGAACCATATTGAACTGGAGTATCTCAAACATGATGGGCAGATGAGGCAGCACAGAGTTCTTCTAGTTCTAGGAAATGCAACGTGTGCTGGTTAGTGGTCAAACTGTTTCTCAACCACTGAAGAAAGCCAAGGACAATTTTGAGAAAAGGATAGATATGTAAAATGTATAGTTAAGCCAAATGAGTTAACAAACATAGAACTAATGCATTTGATGAACACTAAACAGGTCTTTAACATTACTTCTTCCAGAACCTCTAAGAAAAATATAAAAAACAACAACACTTTTTTCTAGAAAACCTGTCTAAATTGGGACAAAATATATGTATTTTTAAGAAGTATTGAATTATGCAGTTTTAAGCTATTCATGTTAATGGCATTCAAAAAATTGTCCTATTTTTTGTCAACTCGTGATTTTGGGTTCTGTTCAATTATTTATTTATTTGCTGCACATTTGTTTTTGCTCATTGTGTGCTCATTGCTTTTGCTTGTTGTCTGTGTGTTGTCTGCTCATTGTTTGTTTTTCTTTAAGAGGCACTGGGAACCAAACCCAGGACCTCTCATGTGGGAGGCGGGTGCTCAACTGCTTGAGCCACATCTGCTCCCTATTTTTTTATTATTTGCAAAGTGGATAGTATTTGCTTGCATTTATCTTCTTTGTGATTAAAATTCAACTTAACTTTTTTAAAAAACTCCATTTCCTGTATCGTTGATTTAAATTCTATTTAAAAGTTCTTAAATAATGTTTGACTTATTACCAAAGAAAGAAAGAGATAGGATGATGTGCTTCCCATCTAAGTTAAAGCATTTAGCGTTATTTTCTTCCTTCTTCCATTACTCCTCTCCCTGGTATTGTTGATGTAATCTGAGGTTTGAAGGATTGAATGCTGATATATGCTACAAAATAATTTTAGATGATATATCTCCTTTAGCAGGAAATATTTGTGGCATTGCCTTTCAGCTTTATAATTTTATTTATAATTACATTTATGGATATTGTATTTAACTCAATTTTGAACTTAGAGTTCACTAACTTTCATTTTATAACATGAATATTCATGAGTTCTTATCTTCAACACTGGTCTTGGTCTTTTGGAACATATCTTAAAGCATTTTTCCTTAAAATGATTGTGAAGATATAGCATAATTTTGGAAACATTCTAAAACTCTGTGTCTTTCTATTACATTTACACATGCATGATGCTAAAAGCTTGTAGATGAGTATCTCAAACTTTAGTATGTAAAAAGTTGTTTGAGGAAATCAATAAAAATGCAGATCTGGACTTCACTGCAAGATACTGATTGATTCATTATGGTACTAGGTGGAAGAATTTAAAAATTTGAAAAATACCTGAGATAATTTTAATACGTGTTTCATGCCATAGAAAATATGGCTTGAATAGGGTTTCATTCTAGCTTGACAGTACACACTTTACATATATTCTGACTGAGTCTTTAACAATTTTACTCATATGATATTCTCTAAAGGAATGATCATATTTTCTGGTATAGTAGCATCTGGAGTTTGAATTCTGATGTCACCATTTACTAACTATGTAAGCTTGGGGAAATTGTTGTATCATGCCAAACCTGAAGAGTAAGAGGACAACTCCCAGATAGGGCTGTTAAGAGGTTTACAGAAGATAGTATGCTTAATGGGTTCAGTTTCCCAGGCTCTTCACTAAATTGTGTTTGTTAAGAATAGCTGAACTATTATAGATTCAAAAGGACTTGTTAAGGAATTGCACATTAATAAGCAATGGCAGGGTGAAGAAGTAGAAGGATTCAAGGATGGCATGAATGGACGTATTTGAACAGGTTTTAAAACAAAATTACTCGACAATCTTCCATCCTGCATTTTGCCAGGAATCATTAATCACTCCTTCATCCTTAAACCTTGATGAAGTTTTAAGACTCTTTCTTGACATGTTGCTCAAATGTGTGTCCATCCATTGGAGTTGGCATTTGCAGGGAAATCCACTTGGCCTACCTGGGTTAGATTGTTGCCAAACAAGCGGGATCGCTGCCCAATGCACACAAAGCCAATTCTGAGACACCAGGGTTTCAAAGAGAGAAAACGTTTAATTATGAGGCAGCCAAGTAAAGGGATGGGAGGCAAAGCTAGATCTGTCTCCCCGAGTTGGAACTGCTTAGCGTTTTTATTAAACAAAGGGAGGTGGTATTAGAGACATTATCTAAGTTAGCGCATTGTGATTGGTTAGTAAACATTCAAATTAAATATAGAATAGAAATCTAGTGACAGGCTTAAAGTACAACGGATGATCAAGATCTATTGCAGATTTAATTAATCAACCCATTTTCTTTTCAGAAACATGAGACACAAGAAATGAAATGGAGGACATATAACCCCGTTGGTATTAATTCTGTTTTTCAAACTATTTGCCACTGCAAAGGTTAACTGTCATAACTACACACAAAATCTGCTGAGAGCGTGAGGTGGCCAAGCAGGCTGTGAAGTGAGAAACTGATGGGATGCTGGGGGCAAAGCTTCAGCTGAGATTCCCATGCAGTGCAGGAGAGGTGATATCTTTGTGTTTTTAGCCCAATCATTGGGGTCTGCACACTCCTCCTTCTCTGAATTTCCCCCTTTCATCTTCTCAATATTGTTAGTTACTGCTTTTGGCTACATCATAGGACCATGAATAAGTTCTGGAAGAGTCCTGGTATTATTACTCTTCTATATTTTCCTGTTTTCAAATTTTCTTCCATTTTTCTTCATACATTATGTACTTATACACTCTGTCAGGAACTTTCAAAACCTCACCCTCCATTTCAGATGCTTACTTAAATTTTCATGCATAATCCTACTTTTCAGCCAGAGTTTATGACTCCTCCAGAAAATAAATTAGCATTGACTTACCATTACATTAAATATTTAAAGAGTAGACTCAAAATTTCATGGATATTTTTTAGTATGAGGGTATTAAAAGTCAAATTAATTCAATTCAAAGACAGACATTGTATAACTAGTAACATATTAGGAATATAAATAAGAAAAAAAATTGTGAAGGTATATGAATGCCAAAGTTTAGGAATCCCTGAGTGAGCAGAGAGATCACGAAAAGCATTGCTACTAGCTTGCTTGAGGTAAGGGCCTCTGATTTTCAGGTCTAGGAATTGCATTTACCAGTTCACCCAGAGTTGAAGGGGCTTTGGTAAACTCGCTCATATTGATGAAACTCATACTTAATGATGAAATATATGAGTTTACTAATTTGTGCTGAGAAATATATGCTGAATTAATACTACAGGGATGATATGTCCTAAATTTTCATTTCTTGTGTCTCACCTTTCTGAAAAGAAAAAAGAATAATTGGTTAAATCTGCATTAGAACTTGGTCACCCACTGTATTTTAGAGTAGATATTCTGTACAGAGAAGCCTTCATTTTGGCAACTTTGTTTATTCATGAAATCGCTAATCTATTCTTCTGTCAAATATTTTCCGAGCACCTGTATCGGGTCAGGTGCTGAACCAGACTCTTGCAGTGCATACAATGGGGACTAACACAGAGAAAGCACATTTGGCCCCAGGAAGTAATCTGGATGATTTCTAGGGTGCAGAGAGAGTGAAGGAGACAGTGAAAAACAAGCTGGAGAAATGAGCGGGACTCCGAGCATGAAGGGAGTTGCTGTGTCATAAAACTGTGCTGGCTTTATTTGGACCACAAAAAAGGGAAAATGGAAGGTTTTAAGGGTGACAGTAACATGATCAGATCTGCTTAAGAGAACAGATCTTAAGCTGTAAGTTTATAACAGAAGCTCATAATTTGAACTAAATAAACTGGATATTCTCAAGAGATAAGCATTGCCAACTTACTCTATTTCCCTATCCCACTTTAGGGGTATCCCTGTATAAAGAATTAGGGTGGTTTGCTGAGAAATCAGAAAACTTGTTTCCCCTAGATATTCTTCTCCTCTGCTCTCTGCCTCTCCCTTTGTGTCTCTCTCTATACACTCGCATCCACACACATCCACACACACACACACACACACACACACACACGTATATCTTCCCAAATATATCAGCTCTTAATTGAAAACATCAGATAAGACCACTTGTTTTTACTCAGAATGTAAACAGTAAAATTGATCAATTTCAAAGGATTGGCAGTAAACAATACAAATGTATGTACATAGTTTATTGAAAATGACCACAGTTGCTCATAGCTATGACTGATAACTACAGAAAGAAAAAAAAATGTTGGTAGAGTATGCTTCACCTTTCAGTCCTACCTAGACAAAATTATTGTCACCCTCCATTATAATAATAATGATACTAATAAGAACATATTATCTATAATTATCACAATGGCCCTGCAATGAAGATAATAACACAGATGAGCAAATGGGCTCAGAGATATTCAATGGTTATCTTACCATTTCCTTGACGGTTTAATTAAAGGTGGAGCTGAAATTCCAGCCTAGGTCACTCCTGTGCTTTTATGTCTCACCCAACTATCATAAGCCTCAAATTTCCCCCACCAAAGCTTGAATGCTTTTTATCTTAAAGGTCACTGCCCCTATATACATATATACATATTTATTATCTGTATCTGTCATCTATCTATAGCTAGCTACCATTTATATAGCTATCGTCTCTCTCTCTATCTGGCATATATGTTGCTTTTTTCCTCCAGAATGTAACCTCCCTGAGGCCGAGAGTGTTTGCTCCTTTCTGTTTTGTGTGTGTGTGTCTATAGGGGAGCCCCAGACAGGTTCATGGAAGACTTTCAATAAGTGAGTTTTGAAAATGATTAAATAAATGAGTATTTCACTCTGTGGCCTTGACAAGATAATACAGTGAATAGAGAGATACCGTAGGAGATAAAAGTAGAAATAGAAGTGTGAGTTGTTTCATGGAGAATTTTATAGCTAAAGCTAAGGAGAGTGGCCCATATGCTCATGGGACTAAGATTCGCTTTAGGATGCGCCTGTTGAGCCTGCCTGGTGCTTATGAGACCTCTGCCGATCGAGGCTGTGGCCCTAGAAATTTGGGATGAGATGGTGCATAAGTTGTTATGTCATAAAGGGTGCTCAGAGGAGATCTCATTCATGAGATGGTATTTGGGGATGGTACCTGAATGGAAGCCTGCACATATCTAGGGGTGTGGGAAGAGGGAACTGCAAGGGACAAACCATGAGAAGGAAACGTGCTGGGGAAACGTGTCTGAGAAACAGAAAGGAGGATATTGTGGCTTGTGCAGGGCGAGAAGGAGAACAGCAGGAGGCTGTGGGGCTGAAGAGCCTCCGGAGCCAAAAGAACAACTTGAGGTTCTCTAGCTTTCACTCTAAGGCAGGGCTTCTTAGCTGTCTTTGCTCCACGGACCCCTCTGTCAGTCAGGTGAAAGCCACGGGCCCCTTACTAAGTCCACACTATACTGTGTATTATTTAATAAATATATCACACCCGCACCAACGTGTCTCCACAAGAATAATGTTTTTTTGAATTTCAATTCAAGCTCATGGACCCCTTGTTAAGAACCCCTGCAAGTGATCTGTGAAGCCATTGGGTGGGAAAGTAAAAAAAAAGATATTTTTAAAAAGAAAATTCACTTTTATTTTCCTTACTTTGCTCATCCTTACAAGACCTTTTTCCCTCCAATTTCTTTACCTCTAAAAAGTTCCCTTTTCCTTCAGAGCCAAGCTAAAATGCCACATCTTGGGGTAAGCCCACTTAAGCCACTCCTTCAATCAAATTTAAAGGGCAAAATGACAACTTTTCAGAACATCTATAATGTTTTGCCTTTTCTTCTCTTTAGCAGTTCTTTCATTTATCTTGGTTTCAGACCTAAATGCATGACCTCCTTCCCTAATGGACTGGAAGCAATTGAGGGGCAGAAAAATACCTAGCAGCCAGCCTGCCAGATGATGACGACGATGATGACAATTGACGATGATGATGGTGACAGTGGTGACAATCATGCAAAAGTTATGCTAAATAAATGGGATAATAAAAATCATGAGCTTTTAGAAAGATTAAATTATAAAGTTCTCATATCTGTCTCTAGCACCTAAAAATAGTCACTCTTATCTATCAATACTAATATTAGTAATACTAAGAGCAATAGCAATTAGTCACTATTACTATTACCAC
Organism: Cabassous unicinctus; assembly: GCA_029593785.1. Taxonomy (NCBI): domain Eukaryota; kingdom Metazoa; phylum Chordata; class Mammalia; order Cingulata; family Chlamyphoridae; genus Cabassous; species Cabassous unicinctus. The sequence continues at coordinate 158,716 of JAQZBX010000033.1, forward strand.
TACTACTACGACCAACTGCTGCTGCTACTACTGCTACTACTATTACTATCCACTGGTAGGATCTTTCTCCTTATGGAGCTAACCCTTGGACTTTCTACCCATCCTCCCCTTCCCAAACATATGCTGTTTTTTTAAACAAATTCTTGTAGGACTCAGAACTGACAAGTCATCCAAAAGTCCTTGGACATGGATTCACTATTTCATTTAAATATAAACTCCTGCAGTGTGGCAAATTGCAGCCCAGCCCATTATCACAGCACTGTAATAATCAAAAAGCAATTATGAAGAAGTCAATAAAATTTGTAGCATTAGATGAATTCAAATATCCCTGATAGTAATGTGAATTTTTGAATTTACTAACTGTCCATCAGACCCTGAGGTACCATTAAAAAGAGAAGAAAGAAAGCACAGCATGATTACTCAGTCCTAATTATCACAAAGATATAGGCTTCAAGGTGTAAAATTTAAATGATGCTCAATTGTAGCCTAAATAAGCAAGCACAGTTTAATTTGAAATTCAATAACATCCATCACAGTTGACTATAATTAAAAAATATATTTTAAGCCTAAAGTACACAAGATTAAATAATGTTCCCTCTCTCATTCCAGATGCATCATAGAATGTAGAATCTAAGCTCTGAAAGTAGCTTAGAGGTTCTCCATGGTTAATGGCTGATAAGCATCTCCTCCCCATGGCCGCACTACTTATAGGCAGCTCTCTTCTGTCAGGGCGGATTCTCTCTCCCCTAGGGGGCGTGGTCTTGTTGGGAGGATCTTTTCTAATTAAGGCTCCTTACCCCTCACTCTAGACCAGGAAGGCCAAAATGACCTTATTCTTCTTAGTGTCATGTGATCTATACTCAAGTAATTACATTCTCCTTCCTGGGCTTTGAATCTTAATGAATGACAGAAGCAGGGGAATACTTGGAGGCGATTTGAATGGCATGCATGGTAGCTATGATGGTGGCACTGCCATTAGCATCATCCTCACTAGACTGTTCTTGCTGGGAATCCATTGATGTTTTCTACTTCCTGCTTCTTGGCCTTCAGGATTTTTTCTCCATTCCTGCTAGCCAAGTCTTATTTCCTTACCTTCTATTGAAGCTATGAGCCCTCAATAAATAACTTATTTAAGTAATTTAAATAATTATTTTAAAAATCCAGAGTCAGTTTTAACTATTTTTCTGTTAGCTCTGTTGCTACAAACACACACGCATGCACACACACACACTCACTCACACACAGATCATACCTCTTAGGAACTTTTAATTTTGTTTGAAATGGTGTAGATCCTTGCTATTCAAAGTTACACATGGTTCATTTTTCTCACAAGTAATTTATTGAAAGCACTCTAATATGATAATACCCTGGTAATTTGGGAAACTTTTAGCCCCCACTCGTTTAGCTAGCTACATCACATATCTTTTCTCTAGCCCTCTTTAAACTAAAGGAAAAACAATAAGAATAGCCAGGAAAACTCTAAAGGGGGAGGGCAGGAATGGGAATAGGGTTCTATAAACAGGAAACAATTTTAGTTAAAAGTACATTTGCATACATGAACTCATTTTGATTAACAGTTTGGGGAAGCTATACAATAAACTCTAAACTGTGATTATCTCCAGCTGGATGAGTTAGATAACTTCTTGTTGTTCTTTTTACTCAACTGTTGTTCTTTTTACTCAATTGTATTTCCTAATTTTTCTATAGGTATTTCATCACTAATAGCTGTCAATGAGAAATTATGATTAATAATTAAAATTCCATCCTCAATACTATTTTACCGGGAAATTTTGTGCCTCTGAACTTGTGGTACACTGCTGCTGGCTAGCATTGGCTTGTGAGAGACCTGATTGTGAAACTTTCAAGGTGCTTGGTAGCTCATTGTTAAATGCAGAAAATTTAAATATATCTATATACATATGTATCTTCCAATTAAATAATTCTATGAAAAGCAAATGTAATGGATATTCATAACTCATCTCTTCCTCATTTTTACCAAGTTTCACTATTATCTAGCCTCTTGAATTCATTGGCGCCTATTGCATATGATTCTTAGAGGTGCTATATAATGGTGTGTTACTGCACATATCTGCCTAATGTGAAGGGCCAGTGACTCCATGCTTTTAGTATGAAATTTGCCATGGTAGGAATACTTACACCATGGAAATTGGCAGATGCTATAATCAGGGTCAGATTTATTGTTTTGTTTGGCAAGTGCTATAATCAGGGCTGGATTTATTGTTTTGATGATTGTCTAGGAAAGGGAAAATCTTAATAATGACCATTAAGCTCAAAAGTGAGCTGTGTCTCTAGCTGTTACTATATCATGAAAAATTGAGGAAATATTCTTCCACTATTTGAAATTTGCTCTCCAATGAGTGAAGTTCCTGTATACATAGGGCTGAAGCTGAAAGAGGTTTCAGTTAAATGAATATAATTTGCATGAAGGTGAGAAATCATTTATCAGTAGATCACGTATCAAATTTAAAGATAATTTATTGGGAAAAGTGTTAGTGGATTGGGGTACACCTCTGTCAAATCACAGTTAATTCAGAGCCATAGATTGGCTATAGATACAAGAGAACCAGTAAACCATTAAACAGCAAACCACTATCCTGTCCTGTGAGGCAACTACTGAGGATAAGGAATTAACCTAACAAAGAAGCCCCTGTCTCTGATGGGGCATGCGTGTGGTTGGCTCTGAAGGGCTGCCATCGCACTTCGCTCTGGGAATCCAGCAGATGGACAACATGCTGACACTGGCTTGGTTTTCTGTAGAATTTTTGAATTTAGGATGTGAGGTTTCGTCTAGTTAAACCAAAGAAGCTCTAACCTTTCTTGGTAGATACTGATCTAGTGTTGTAAGAATAGTGCCCAAAAGAATTGAGAAGTGTATCATCCAGGGCTTTCCAGAGAAACTGAATCAGTAGGACTGAGAGATTGATTAATTAATTAATTGAAACTGGCTCACCTGATTGTGGGGTCTGGCAAATTTGAAGTCTGCATGGCAGGCCAGCATGTTGGAAGCTCAGGCAGGAGTTGATGCTGCATCTTGAGGCAGAATTTCTTCCCTGGTCAACCTTATCATTTTTGCTCTTAATGCCTTTATCTGATTGTATGAGACCTACCCACATTTTCAAGGATAATCTCCTTTACTTAAATTCAAATGACTGTAGATGTTAATTGCAACTACAAAATATCTTTGCAGCCACATGTACATTAGTGTTTGATGAAATAACTGAGTGTTATACTGTGGCCAAGTTCACACATGTAGTTTACCATCACAAGAAGCTATAATAATAAAAAACGTTTACCTTCCAAAATCTGGGAATAGGATCTCTGTCTGTTGTTTCATTTCCTCTCCTTCAAAATAGGCATATATGAATTATTTAATACTCTTTTGATTATGACAATCTCCTTGGCTCCCTACCCCTACTATACTATACCCATCATAACTAAAACTCATCAATTCTTATTTTATGATCTAATTTGCCTTTTTAAACCAAGACCAATTATTTTCTACTTAAGAAAAATTAAAAGAATCTCTAAACTTCTCCCTCATCATCAGCATTGATGCCATTTCTGAGCCCTTGTTTTTTTTTGCTGCCACTATAACTGAGATTGTCTGGTTTTCCTGCCCCAAAACCCAGTCTCCCCATCACAGAACTCTTTATAGTTATTGCAAGACTGTGCTGTCCTAATGGTCGCTGTTCTCATAGACCTCCACTGATAGTCTGTCCCATCTCCTACTATTTATGTCAACCAGAGAGAAAGGAAATATTAGCATCTTTTTAATTCTAGCTCCATGTGGCAGTATGAAATTCTTTTACGAATCTTGAAAAGAGAACCACTCCATTCCTGTGGGTATGAGAACATTTTGACAGGATTGGGTCAGTGAGGTGTGACTCAAGTTGAGTCTCTGCCATCTTACTGGGTCTGATAAAAATGGAGACACAGACATAGAAAAAGGAAGCCACCATATTTGATCTTGCCGTGAGAGAGAGGAAAGGCTCAAAAAGCTGAGGCCCGGGGGAGAGATGAGTCGTATGCCTGATAGCTTGCAGCTGAAATCAGGAAGAAAGTGGAGGAGCAGAGTCTGAGAGAGGAGACCTGGTAAGAGACAAGCCCTATGCCTGGCTGCCCACAGCTGAGCTCTGGGAGACGGTACAGCCTGGAGGGGAAGGCAGAGACCAGGCAGAGATCACCCACCATCTGGCTGCAACGCAAGGCAGCTGACTTGGTTGAGAAAGCACCTCTTATGTTTGGACATTGCATGGCCTTGAAACTGTAAGCTTTTACCCCCAAATAAATCCCCTTTATAAAAGCCAACCCATTTCTGGTACTTTGCATGGGCAGCCTTTTGGCAAACTAAAACACTGCATCATTTCCAAGACTTGTTGTCTTGAGGAAGTTCTTAACCTCCTTGAGCCTCAGTTTCTTCATCTGTAAAAGATAATGGAATCAAATACCATCCATGTTTTTGCTTTCTCTATTTAAAAAGCTAATGAAGATCACGTAAAATATTATGTGTTTGATGTGTAGTAGGCATTTTTTGTCCATTGAACTGAATTGGGACTCTTGGCCAAGTATATCTTATCTTCTACTTTCCCTTTGGGGTCTGTATTTGCTTTCACTTCCTACTGTGAGTTCTCAATTTGACTTTCCTTTCATTACTAAGCCAGTGTAGCCCTTGCACTAATATCTCTCTCTCCCTGGGCATTGTCTGAATTATCTACCCATCAGTAATTATCCTGCAGTCCCACTGCAGCCATTAGCATCAGGCTTCAGATGAACAGCAGAATTAGAACATGGAGGATCCACGTTTTCATTCCTTAACTTTCCGCCAAATGCACAGCCACTCCAAATGCTGGATCTGTTATCTCCTTTACTTCTACATGAAATCTTTCTGGGTGGCATCCTCCATGGTAACCACACTTTAGTGGCAAATAATGATGTCTAACCTGAAAGAAAATAGTTTGAAATCCAAGTTTTTGACAGCCTATGTCACAACCTCAATTATTTTTCTTCTTTTTTAACCTCTGGTTTAATAATATATAATCTCATGTCATGAAATAGCATCCAGCATTGTCATTCTATAGAAGAAGCATATAATTTATGTTCAAACAGCAGATAATTGAGTCGAATGAAAAATGGCAAGAACTTGTCACCTGCTGCCTCCTTCTAATATGGGCCCTTGGCCATGATTCTTTCAATCCTCCCAGTAAATATTTTACCTTCAGAAGAGGCAACAGTTTGGCATGAGTGTTTTAGTTAACAACAAAAAAATCTTAGCCTATTTAAAGAATTTAGAGCCAGATATTATGGGCTTAAGTTCCGGTTCTGCCATGTGTAAGTGCTTGGGATAATGACAGCTAAAACCACTCTAGAGTTTATCATGTGCCACCCACAGTTCTAAGTGCTTTATATTCATTACCTGGCTTAACTCTCACAACACGCCGGGGCGAGAGAGATAATGGTTATTACTTTTTCATAGGTTAGGGCACTGTGGCACAAAGTGGCTTAAATAACTTGTTCAAGATCACTCAGCAAAGAAATGGTAAAGCAGGGATTTGAACTCAGAAAGATGGCTGAGCCTTTTCTCTTAATCCCTCTACTAGAAACTTCCTTTCTTAGCCTCAATTTCCTTCTTTGTAAGTAGTGGATAGAAAGAAGTAACTACTGTCCTAAGATACAATAATTTACACGAGCTTGGCAGTGCCATAGCAATATCAGGTAACATTTATTAAGCATTTACTGTAAACCAAGCAAGTGATTTTCACATATTAACTCTTTTAACACACTCACATATCCCTGACAAAAATGAGGTTATTAGAATCCCCATGTTTTAGCTGAGGAATCTGAGTGGATAACTCTCAAGGTCATATAGCTATTATATGTTAGAGCAGACATTTTGAGCCAGGCAGTCTGGCAGAGTGACCTCAAAACATAAGCTTTTCATCATTACACTTTATGGCTATAGACTGTTTTTATATAAGATCACATTGACCATCACACAGAGAAGACATTCCAAAAAGTGGAATGTAGCATAGAAAAGAAAAATTCTTAGATATGTCCCAAGCACCAAAATGTATTTCATTTTTCCGGTTGATGCTTGATCAGACAGCATTTTGCATTCTTCCTGGTTGGTGTCTGTGGTCATATAGCTGTGTTTTGACTAGTGAAACGAGGGGAGCTCTGACGTATTCTACTTATAGGCTTGGCCAGGAAAGTTCTTCATGCTCTTTTCCTATCTGTCAGCTTCATGTAGAGGAATAACTAGAGTCCAAGGAAAGGGAAAATCCAAGATGGAATGAGTCTAGGTCCCCGAATAATCACAGGGAAAGATCCCCACCCCAACCAGGAAAATCTTCAAACAGATTCTTTGAGAAAATTCTTTGTTTGAAAAAGAAGTAACTGGCAAGACTTTTAAGTTTATTAATTTATTTTCCCTTCATAACAACCATATAGGATAGGTATAGTTTTCTCTATTTTAAATACAGCAATACCCAGGTAATAGACATTAGTTTGCACAAAGTCCATCAGACAGCAATTGGAGATGAGTGAATGTACATTTACTTTCTCTCTACAAAAGAGAGAAATGAGAGAATGCTATTTATATATATGAGAGTAGCCACCATCATTTTGGTTAGTCAAAGTACTGACTGTGAAAGAGAAACATCTGGTCTACAGATGAATAGGCTTTCCATTAAAAACATGAATCAATAAGGTAACCATGGATCCTTGAGAATAAAGGAAGTATGCTAACTTAAAGAAGGGCTAATATAACTCATAATTAGGAAGTTCTACTTGGTTAGAGAGTATATAGAATTCCCTTTAGCAACTGATTAATATTTCTTTAGGGTGAGCGGTCAGGTAAGGTGATATACATACACATCATCCTATTGGCTTGATTCATAAGAACTCAATTTGCTGTGGTCACCCTATCCTACTCAACTGCAAGCATTCCAACATGTTGAAACACTCACTGAGATTTTCCTTTTGATAAAAAATTGGACATCTTTCAGAAGTCCCCACATCTTTGTCATGAAGGAATGAATAATATTTGGAGAGAAGCTTCTAGATAGCCACCAAATAGATAAATTAATCAAAACGATTTATTGATGCCAACATAGTCAGAGACTTATAGAAATTTAAAGTAGGACAGTCTTCTAGAAAATTGTTGACCCAAACTATTTACACATCAGAATCAGTGGAGGTCTTGATGCAGAGTCAAGAGGTTTGTGATGTCTTTATTTTTATCAACCATCACAGGTAAACTCGATATAAGAACAGTTTTGTAAACCTCTCTCATCTCTTTCAAGCTCAAAATCAAGCATGAATCTTTTTTATAAAACAATGTCAGGTGGATACTCAGCTTTTCCTGGAATATTCTCACTCATGAGAAACCCCTGCATCACAAGCCCACCCAATATGATTTTAAATTACTTGTTTAAAAAAGTTCTTTATATTAAACAACAATCTGAATTTATCTCTTAAAAAAGCTGAATACACATTTCTTACATAACTCATCTTTATAGCTGTCCTTTTCTTAAACTTCTTGTAAAACATGGAACAAATATGATATTCATTTGTATTTGACAAGAGAACTGCAGATCAGTTGGAGGTAAGCTATAGTACCCCCTACTTGTATAGTTGTTATTTTAAAGTTAAGTGTAGTTAAGTGCAGTTTCCACATTTCATTTAATCATGATTATTTGAAGACGTGTTCAGCTGGTGGGCATTTTTTGAGTTCTTTAATCTTTGACCCAATATATTAGCTATCCATTTGAAAGGATCTGTCATCTTAATATTTCCTAAACATGTCATCAAACCTTTCATCCATGTCTTTGATACAAATAATGAGCCAAGAGTCAGAAAAAGTGCCTTGCAATGAGCAGCAGTTCTTAAGCCTGACACCCTGGTGTGGGAAGCTCATCTATGAGCTTTAGATTGTTTTTCATGTAATGTGTTATGAATAATCAAGAGTATACTGAAGTTTGCAAATGATTTCCTTTTTTAAATACACATGAACAGTCTCAAATGCATCCTTTTCATGCCACTCTCTCTAACTTACTCACTCTATTCACTCACATTTAAGGCTTTCTTGTGTAGGATGGGGGGAGAGTTAGTATAGCTAATATACCTGAAATTACTCCTAGCTCAGAATGTAATTATAGGAGTGAGAAGTATTTGAAAACATTTTCTGTGATGTGAACAGAAGCAGAGAAAATGGTAAAATGGTAAAACAAGTGATCTTTATTCATGACTCCAAGGAGAGTCTAACACTGTAACCATCCCTACTGACAGTGGGACATTTTAATCACCTGTTAAACTGTCTCACATGCTATCATGCAATTCACAAACTTCCATCTGGATCATAAAGCTATCTTCAGAGACTGCCAAAAATCTTTGCAGAAATGCAGACACTTTATTTCAATGCTATTCTTCAGGTCTTCCATTTTAACACTATCTTACACACCAAGGGGATATATAGCCCCTTCCCTTAAAAAATAGGTAGGAGAAAGATGGACATCTAAAACAGTAGCTAAACCATGACACAGCAAAATAGTTAAGTTCTATTCTTTGGGGTCCAGACCATAAATTCTGTAGGAATTTAGCAGAGAAGGAAAGCAATAAGGGTTAAATTAGTCAAGAGGGTCTATTGAATAAAGCAGAAATTGAATTTAATCTGGGAGCAAAAAATAATTTGGAAAAAAATGGAAGTGAAATGACATTTTAGGATAGAGCACGACAACATAATCAGATGATGATTTGTAGATCACTGAAGGACAAACCATTGTAGCAGACCCAAAAGGAGTTCAGGTCAGAAAGTGTGACAAATGAGTTTGACTAACTAGCAAAGGGGTGACTTATGCATGTTCTTAAAAATTAGGCAAAACATTGAATGCTTGGTATTGTAGGGAACTTTGGGCCATTAAAGCTTGCCAACTTTGGGAGGATGCAGCCTCTGAAGGCACCTGGCCTTTCTCACTCTCGTGGCACAATATATCCATAACTGGTCCCTTTTGTGGCCCACTTACCACCATCTTCTTCTTTTAGTGGGGTTATGTATCTTCAGAATTCTAACTAAGTTTATTTCTTCCAGAATCAATGCCTTCCAAACCAGATAATAGTTATGCGGGGATTTCAGCTAGTCCCAACTACAGCGGACCGTCTTTCCTCAACCTCAATAGAATAGCCAGAGAGGCTTACACCCTGTCAGGCAGGGACTACTGCCCTAACCAGCAGGAAGTAGCTACAAAGGAATGATCATCGCCCCTCAGCACCCCCTTAAGAATAAGGGCATGAACTCTCTGAGGGGGGAGTTGAAGCAGGTTAGCCAGGGAAACCAGGAGAAGATGACCCACAGCATGGCCAACAGACAACATGCCGACAGACAACATGGCTGCAAGACCTCGCTGAGTCCTTGAGTTTAACCTTGAGGTCCCAGTTTCTCTTTCCAGGACCTCCCCTTAGCCCTGGATATTCCAAACAGACTGTAGGTGGGGTAACCAATACCAGCTGGGGCCCATCCCCTTAGCATAAGCAAGGGGGAGGAATAGTTACCAGTTTAAAAGGTAACCACACAAGGTAGAGCTCACTCTCTCTGCTTAAAAGAGCCCACACCAAATCTTGGTGTGTATTTCCATCTTTCTCTCCCATTTCTCAGCAAGCTCTGTTCTTTCCTCCATTTCCCAAATAAATTCTTTTTACTGGCCTAACTAAACTGGCATGTTCTTAAATTCATTTATGCATTATAGCCAAGAACCTAGAGGAAGCCAACACTTCCTTGTCTTCACTCAAGCTATTTTTCTCAATAAATTCTTAATACTGATTAAAAAAAAAATTTAAAGGTTTTGAAGAGAAGAGACACTGATTAACATGAGAGCTGAGTAAAAGGCCTCTGAAGATGAATGGAAGTTGGCTTTTCCAATAAGAGTCTGGGATCCTGGAGACAAGTGAAGAGGACCTCTTTGGGCCCCTTGCTATAGAGGGTCTGGAGTGATACAGGAATATTAGTATATAGTTCACACTTGAATTTAATACACTTAATGAACCACAAAATGAGAACAACTACCTTGTGTGCTTTAACGTTGCCAATTGACAAGGGAAAAAAAATACATTGCATATTCACAAATTATTTAAAGTACCATTTGTATTCAAAACACATCTCTGAAGTGGAAATGAATAAATAGGAACCTTCAGGATCCTGAGACTCTTTGGCAATGAATTGCAAGCATAAGTACAAGAGAATATTTTTAAAGCTAATGTGCTTATATTATCACATGTTAAATAATTTAAGAAAATCAGAACACGGTGCATCTTGTTTTCCAAGATCCCGAAAACGTTCCTTTTCCTCCCTCTGAAGAGAATAAAAGGGAGCTCTTCCAAAATAAGTAACTTATACTTGCAGAAAATTAGCAGTCTGTCATCGACATTATGGGCATTGTTATATAATTACCGCCTTTACTGTGCTAAAATTGTTTTAAATAAATGTACTGTAGACCATGTGTCATATGCTGAATGGAAGCCATAGTCAGGAGTTCTTTTCAGCAAATAAAGTATCTGACAAAGACACGAATTCTTCTATTCAAGACATAGAGTTTGGTGGTGTGATATGCTGTGAAACTCTATGTTGTTTTAGTAATTTAATTATTGTTATTTTTCTGCTTTTATGGAATATGAATTTTAGCTCAACTTGAAGATTGACACTTGATGGAATGCACAGGTTAAAGTTTCTCTTTGCTTAGCTAAAAGATCATTCTGAGCTACAGAACAGGAGAAAATGTATCATTGCAGGGAAAAAATAATCCCAGACAGACATGGGTGCTTTGACTTCAAATCAAGTTTTCCACTTTTTGGGGAGTGGGGTGGCGTACGGTAAGTTTTCCTCTTTATGTTTTATCTGCACTTCTTGAACTTCTGTGAAATCAGTAAGGGTAAACTGTTTTCATAAAAGAGGAAGGGTCACTTTTGCTTAGTTTCTCTATTGTGAAGAATGTTTTGCAAGATCTGGATGAAGTAGACTGCTCTTGGTCTCCATCAGTCATTTCTCCTTCACTATTTCTCACCAGGGTTTTTCAACAGCCTCTAACAAATATTCCTTCCTTCAAGCTAGCCTCTACCATACAGTCATTCACGATTTATCTAAAACATTATTTAAATAATCTAAAGTTATTTGACTGGAACATTCTCCTGGTGATGGTTTCTGCCTTCTTAAAGGATAAATAATAGACCATATATGGCCCCTAATGCCACAGATGGCTATTAATGATCAAGAGCCAGGTTATCTCATCAGTACTGAAGCTGGACTTCAAGCTCTAACATATCAAACTGCTGTTTATTCTTGTGATGCTTTTATAAACTCTATGACTTTGATTAGGCATTTTCCTTTTTCTGGAAAATCCTCACCCAGATTATTTCAGATGATTAATGTTTACTTTGCCTCTAAGACTCTCATAGTCTGGATTCTTGGGATAAGCAAGTCATTTTCTCTAGTTAAAAAAATATGTTTTGCAGTGGAAAGACTCAGGTCCACACAGCAAAGCTGGACTTTAGATTGTGTGAGAGGAATAATTTTATGCCCATAGATTCAAACTTTTCCCTTTATCAATCCCCCTTCAGGGAGCAGAGGTGTGCCCTTAACCAAATGAAAGGGTATTTATATTCACATTAGTGCTAGTCAACAGAAAGTCATTGGAAGTTGGAAAACAAAGGTTTCTATTCACCATTTTCTTGGTGCATTTAGCTAAGTCTTCATACTCTGTATCTTTGTTTCTCAATTTCCTCTTTTTCACATTGTAATAATAATAAACATATCAATATCTTTCTTAAGAATTACAAGTGATGGTATATGTGAAGCAACACAAAAACAGGAAAACATGGTGTAGAATTTGGTTAGAGTGATGATGTAATTAGTCAGAAAACTAGCAATAGAGAAAAACTTTCTCACCATAATAAAGACTATTTATGAAAAAAAACCATGGTTAACATTATATTCAAAGGTGAAAGATTTAAAGACTTTGTCTTAAGATCAGAAATTAGAAAAGATGCCTGCTTTCACCAATGGCTTTCAGTATGGTACTTGAAGTTCTAGCCAGAGAAATTAGGCAAGAAAAATGAATAAAAGTTATCCAAATTAGGAAGGAAAAAGTAAAACTATTCCTATTTGTATGCACATGATCTTATATATAGAAAATCCAAAGGGGTCCAAAAGAAAACTATCAGAGCTAATAAATGAGTTCAATACAGTGGCATAATACAAGATAAACATGCAAAAATCAATTGCATTACTATACATTAGCAATGAAGCATAAGAAGAGGAAGTTAAGAAAATTCCATTTTCAATAGTAACTAAAAGAATAAAATATCTAGGAATAAATTTAACCAAGGAGATAAAATACATATACATTGGAAACTACAAAACACAGCTGAAAGTGATTAAATAAGACCTAAATAAATGGTAAGATATGTTCATGGACTGGCAGCTTTAATAGTGTTAATACTACCCAGAGCGATTGATAAATTCAAGCAATCCCTATCAAGTTTCCAGCAGACTTCTTAGCAGAAACGGAGAAACAAATACACCCATTCATGTAGAACTGCAAGGGTCCATGAATAGCAAAACTCTTTTGAAAAAGAATAAAGTTAGAGGACTCACATTTCTTGATTTCAAATTTTACTACAAAGCTAAAGTGATCAAAACAGTGCCTTGGTATACAAACAGACAAATAGTCTAATGGAACATTATTGAGAGTTCAGAAATAGACCCACACATCTATAGCTAATTGATTTCAACAAAGGTGCTAAGTACATGCAATGGGAAATAATAGCATTTTCAACAAAAAGCTTTTGGAAAATTGAATATCCTCATGCAAAAGAATGTAGCTGAACTCTCACTTCACACATATACTAAAATAAATGCAAAATGGATCAAGGACCTAAATATAAGAGCTAAAATTATAAAACTCTTAGAAGATAATATAGGGGCAAATCTAACCCAGAATTTGGCAACTTATTCTTAGCTATGAGACCAGAAGCACAAGCGACAACGACAATGACACACACACACACAAATGATAAATTCCCAAGAAAGTGAAAAAACATCCTACAGAATGGGAGAAAATAGTTGCAAACCATATTTCTGATAAGGACTTACTATCCAGAATATCATAAAGAATTTTTATAATGCAATAACCAAAAGACAAATAACCCAATTAAAATTTGGCAACATAATCAGAGACATTTTTACAAGGAAGATATACAATGGCCAATAAACATGTGAAAAGATTCTCTACATTAGTAGCCATTAGGGAAAAGCAAATGAAAACCACAGTGTGATACCAATTTATACCCACAGGGATGGCTATTCTAAAAAAATAAATTGGAAAATGACAGTGTTGGAGAGGTTGCAGAGAAATTGTATGCATTGTAGGTGGGAGTGTAAAACGGTTCCACTAAAAGCTAAATATGGAATTACCATTTGACCAAGCAATCCCACTTCTAGGTATATAACAAGCATGAAAACAGGGTTTCAAGCAGATACTTGCACACGAGTATTTATTGCAGAGTTATTCAAATAGCCAAAAAGTGGAAACAACCCAGTACTCATCTAAACCTGAGTGGCTAAACAAAATGTGTTACATACATGCAATGGAATATTATTCAGCCATAAGAAAGAATTAAAGTATGAGACGGGGCTCGACATGGAAGAAATTTTAGAACATTTTTCTCAATGCAATAGCAAGACACATAAGGACAAATATTGTATGATGTCACTTGTAAGTAGTAAGTCCACAGAGACAGAAAATAGATTAGAAGTCACAAAGGATGGGGGAGGGACAAGGGGACTGAATGGCAGATATGATGTGTTTGTAAATAAAATTAACTTAAAAGTGATCATTAGATTAGGGGAAAAAAAGCTTGACTGGAGGAAGGCAATTATATGATAGAAACTGGGTAGCATGGGATCAGCCATCTTTCACAAAGGAAGTTTTAAGGTTTTAAACTTTATTTTCAAATGGAATTTTCTGGTGTACAGGCCAACTTCTAATATTTTCAATCCTAAAGCAAGAACATCAATGAAGCTTGAAATACATATGTCTAAATGCTTAAAAACAATAACTCAAGCTAGAAAACTGGTAGTTGACATATGTTCTATATTCCTACCTGGCTAAAGATAGCTTCCATATGAAATCTTATAAAACAGTTAAAGCTACAATTTTTAAATGATTGAAACTCAGCAAACTAAAACAATGATTGAGTAATTATTTCTCATATCAGGGTTCCGCCGATGTTTTGGCAATATTTGGATGGGAAATAAAGACATTCTAATTCATATATTATATACATAAACATTCCATAAAATCCTTTGTTTTCGTCTTCCTTTCATCAAAATCACAGATGTTTTGATACAGAAAATTGAGCAAACTATTGAATAAATGAATAACTGTTTTCTCCATGCAGATCTATGGCAGAAGGAATTCTAACAATTACCTCCATTCACTCTCATCCTTTTATAATGCCTTATCTTTTTAGTGTGGGTAGAACCGGGAATAGGATGATTCTTTTGACTATGTTATATCATAAGGTGAAAGGAAGATTATCCAGGTGAACCTAGTTTAATCACATGTGCCTTTTAAAGGCAGAGAATTTTCTTCATCTGGTACCAGAAAAGGATGTCAGGGATTGGAAACATGAGCGATCCATTTACCAAGGAATGTGGGCAGCCTTGAAGAATTGAGACCAGCTTTTTGGGTGACAGCCAACAAGGAAATGGGAGCCCCAGTCCTATACTGGCAAGGAACTGAATTTGTCCAACAACCTGTATGAGCTTGGAAGCAGATTATTTTTCCCAGACACTCCAGGTAAGAGTCCAGCCTGGGGCAGCACCTTGATTTCTGCCTCGGGATAGCCTAAGCAGAGAATGCAGTTGAACCCAACAAGCATTCTGACCTACAGAACTGTAAGACAATAATGGGAATAGTTTTAATCCACTATGTTTGTGGTAGCTTATTCTGCATAAATAGAAAACTAATACCAGATCTTTGGTAGGCAAGTGGCATCAGCTCTTTAGAAGGAGAAGCATTTGCTGAAAACACTCTACACAAACACTAGGACAGGTAAAGAGTTTAGGCAGGCAAATAAAGCTGTTATTTTAAACCTTGGCAACATTTTTTAATCAGTTGGGAAACATTTTAAGAATATCAGTTTCTTGGCCTCATCCCCAGAGATTTTAAGTTGTCTGGGATAGTGCCTGGGCATCAGCAGTTTTAAAAGGTCAAAGTCAAAGAGCTACTCACTTAAAAAGTAATACTAATTAGAAACCTATTTCAGAAGGAATATTGGAAAATAATTTTTGCTAGGGTCTTTCCAAAGCAAAAAGTGTTCAGCTTTCAAAATATGGATCACCTTGGAGAAAGTAACATTCATTTATTCATTGATTCCCTCATTCATTTATGTATTTAGCATTCATTCAAAATATTTTCTATTATTTGCTGGGCATTATGCAATAAGATAGACATTTTGCTGATTTTCCATTATCAGATACAGGCATTTCAATACTAACATCTCTAAGAGAAAAATTCTTCTTTTCCTTCGTTTGTTCACTGGTAGGCTAACTACTTTTTACAAAGGACTTTAGCCATATTCTAAATATCAGGAATTTACCCATCCTGAGTTGTTTCAAGGAATGCAGGTAGCCTTTAAGAATCTTTCTGTTGCCTTTCTGTTAAATAATAATGGGTACACTTTTTCAAAAATGTGTGCTTAAAATATCTATGCATTCAAATTCTTATTTTTTATCAATGTACATTATCTTAAGATTTTAGGTAATAAATTAATACAGGACAACAGGAGATAATTCATCATTCTGGAAATGTGATAATGAGGGAATTTCTAAGGGAAAAAGTTTTTCGTTTTTAAATTTGCCATTAATTGTTTGAGAAATAAATGCCTCAGTTTGAAAAACAAAAAAACAAAACAAAACAAAAAAAAACAAAAAAACAAACCCTATCTTCTTTAGGAAGTACAGTAGAGCTGGACCTAGCTTAAAAGAAAAAAAATGAAAAAATGAAACTTTTCAGACATATGACTCATAAATAAAATGAGAGCAACTGAACAAAATTTCAAAGATTGCAAGAATTGTTTTCTCATTCAATATTTAAAAGATCATATCAAAATCAAGGCTGGAGCCAGCTAAACATTTAAGAAAGGCAGGCATATTTTAACACGTCTTAATAACTGTCACTTATTTTCCATTCATCAGTCACACATAGAAAGAATGAAAATTGGTGACTTAATCATTCTTGAGATATTGCTTTATTATATGATCCTGAGAAGAAACTTAGTAAGTTTCCAAAACTTGGTAATTTCTTATGCAGCAATAGTCAACTAATATATTATTTTTGGTAAGGAAATGCCAATCACTTTAGAAGGAGAAGCATTTGCTGAAAACCCCTCAACACAATGATAGGCTGAGTATAGTTCTCTTTCATAGATGAAATTTGGAGATGTTGATGAATAAAACTCAAAAAGCTTCTGGAATTGGACTGTGTCCAAACTTGGAAAGGCTGCCTGAAGAGTAAAGCAAACAGCTGCTTTCTTCTCCATATCGTTGAAACTCCTGAGACTGGTAGGCTGCTCTCTTATCTTTTGCACGTTGACTCTAATTAATCTAATGTAGTTATCAGAGTATAAAACAAGCAGGAGTCATTTATCAAGCAGAGGGTTGCGAAGATGATGAATGCCATTCGCCTTCCATGTGGGCTTGAAAATGAGCTTAAAGTCTCATTTTGAAGACACAGTTCTGAGATCAAGTTTTTTTTTTACAATAAATAGAGCTTGGATTTTTGTAGCTCCTTAGGTTTTCAAACATAACTTCATGATCAGAAACTCAATGTAGCCTTAAAATAAACCAAAAAGGGTAGGGGAACTCTGGAAGACCACATAACTAGACAATATGAGACATACTGTTCATTTCCTGTGGTAGTTTCTCCATCTATACCTCTATGCCCCTTCTTAGGTAATCTAGAAATGCCCTCTTCTCAGGGAGCTTGTGTCAGTGGTCCCTAGTATGGAGAAAGTGGACAATACCCTTACTATCACCACCATTGTCAAAACTGATTAGCCCAGGAATGGGGTAGAGCAATCAGCTTATTTCTGAGAATCTGCTATATTTCTCAGATCGGTTAAAAAATTGGACTCTAGGGTCACTCACATCTGGAGTCAAATATTGGCTCTAGCATTTAATGTGGCATTGGGAAAGATATTTAGCACCTCTAACTTGCATTTTTCTCAGCAATTAAGTGGAATTTGAACACAGGGTTGTCATGATGATTGTATGATATAATATATATCAAGTATTTAGCACAGTGCTTAATGTAGAGTAAACCATAAAAAAGTGAGCTGTTTATATACTTATATGTTGCCTAGAAAAATTTGGAATTGAGGTATAGAAAGACTGGTTTAGATGGTGGTTAGTGCTGGACTTCAAATGTGCTGTGGACTTGAGGGTTGAGACTACCATTTGTTACGCAATTTTTGTGCTTCATGAATGGATGGGCAAAGGGAGAGAGCTAAATAGTAAACAGGGGTTTTTCTCTCATTGGGAGAAAAAAACAATGAGAAACCATGTGGATCAAGGGTAAGAAAAATTCCTCGAAGTTCCTATCAGCTATTTCAGCTTCTGAGAGCATTCCACTGCTCAGTTTTTTTTCATGAAGCCTGCTTTCTGCTCTGGGTTTCTCTGAAGATCTACTAATTTCTCCTATTATAATCTCCCTTAAACAAATCAAAGTGTAACTTATTTGCAATCAGGTAATCCCTGACAAAGTCAATGCAATTTATAGCATCTGGGCTAATGTTCCTCAGTATAATTATCATCTAAAGCTACCATCGAATTTGGGCTTCATTCTTAACATTAAAATCCCTTCTGCCAGATTTTTAGTTAACTTATATTGCCACTAAGAATTAAAGCTGATTGCTTCTAGTTCAATGAAGAATAATTAGGTTCAAATTATGATTTACCTTTATAAACTTTTTAGCATGTTGCTTAACTTTCTGAACGTTACAAACTTCACCCAAGGGAAATAGACCAGTGGATCTCCAAACTTTTGAACAGCTCTTAGCATTTTGGAGCCTGATCCATCCTCTGTTATCTTGATTTATAGGTTCTTTTCCAAATCAAGGTAAAAATGGAGGTGGTAGCAAGGGATGGAAGGGCTGGGACCCAGTGGATCGTATCGAGTAAGTCTGTGAAGAAAGGCAACTGACTAATAGTAGGTGGTGCAGGTGAAGATCAGGCTGGGAAAACAATCTCGCCAATATACATGCCATCAGACACCAGTGCAGTATCTATGAAAATGACTCTTGGAAAATAAATACAACCTGTATTTTTAGTAGGGGCATAATCTACAAGCATCAATTGTTGACTAAGCCAAGAGTCATCTGCTTGGAAATTCCTCCTAGACATGTATCTTACAAATCATCTAAAAAAGATTAGAAGTGACTTTTTCAAAAATTCAAAATCATGGCCTTGAAACATAATAAAGAAGCACAAGTGTATAGTGTAATAATAGTAATAAAGACAATAAAGTCCACAATAATTGACAACTTATCATGAGACAGAGACTGATATAAACACGTTATATCTATTTCCACATTGAATTTTCACAAAACCTTAATATAGTACTAATAGCATCCTTAAATAATAGATAGAGAAACTGAGGCACAGAGAAAACGAGCATCTTGCCCGAAGTAGCGAAGTCAGTAAATGAGCAGAGTAGATTTTGAATTCAGGCCAACTCTCTCCATAGCTTATGTTATTAACTTTTTCACAGTAAAAAGAGGAATAAATTGGAATTCATAATATCTGCTGGGCTTGAGCCCCAGCTGGTAACCCAACTCTTTGTAATTAGCTGGGTCTCCTTTGAAAATTACTTTCCCTCTTTGCTCCTTGTTCTCACATTTGGAAGGAACTGCACTCCATGATGCTTCAGGTCCTTTCAAACACTATCACTGATTCTAAGATGTTTTTGTACCTCCAGAGATTCTGCATTATCATAAACATTTGTTAATATCCATTTAATGCCAAGACTGTCTTCCTTACAGATAGCAATAGAGGTGAACATAGGTTCAAAATGAACTCGCATACTGCAAGTTTCATGCCTTATTTAAGTTATATCTGAATCCAGTCACAGAGATGGTTGATCAAAACTTTTTAGGCATTAGCATTTTAAGCATAAATTAAATACATAAGTCTGTGGGGAACACATCCTTTAATAATACTTAACTTCATATTGCCAAGATGTGTTAGAAGGAGCAAGAATAGTTTGCAGCAGGAAATGGATAGGGCTAGAGGTAGAAGGTCAGTTAAGGTGCTAGAAAATTCAGGATTTGTAGGCTCTATTTAGGAATTCTGAAAATGGACATGGTTGGATCAGATTGGTGATGATGGTCTTTGGGCAGAAGTTGAAATAAAGTATATAATTTGTAGCATTTATGCAAGTGGGGAGTTAAGCAGAGACATAAATGAGAATTGCCGCCAAGTTCTCACTCCCTAAAGAGTCCCACTGATCAATCATAATGGCTTCAGCTTATTTTGAAACCCAGATCTCATTAAATGTTTTTTCAAAATAATAACGGTTACAAGTATCAACTGATATATTTCTCTGCATCTTGATCATCTATAGAAATTTCAGGCAGAAAGAATGCTAATAAATTAGTCCCATTTGAAAAGAAAGAACAATTACTGAAAAATTGCCATTGTCCATGTGACATTTTAGTGTCAGTTTGCCTTTCTCTAATCAATTATAACCCATTAGGTTCTAGAAAGTAATTTGGAAATGACCATACTATGCATTAGTGATCCACATGTTTCTTTTAAAATATAATGGATACCCTTTGACAGCAAATGACTAATGGAATAGCATAAACCTGGTGGAGTATACTTTGAGAGACAATCTGTGAAATATAGGGAAATATAAAAAGAATGTAAAATAAAATTGGGTTGTTATTAGGTCAGATTTCTTAAAAGTTCATAACATCTGTTTCAAAATATATTTCAGAATTCATCCTACAGAGTAAGAGTTCACATATTATTATGTTCTACTTTCCTCTGATTTTAAGAAAATGGTCCTCCAATTATAACTTTGTTTCTAAAATCCTTTAATCTTTCATTCCCTTGAACTCCCCTGCTACCCACAAAACTGCACAAACCATCCTTTGTTTGAGTGTGATGCATTCTGAGCTAGTGTCTTAAATTAATACATACCCTTCATTTAAATAAACATTCTCTGTGTGCCTACTAAATATAAAACACTGGTGTTTCCAACTTTACTTTAAAGTTCTAATATCAGCCCTTCCTAATTTGCTTTCTTCTCTTTCTTTTCTATCTTTACCATGTGCTCTCAAAGGTCAGTATCACAGAATAAAATATTTTTCTCATTCCTCACTCTATAAGGTTTCTGAGTAACAGGAGGCAATACCAAGATCAACCACCACCACTACTTGAAAAGGCTTTTTTGTTTTCCATTCCACAGCAATTATGGTTCTCTTATCTCTTTGCAACTGCCTATTTTTTTTTTTTTTACTTTTTTTTTGGTGTGTTTGTAGTGTTTTCCCTTCTGTTCTATCCCTCCTTCATGCAAGTGGCCTGAATTTCTCCTACTCCTAGGATTTTTACCACCACTGCCTCTTGAGAATCACCTGCCGTGACCTCTCTGCCTACCCAGCATCATTCACAAACACTTCCTGGATTGTATTTGACTTTCACTCATTCATCTGTGGAATCTGGGGAATTGGACGCTGGGGATGTGGCACACCAAAAAAGTGAGAATCTCTGTTCAGAAGTCCTATGCCATGGTAGCAGAGAAGGAATTAAGTGACCCAATCTCTGGAATACTTAAAGAAGTAGGGAAGTAGAAAGAAACCAGGTTTTGTTGAAAAATTTCCCTGAAATACAACAATAGCTTGATGTCCTGGTCGCCCACAGCCTCTCACTATTCTATTGTGTTTAGACTAGAAAGAGAGTGGAGGGATATTTCTCCAAATGACTTAGGCTCGGGGAGGCTGTTTTTATCATTTCAGTTTCGATATCTGGTTATACCTTCTGGAGCCAATGGTGTTAAACTTGCTAATCAGACCCTGTGCTATTATAATTTGTCTTATTATGCAGACATAATAGGACTTCTACATTATATGTTGAAAGGATTTGAGAAAACTGGCAACTGGGGATGGGTAGGATGGAAGGTTAAGAAAACTTACCAGACCATAAAGTTGGTAAATACATGGCAATAGTTCAATAGCAGAGCATATTCCCGTTGGAAGTGACGATTTACTTAAAGAGGATGTTTATTCTCAGGAGGGTTCCAGGCAATGGTTCAGAATTCTGAAAATAAGATTTGGCAAATAAGACACATTGGCATTGACCAGGGCAAATGTGCCATTGGTGTTTTAAGGAGCTCCAGTTCTAGAAAGGTGCTAGCATGGTAGACGAAAACAAAATGGGCATTCACTTGTATGGATTCAGACAACATGCAATAGGGAAAGGGCAGGGCTCAGGAAGCATTAGATGGCACAGGGCTTATCCAAACTTCAGAGGATACTAGGACTATCACAGCATGAAAAACGCAACATTCTACCAACTGGTGTTTGAAGATAGGAAAATCTTACCAACTTGGACTACAGTGATAAATGGCTAAGCCTGCAATGGACTCCAGGTGTGGCAGGGTTTAGACAGGCAGGTCTCAACACCGATGCCTTGGCTCAGTGTGACAGGCTGATAATTTGAATATCTTTGCATTGGCACTTGAAAGACTACAAATCTAGATTCCAAAATAGTGCAGTGCAAAAATATTGATCATAGCTTCCCTCGCAGAGTAGACCGTTTTCCAACCTGGTGCTTGGCAAAGACCTATGGAATACAGTATTGCCTCGTGGGCCCAGTGGGGCCCTGGCACATAAGTATATAGATTTGGCTTCGTGTAGGATAAGTTGATGGTCAAGGGCATTGGTATTGAGACCTGGGTGTCAGTCTTCCCACTCCCAAACATCACCTTCACATTGCCTTCATAGTCTTCACCCCTAGAAAAAGGGAGGCATTTCCATGACCCAGGTGGGCTTTTGATCATTTTCTTATTTTGCAATATTCTTTTCTTGTTTCCCTTCTCAATAATAATATCCTTCTAATATCAATACTACCAATCAAAATTGAATCCCATTGTGAATGTGGCCATATTTTTTCAGTCCCAGTACTATCAGAAGTGACTCCCAAGTAACAGAATTATGCATCTGACATTAGAAGAACCTATAAAGATTCATTATGATTGATTAGTTATAGCTAAATGTTGTTTCAAGTTCAGTGCTTCAGTGAGGAATATTCATTGTTTAAGTCTTGCATCAGTTTGGACACTTGGGGGCCAGTTATAAAAACCCAACTCAAACTTACAATGAAAATAGGCAATTCTTGCTTATTGGTAGAGTTAGCTTCAGACTCAGCTCATCCTTAGGCTAAAATAACATTATCATGACACCACCTCTTTTCTTTTTTTTCTCTGTTCTCTTCAATGGCAATCTTTCTTGGCGCAAGTGAAGGAGAAAGTTTCCTCCTCCTAACACGCAAAGTCAAGTCCTATTTAAAATTCTCACTGTCTCTATTTGGGTGCCATGCCAAAAGGGAACCCATCATGGTGGTAAAAAAAAAAATGCAGTGCTCCAAATGGCTGTTGTAGGATCTTTGACCTCTTCTGCAGCCAAGGATGGAGCTAATTCTAAAGCACACAGACGGAAAGTTCAGGTGCTGGTGAGTCAACAAAAGGGAATAGGGGGAAAATGTTCCCAGTAGGTTGAATAGATTTTGGGTAGCAAAAATAACAAATGTATTCACAACATGTGATGATGTGGCAAGGAAACTTACAGCAGAAATAATTATATACATACATTTTCCTCCAATGAGTAAAAAGAGTAATATTAATTTAAAAAATGCATAGTGAGATTTTTATGAAATAAAGCTCAGTCTTCTGTCATACTGCTTTTATCACAGAGTATAATGACATCTTCTTAGTACAAAGAGAAGGAATCCGAGAATCTGATTTGGAAACTGAAGAAATGTTAGAAATTTGCTTTCTTACATGAACAAAACGAACTTAAAATGTTTGAATCTAAGTAGGGGATTAATGGATTAGCTATTTTTATCAAATGGGTGGTTTAATACAGGCAATTAACTAATTTGCAGATTTAATTTTTCCATTGCACTTATTTATTTATTTGGGCTAAACTAATTAGACATCCTCTGTGTGAAAGGAAAGAATAATCAGTTACTTCTTCCCATTTGTGCCTTAAGGAATTATTTTGTAAAGGTTTTCTAATTTCTAATAATTGGAGAATTGTTAAATTACAATCAGTTTGTTTGATGGACTATTAGATCTTAGATTCTTACGTTGCAAGAGAAAATATTCAAGCAATAATGTTTTGTGAAAAAGCAAATAAAACACAGAGCAAAACATTGCACTTAAATACACGCATTAACATTCACACTCGGGGCACACACACACACAAGCAAGAAGAGCTCCACTGAGGTTACGTCTGGATGGCAGTATTGTTGGTGACTGATGTCTCCTATTTTCCTTTATTTTCTAAATATGTAATAAACATATAAGTTCTTTATTATCATAAAAAACATAAACTTTAACAAAATAATTCTAATAGCATTGAAAAAATGTAGTTATGTATTAATTAATTATCTTACACAACTCTCAGTTTCAGTTTGCTTCATGGAGCCCTGCTTCTCTTTTAATTTTTCCTCCTTTAAATTCCTCTGAAGTCTAAATTCTTTCATCTTTAGACTCCTCCGTTTTCACGACCTAATCATGTATCATCAAAGCACTTGTCAATTTCTAGTGAACCTCAAGTTATTCTCTTTTCATAAACTGAATCCTTTGGTCCGCCTACTGCATAATTGCTACTGACTTCAGTTGGAGTGACAAAAATGCTGTAAGGTCACTTCTGATTTAACTAGACCACTTGTTTCCTGCCATTGACTGTTTTTTTTTTTTTTTTTTTTT
>JAQZBX010000034.1:0-24842 GCA_029593785.1 Cabassous unicinctus
AAAAGAGTCCAAGAGAATTATATTTGGTGGTAGTGCATACAATGTGAGGCAACCAACAAAATGTGCTCACAGTCATATGAATGATGAATTTTCGTTATTAGGAAATAGATTTATGCATAAAAATATTATAGAGAGTATATCTCGAGAGTTCATAGTCTCAAATAAAAAATTACACATTACCCAAACCTTATACCTCATATATAAACTCAAGATGGATCACAAATTCAAATGTTAAATATTACACTATTAAACTTTTAGGAAAAAGCAGGTGAAATTCTTTAGGATTCAGGACTAAGCAAATAACTCTTGGGCATGAACTAAAAGAACAATCAATTAAAGGAAAAATTAATATAAACTGGACCTTATAAAAATAAAAACTTTTTCTCTGCAAAAGACCCTATGAAAAGGATAAAAAAGACAAGCTATAGACTGGGAGAAAACATTCACAAACCATACATCCATCCAACAAGGGACTTGTGTCTGGAATACATAAGTATTCTCAAAACTTAACAATAGGGGACAACCAGCAAGATGGCGGCAGAGTAAGGAGCTTCTAGAATCAGCTTCTGCTACAGGGCAGTTAGTAATCACCCAGGGCTATCTAGAGCAATTATTTGGGGTTTCCAGGAGACCAGAGGTGCATCCTGCAACTTCCTTGAAAGAATGGAAGGAGGAGACTGTCCATCTGCAGAGAAGATTTGTAATTAGAGCACTCTGCGCCATGGAGGCCAGCTCCCATCCTCCGCTGGAGGCACAAGCCACCTCGGGAGCGGTTCCACGGCTGGAATTGAAAGCTCCACCTCCCAAAACGGGGGAGGAAGAGATGGTTGAGCACCAACTTCAGCTACTGATTAGTAAATTCGACGGGCTAAAGTATAATCCTAAGAAGAACTAAAGATTGAACCTGTCCAAGTTAGAAAGAGGCCAGTGGCTGCCATCTTAACTCCACACCTGACATGAGGGGAAGTGGGGCTGACTGAAAACCACAGTGCTGGTAGGGACTGGCTTCTTTCCATGTAGATCAGATTGCCGCTCTAGCCTAAGCCCCAGGCCCATCTTGAGCAGGGAGGAAGCTGGGGGGAGCTGCGCGAGCCTCTCCAGAAATTACAGGCCATGCTTCGGAGGCCGGTGATCATACTACTTTGGCAGCACAAGCCACCCCTGGAGCTATTCTGTGGCAGGAATTGGAAACTCCATTTCCCCAAAAGCAGGGGAGGAAGAGACAGTTGACCACCAATTTCAGCTACTGATTATTAAATTCAGCAGGCTAAAGCATGACCCTAAGAATAGCTAAAGTTTGAACCTGTCCATGTCAGAAAGAGGTCGGTAGCTGCCATTTTGACTCCACCCCCAGCATAAGGGGAAGCCGGGCTGAGTGAAAATCACAGTGACGGTAGAAACTGGTTTCTTACCCAGATTGGCCTGCAGCCCTAGCCTAGTAGGCTTCAGCCCCACCTCTAGCAGGGAGGAAGCTGGCGGAACCTGTACAAGCCTATCCAGGTAACTGCAGGTACATTTAGCTGGCACAGACTTAATAACTGGAAGTCTACCGAGGCAACTGTGGTCATCTTGGACCTTAATTGTATAGATTTCTGCTCATGCCTGCAGCTCCATCCCTGCCCCAGGCAGGGGAGAAAGGGGCATGAAGCTTCATCAGTCTCTCTGGGCAACTAGAGTCTAGGCCTGCATGAGTTGGATTATTCCACACAGCTGTGGATTTGTCCCTACCCCTGGCAAAGGAGAAAGTTGGGAGAAGCTTCATTGGTCCTTAGGGCAATGAGGGTAGCTTGAGCCTCCACAGCTTATAGCATCAACTATATCCTTGGCTCCTATTACACAACCAGCAAGGGAGAAAGAGCAGGAAGCCCTAAACTAAAGAGAAAAACTGCACCCAGAATAAATACTCTAGTAAGCCAGATGCCAAGACAGCAACAAAAAATTACAATCCACACCAAGAAACAAGAAGATATGGCCCAGTTAAAGGAACAAGATAACCCTCCATATGACATAAAGGAGTTGAGACAACTAATAATAGATATTCAAACAAATCTCCTTAATAAATTCAATGAAATGGCTAAAGAAATTAAGATTTTTAAGAAGACATTGGAAGAGCACAAAGAAGAATTTGAAAGCATACATAGAAAAATAGCAGATCTTATGGGACTGAAAGATGCAATAAATGAAATTAAAAATACACTGGAATCATATAATAGCAGATTTGAGAAGGCAGAAGAAAGGATTGATGAGCTTGAAGAAATGGCCTCTGAAAGTGAACATACAAAAGAATAGATGAAGAAAAGACTGGAAAAACTTGAACAAGGTTTCAGGGGACTAAACAACAGCAATAGGTGTGCAAACATACATGTCATGGGTACCCCAGAAGAAGAGAAGGGAAAAGGGGCAGAAAGAATATTTGAAGAAATAATGGTAGAAAATTTCCCAGCCCTAGTGAAGGACATAGATATCCATGTCCAAGAAGCATGACGTATTCCCATCCGAAAAAATCTGAATAGACCAACTCTGAGACACATACTAATCAGAATGTCAAATGCCAAAGACAAAGAGAGAATTCTGGGAGCAGCAAAAGAAAAGATACCTAATAAGATTAAGTACTGATTTCTCACCAGAAACCATGGAGGCAAGAAGACAGTGGTATGATATATTTAAGATACTGCAAGAGAAAAACTTCCAGCCAAGAATCTTATATCCAGCGAGATTGTCTTTCAAAAATGAGGGCGAGTTTAGAATATTCACAGATAAACAGAAACTGAGAGAGTTTGTAACCAAGAGACCTGCTTTGCAGGAAATACTAAAAGGTGTGCTACAGCTTGAAAATAAAAGACAGGAGAGAGAGGCCTGGAAGAGAGTCTAGAAATGAAGATTATATCAATAAAAGTAACTAAAAGTGTCTAAAGAGTGGTGAAAATAAAATATGACAGATAAAACCCAAATATTCAGGAATAAACTTAACCAAAAATGTAAAGAATTCAGAAAATTACAACTCTTTGTTAAAAGAAATTTTAAAAACATCTAAGGAATCGGAATAACATTCCATGCTCTTGGTTTGAAAGGCAAAATATCACTAAGATGTCAATTCTACTCAAATTGATATACAGATTCATTGCAATCCTGATAAAAAATTCCACCAGCATTTTTTAAATAAATGGAAAAAATGATTATCAAATTTATTTGGAAGGGTAAGGGGTCCTGAAAAGCCAGAAACATCTTAAAAAGGAAAAGCAAAGTTGGAAGACTCTCATTTCCGGACTTTAAGTCGTATTACCTAGCTACAGTGGTGAAAACATCATGGTGCTGGCATAAAGACAGACACATAGACCAATGGAACCAAACTGATAGTTAAAAAACAGACCCCCACATCCATGGTCAAGTCATTTTTGACTAGCCTGTCAAACCCACCCAGCTCAGGCAGAACAGTCCATTCAACAAATGGTGCTGAGAAAATTGGATATCCATAGCAAAAGAAAGAAAGAGGACCCCTATCTCACACCTTATACAAAAATTAACTCAAAATGAATCAAAAACCTAAATATAAAAGCAAGAACCATAAAGTTTCTAGAAGAAAACATCTTCAAGATCTGGTGGTAGGTGGTGGATTCTTAAAGGAGATAAGAGGAGGACTGAGATGTACTACTGATATTTAATGTATGTAGAAGTTTTAATTAGCTTTACTGTAAAAGTGTGGAAATGTACAGAGTTGATGGTAACACATTATAGTAACAGCTGGTTTATAAATGGGGATGTGGCTGAAAATGGTAGTCTAGGGATGTAAATGCCATTTTACAGAAAGCTAGATAATAATCTAGGGACTGAAGGTAGCACAGTAAACCCAGAGGTGGATGAGAATAATGGTTGATGGTACAGATGCAAGAGTGTCCTTTGTGAGCTAGAGCAGATGTACATCAGTATTGCCGGGTGGTGGGAATATGGAGAAGCATGGGAAAAATGCAACTGGAGTGACCTACAGAGTGTGGTTAACAGTAATAATGTAATATTCTTGCATCTATGCCAAAGATATACTGTGTTGATAATGGGGAAGTATGGAAAATGTGTGCCAAATGTACACTGTGGACCTAGTAATAATCGGATGATATTATTTCATAATCTGTAACAAATATTCCACCCCTGTGTGGTGTGTTGATAAAGGGATGTTGTCTGGGAATTCTGCACATGTGCATGATTGTTTTGTAAGTTTACAACTTCTGTCATAAAAATATATTTAAAATATAATAATAGGGTGGGTTGGGGGGAAAATACACCAAATGTAAGATAAGATTATAATTAGTAGTAAGAGTTTAACAATATTCTTTCATAATTTGTAACAAATGTCTCACAGTAATGCAAGGTGTTGGTGGAGGGTTGATGTACGGGACCCCTGTATGATGTTATGCATGTTTGCTTTGTAAGTTCACAACTTTTACTATACATTTATTGTTTATGTATGTTCATGTATAAATGATATAAAAAATAATAATAAGAGGGTGGGATGGGGGAAAATACTTTGGTTAGTGGTAATATTTTGAGGATGCTCTTTAATCATTAGTTAAAAATGTTTCACAACAATGCAAGTTATTGGTGGTTGGGTGAGGTATGATAGCCCTGTAAGATGTTATGTATGTTTGTTTTGTAAGTTCACAACTATTACTGTACACTTACTGTTTATGTATGTTCATGTATGAGTGATATACTTCAATAAATTTTTAAAAAGCTAAAAAAAAAAACAAGCAATCAATTGGAAAATAAGCAAAAGGCATGAACAGACAATCATCCAAAAGAATATATGGATGACAAATAAGCACATAAAAAAGATGTTCAATACTAGCCATGAGGAAAATGCAAATTAAAACCACAATGAAATATGACTGCACACTTATCAGAATGACTAAAAGAAAAATAAAAAGTAAATATAAAAATTAGAATTTTGGCAAAGATGCAGAGAAACTGGATCACTCCTGTATTACTGGTGGGAATGGAAAACGATCCAGCCTCTCTGGAAAATAGTTTGGCAGTTTCTTGTAAAACTAAGTGTGTATCTCCCATATGACCCAGCCTTTGAACTCATGAGTATTTATTTCAGAGACATGAAAACTTATATTCACACACACATAAAAAAACCATACAAAGATGTTTGTAGCAGCTTTGTTAAGAATAGCCACAAACTAGAAACAATTCAAATGTCCTTGGCAGGAGACTGGTTAAACAAATGGTGCTACATCCACATCAAGGATGTACTCAGCCATAAAAAGGAATGGACTGTTGATACACACAACCACTTGGATGAAGGAAATTATGTGGAGTGAAAAGAGCCAATTCCAAAGGTTACATGCTGTATGATTCCATGTCTATAACATTCATGAAATGAAAAAAAATCATAGAACTGGAGAACAGATTAGTGGGTGCCAAAGGTTAAGAGGCAGGTGGGCGAGGTTGAGAGTAGGTGTGGATAAAATGGCTTCATCAGCAAAAGCTCATCCCAGACTAGCATGGTAAGTTACTTTAGTAGTCCATGAGGACCACTGGTCTGGATTTTGGCTGTCCACAATTTGATTTCTTCCTTGTTCATCTCACCTGTAAAAATAAATTGGGGGTTCTTACTTCAAATCTGGAAATGGCTTACTTTTTAAAATTAGAAAATGTGATGGTTCAGGCCATTAACAAAACATGCAAATACAAATGCAAGGTATAAATTATCATGTTCACAAGTTGTAATAGTAACAAATTTTGCATCTTGAAATTGGGTTTGATGGCACATTGAATGTCATAGGGAGTTGGCTTCCTAGCATTGCTCATGACCCATGTGTATTAGTTATCTATTTCTGTCTAACAAATTACCCCAAAATTTAGTGGCAGAAAGTAACATTTATTATCTCACAGTGTCTGTGGATCAGTAATTCAGGAGTGGTTTAGTTGGGAGATTCTGGTTCAGGTTCTCTCATGATGTCAGCTGGATGCGAAATAAAAGAAGCCAGACACAAAAGACCACATATAGTATGATTTCATTGAGGATATTTCCAAAAAAGGCAAAGTAAAAAAGTGTTTTTGCGATTGCCTGAGGCTGAGGGTGTGGGCAGAAGTGACTGCAAATGGCCACAAGGTTTCTTGTTGGCATGATGGACATGTTCTAAAATTTGGTTGTGGTGATGGTTGCATAACTCAGTAAAAATATGAGAAATCATGGCACTGTGTACTGAAGATGAGGTAAATAAATTATATTTCAATAAAGTTGTTTTAAAGAAAGAGAGAGATGTTAGCCAGGCTGCAGTCATCTGGAGGCTTGGTTGGAACTAAAGTATCAGCTTCCCAATGGGACCCTCCCCAAGGCTGTGTGAGTGTCCTCAAGACATAGCAATTGGCTTCTCCTAAAGCAACTGGTCCAAGAGAGGAGCTGGAAACTGCAGCATCTTTTATACCTAGCCTCAGAAGCCACACACCAGTACCTGAATTCCACTGGACACACCAGCCAGCCATGATTCATGGTGGGAGAACACTTCATAAGGAATAAATACTTGGGGGAACCTTGGAGGTTGGCTACCATATGATGGCCCTGAGGATTTTATCTTCTAGAGTCAATGGGCCTCATTTTTGCCATTCTTATTCTCACCTACATAGGTAACTAGAATTTCTACTCATAAATCTATTGTACTGTAATATTGATCTTTGATATATCTGTGGTATCAGTTCTTGAGGTTCATGAAATATATACACATACACATACATATATATAACATACCAAATTTTTTCAAGTGAGTGCATTTGTTTGTTTGGGTGTTTAACATGCATGTATTAAATTTTTTCTTCTGTTGTGGGGACTTTCCAGTCTCCTTACAAAGATTATATTACCATGTAATACATGTGAGACACGTATGACCATGTCTAACACTTTCTCCTTTCTTCAGTTGGCAGCAGTGGAAGCCCTGAATCCTAATTACCATGCCGTTTTACAAAGTCTACTAAATTAAGCCTGACATTGGGGGAAAAAAAGTCAATTGGCCATGTTTGTGTGGGTGTTCTGTTCCATTGTTCTCTATGTCTGCCCTTCACCAATATACATTATCTTAATTATTGTAGCTCTATAACTAGTTTTAAAGTCGAGTGGTATAAATGGAATAGAATTGAGAGTTCAGAAATAGACCCTCACATCTATGGTCAACTGATATTTGACAAGACTGCCAAGTCCACCCAACTGGGACAGAATAGTCTCTTCAACAAAGGGTCCTGGAAGAACTGGATATTCATATCCAAAAGAATGAAAAATACCCCATACCTCACACCTTATACAAAAATTAACCAAAAATAGATCAGAAGGAAGTGGATGTGGTCAAGTATTTGGGTTCCCATCTACCATATGGGAGGCCCTGAATTCGGTTCCCAGGGCCTCCTGGTGAGGGCAAGCTGGCCCACGTCCGTGGAGAGCTGACGGCCCATGCCCACAGAGAGTTGACAGCCTGTGCCCATGGAGAGCTGGCACAGCAAGATGACACAACAAAGAAAGACAAGCAGACACAGAGGAAATGCACAGTGAATGGACACAGAGAGCAGACAACGAGCACAAGTGGCAAGTGGGGGAATAAATAAATAAATAAATATAAATTAAAAAAAAAAAAGGAAAAATGTCAACTTAAAAAAAAAAATGGATCAGAGACCTAAACAGAAGAACCAGGGGCATAAAAATCCTAGAAAAAAAATGTAGGGACACATCTTCAACATGTTGTGGTAGAAAATGGTTTCTCACACTTTATACCCAAAGCACAAGCAATGAGAGAAAAAAATAGATAAATGGAACCTCCTCAAAATAAAAAACTTCTGTGCTTCAAAGAACTTTGTCAAGAATGTGAAAAGGCAGCCTCTATGAGGGAAAATATTTGGAAACCACATATCCAATAAGGGTTTAATATCCAGACTATGTAAAGATATCCTACAACTCAAAAATAAAAAGTCAAACAACCCAATTTAATAATGGGCAAAAGACTTGAATAGACATTTCTCCAAAAAGGAAATACAAATGCCTAAAAAGCACATGAAAAGATTTTCAACATCATTAGCTATCAAGGAAATACAAATCAAAACCAAAATGAGATATCATTTAACACCTACTAGAATGACCATGGCTGATGGGAAAACAAATTGGTGCAACAACTGTGGAAGATAGTTTGGTGATTCCTCAGGAAACTAAGTATAGAATTGCTGTATGATCCAACATTCCCAGTAGTAGGTGTATAAGAAGAACTGAAATCAGGGATGTGAACCAGTATTTGAACAATGATGTTCATAGCAGTGTTATTCAAAATTGCCAAAAGATAGAAGTAACCCAAGTGTCCATCAATTGATGAATGGATAAACAAAATGTGGTATATACATATGATGGAATATTATTCAGCTGTACGAAGGAATGAAGTCCTGATGCATGTGATAGCATGGGTGAGCCTGGAGGACATTATGTTGAGTGAAATAAGCCAGACACAAAAGGACAAATATGTTATGATCTCACTGATATGAACTAATAATAATAAGCAAACTCACAGAGTTAGACTCTATAATATAGGTTACCAGGAGAAATAAAAAGGGCAGAGAATGGGAGCTTGATGCTTAATTTCTACAGAATTTCTATGTAGGTTGATTGTAAATGTTTGGAAATGGATAGAGGTGATGGTAGCACATTATTGTGAGTGTAAGGAACAGTGAAGAATTAAGTGTGTGAATGATTTTGAAAGGGGAAATTTAAGGTCGTGTATGTCATGAGAAGGAAAGCTAGATGATAAAACATGGGACTGTATAACAGTGAACTCTGTGGTTGACGATGTCTGTGGTGAATAAGACAAAGATAAGAATGTTCTTTCATGAGCTATAACAAATGTACATCACTATTACAAAGTGTTAATAATAGGGGTGTATACAGGAAAAAATACACTAATGCAAAACTATGGACTATAGTTAGTGATTTTTCAATATTCTTTAACTATAAATAAATCTTTAGAGATTATATAGGGCTGGGGAAGGATAGAGGGATTGAGAGGTGACTGCTAAGGGGTAAGATGTTTTTCTTTTTGGAGTAATGAAAATATTCTAAAATTGATTGTGATGATGAATGCACAACTAAGGGCCATTGATTGCACACCTTGGATGGATTGTATCATATGTGAATACGTCTCAATAAAACTTCTTTTAAAAATACAACCATATGCTCTATGCCTGCTATAACTAACTTGTGTAATTTAGAAATGGCTTCACTTTCCTGGCAACCATCATGCAAGCACTGGGATTCTTGGGAAGTGAGAAGATGTAACCTATGCATTGCTTTCAAATGAGACATTATTTATGCATTGAAAAAAATGAATGAAGATGACATCACACCATATTTTGTAGACATTTAATTAACCCATTGACTCAACCAATATTTGTGGGTCAATTATTGTGTGCCAGGTGTACCAGGCACTGAGCACCCAGCAGTAAATAAAAAAGAAGGAATTTGTGTCCTTGTGGAGCTAATATTCTAGTGGTGGAGACCACAATGAAAAAAATAAATAGATGATGGAGATCAGAGGATGTTAAATGCTCAGTGGAAATACTAAACCAAGATTGAGAAAGGAAGGTTTTAAGTGGGGTAGCCAGAGGAGGGCTCATTGACTAAAGACTGAAAATATTTTGAGGGACCAAGTCAGGCAGCTCTCTGGATGAAAGAACATTCTAGGCAGTGAGCATTTAATTTACAAATACTCATCGTTTCTCAGCAATCTATATACACACTCAGGGGTTCTTAGGATGTGAGAAAATCTAACCCGTACATTGTTTTCGAATGTAACACCATTTTTAAGGATGTTAGAATGGTCATCCTTTGTAGAAATAAACTGTCAGCCAAAAAATCGAGTGGTATAATTCCTCCATTTTATTCTTTTTCAAAATAGTTTTTGTTATTCTAGTTCCTTGGCTTTTCCAGATACATTTTAGAATCAGCTTGTCTGTATCTATAAAACATCGTGCTGGTATTTTGACTGGAATTGCAATTCAATCTATAAATCATTGTGGGGACAATGAACATCTTTTCTTTTCTGAGTCTTCCAATCCATTAACACAGTAAATCTCTCCATTTATTTAGGGTTTGATTTCTTTCATCGGCATTCTGTAGTTTTCAGCGTACAGATACTGTACGTGTTCTGTCTGCTTTTTAGGGATTATTTTGCTCTTCTTGTTCTAGTTTCTAAAGCTGAGAGTTTAGATGAATATTTGAGAACTTTCTTCTTTTCTAATATAATTATTTAATACTATACATTTCCCTTTAAGCACTGCTTTATTGCATATGTTGTATTTTCATTATGTTTCGTTTCAAATTATTTTCTAATTCCCCTTGAGACTTCCCTTTTGACCCGTGGATTATTTAGAAATGTGTTTAATTTCCACATCTTTGTAGATTTTCCTATCTTTTTGTTATTGATTTCTGGTTTAATTCTATGATGGTGAGAGAACATAGTTTGTATGATTTCAATTCTTTTAAACATATTAAGGTTAGTTTTATAACCCAGAATATGACCTGTGGTGGTTGGAAGCTGGATAGACCCCAAAAAAGCATGTTTTTAAAGTTATTCCATGCCTGTGGATATGGACCCAATGTAAGTAGGATCTTTTTGTGAGCAGGATCTTAAGATGTGACCCACCTCATTCAGGGTTTGGTCTTAATCCTCTTACTGAAGTCCTTTATAAGAGAATGAAATTATTTAAAGAGAGAGAAATCCATTGAAGCAAGAAACTGAAAGCAACAAAAACCTGAAACAGAAGGGAGAGACCAGCAGATGCCACCATGTGCCTTGCCATGTGGCAGAGGAGTCCAGGATCATCGGCAACTGGTCTTCGGGGAGAACACATCACTTGATGATGCCTTGATTTGTACATTTTTCTCAGCCTCAAACATGTAAGCTTGTAAAGTATTAAATTCCCATTGTTAAAGCTAATTCATTTCATGGTATCTGCTTGAGCAGCTTAGCAGACTAGAACATGGACTATCTTGGTGAAAGTTCAATGTGCACTTGAAAAGAGTATGCTGTAGTTGAGTGGGGTGTTCTTATTTCCCTTTTTGTCCCTAGTAATTTTCTTTGCTATGAAGTCTATTTTGTCTGATATTAATTGTGATGCTTTGGAGCTGTATGTACCCCCAGAAAAACATGTTCTAATCTTAATCCATTCCTGTGGGTGTGAACCCATTGTAAGTAGGACCTTGTGATGAGGTTCCTTCAGTTAAGTTGTGGCCCAAGGTGGGTCTTGATCTTCTTACAGGAGTCCTTTATAAGAGAATGAAATTCAGATAAAGGGAGAGATGGTCACAGAAGCAAGAAACTGAAATCAATGAAACCCAGAAGAGAAGTGAGAGACCAGGAGATGCAACCATGTGCCTTGCCATGTGACAGGCTAAGGACCAAGGATCACCAGCAACCAGCCCCAGAACACCACAGTCTTCAAGGAAAAAGCCCTGTCTTGATAATGTCTTTGATTTGGACATTTTCCCAGTCTCAAAACCATAAGCTAAACCCATGATTTAAGCTGAACCTTTTCATAGTATTTCAACCTAGGAAACTAAAACATCAATATAGCCTCTCCAGTTTTCTTTTGATTAATATCATCAAGATTTACTTTTAGCCTATCTATGTCATTTGAGGAGAGTTTCTTGTAGACATTATATAGATGGATGGGATTCTTCGACCATTCTGTCCAGATATTATAACTGCATTCAGTGGCAGAGACAGGGCACAGTGCATTTACTCCATCCTACACAGAACTAGAACCTGGAGAAGTTTTTAAAAAACATAGGATTTGAGTGTTAGAAGATTATATAAAATTCAGCTGAGAAACTGGGCCTAGTATCTTTCTCAATGGTAAATCTCTAATTATTTATAAGAATTAATTTATCCCTGTATTTCTGTAAGTTTTACTTTAGATATCTGGCTACTATGTGGCTCTCTCTATATATATTTGAGTTTTCTATCAATTTTATTGAAATATATTCACAAACCATACAATCCATCTAAAGTGTACAATCAGTGGCTTTTGGTATAATCACAGAATTGTGTATTCAACACTGCACTCAATATTAGAGCATTTTCATTACTCCAAGAAGAAAAATCCCCTACCCCTTCTTAGTCACCTCTGAATCCCTCTGTCCTTCGTTTGCCGTACATAACAGCTACTCTATTTCCATCTCTATAAATTTATTTGTATTTACATTTTGTCTAGATAGAGTCAAACAATATGTAGAACTTTTTTCTGGTTTCTTTCACTTAGCATAATTTTTTTTTTTTTTACCATTGATTGAAGACTATTAATTTATTATTATTTCTTACAGTCACTAGTTTGTTTTAGTTGTATTTTTGCCCAAATATCACCCTATTATTAACATTTGTTTTTACAACTTCAATGTGGACAGATATGGCTCTTTATAGTATTTACAGCTTTTGAGCTTGAATTGAGCCTAATCTGATGCTAATATTGCCATGCTTGCTTCTTCTTTTTTTAGACAGCCTTTCCCTTTATTGTTCATCTTTTCACTTCAAGCGTTGCTCATAAAGTCTCCTTTCCACCATCACACGATACACACAAACAGCCCCAACTCCTAGATTTGGTTGAAATAGTTAGTATTTTCATGCTTTTTCTTCTGGAATAAATGTTTTGCCTCGAGAATCCTTACTTAACAGTTATAGCTTATTTTCATGACATTAACACTATTTATTTAATGCCATCTGTAGTGCAAGATTTATTGCTCATAGTGGGTTCCAAACTCTTCACCTTCTCTAGCTTGATTAAAGTATTTTCTTCATGTTGTCCTCAGATAGTAAATACAGATATAATTTCTGAGGCCCTCTATGTCCAAAATGACTATATTTCAATCTGGAACACAAATTCCATTAGTCTCAATATAATTTACTTGGACAAGAGTCTTTTTTCCTTAATTATTATCTCCGATCTTCCAACGTTATAGATGAGAACTCTAATGCTAATCTCATTCTTCTCTTGTATTTAAGGTGCTTCTTAAAAATTTTCTGATCAATTGCAATTAATGTGCCACACTAATGAAGGATGTTTATGTGGGAGGTTGTGGGAGGTGTGGGAGGTGGGGCATATGGGAATCCATATATTTTTTTGTGTAACATTTATGTAATCTAAGTATCTTAAAGAAAAAAAAATCAGGGCAGGGAGTCACTAGTGGGGTGCAGATTTTCTCCCAGGGGTTGGATACAGAGAGCATGAACAGTTTTTGTCCATGCAGTGGCGCTACTCAGTGCACCTTTCCATGGAGTTGTTTCAGTCTCTGCTTTCCTGTAAAAAAAAAAAAAAAAAAAATTTCTGGATGCCTACAGGAGTTATCAGGAAATTCACAAGAGTGTGCCTAAACATGTGTCTTTTTTATTCATAAAGCTTGGGACTCAGTGAAACCACTCGCTAGGAAGAGTCAAGTCTTTCCTCGGCAAGGGCGTCTTCTTGAACTTCCTTAGTTGTTCCTTGTCCATCCATTCCCTTTCTTCATCCTAAGTTCTATCACCCACGTGAGGTGCCTGGTCCTGCCGGCTCTCCTTTCCCCCTCATCATTTCTCACTGGCTCTCTCTCTTGACTGTTTTGTGAGATGTTTGTTCCACTTGATCTTTCAAACCACACATTCAGGTCTCAATAAAGGTGATTTTCTCTCTCTCTTTACAAAACCCATCTTTTGAATTCTTAAAAATCAAAAGCCCTATGCTTTGTTTTCATAAAGTCTTCTTATAATCTAATCTCAGCTCCCTGAAAGGTGTCCTGACTATTTTTATTAAAGTTCTTACTAAGGCTGTTTCATTAGCTGTTCTGCCTCAAGAGAAACCAGCTGTCTTCATCTAGGGTCTCTGAATCCCCATGAGTTGATTATAATTTCCCTTTCTCTATTCTCAGCAATAACATGCCTACGGGTTAGAAGATTGTGAGGCCCAGAGGAGTGGCAAACCAGGAAGTGGGTGGAGGAAGATTCCACACGTGCCGTTGTAGGGAGCTGGCCCACTGGGAGTGGACGGGAGGCTTTGCCCATGTAGGGCAATGGCCCAGTGTCTTCCCCCAATGGCACACTCTAATTCCCAATCAAATCCCCTTGCCATAAATTCAGGGTCAGCATATTTGAACGTTCCCTTGAAAGACCTCAAGCATGCAATCTTTCTCCAAGAGTTTCCCCTGAGATCTACCAGGTTCCCCAAAGACGGCAATAGAACTTGCTATTTGGAGCAAGTTTCCTAAATCCTTTGAAGTGCCAGCATTTGGGAGGATTCAATAAAATTAGCCTTTGGCAGCAAAAACCAGTGAGCCAGTTTTGGTCATGGATGGTGGTGAGGGTGGCATGGCATTGCAAATGTGATTAATCCCTCTGAATCATATGCATAGGAGTGGTTGAGATGGGCAAGTGGGCGGTATATATGTTATCACAATTGAAAAAGAGAGTAACTAAAGAGAAAAGGACAATTAAACGCAATACAGGCATACCCAGTCTCATTACACTTCGTATCATTGCCCTTCACTCAATGTGCTTCGCAGATAATGTGTTTTTTACAAATTGAAGGTTTGTGGCAACCTGTATCCAGCAAGTCTATTGGTGCTATTTTCCAACAGCACGTGCTCACTTCATGTCGCCGTGACACAATTTAATTAAGGTTTGTGCATTGTTTTTTAGACAATGCTATTGCACAATTAGTAGACTCACATATAATGCAAGCATAATTTTTATATATTTCTGGTAAACCAAAAAATTCTTGTGACTCTCTTTATTGCTATATTTGCTTTATTGTGGTCTGGAAACGAACCCACCCTATCTCCGAGGTGTGCTTAGAGTGATCCTGGACTGGAGCTAATAATGAAAGAGAAAATGTCCAAAAGGATGCTCTTTTTTTTTTTAATAAATCAATTTTGTTGATACATATTGATAAAGCATAAATCCATCCAAAGTGTACAATCAATAGCATTCGGCGTAATCACATATTTGTGCATTCATCACTTCATCAATCATTCTTAGAGCATTTTTATTATTCCAATAATGATAATAATAAACAAAAAACAAAACTCATCACCTCTCAATCTCTCTATGCTTCCCCTGCCGTACATAGCTGCTATTTTTCTGGGAAAAAAAAATTGGAATATGCACTGTATGCTTTATATCAATGTTCAATTTCTTGAATTTGATAGCTTAAGGTGGTTACATAAGCAAATGTCCTTGTCCTCATGAAATGTACATGGAAGGGTTAAGTTTTAGAAGAGCATGATAAATGCAACCTATTCTCAGATGCTGAGAAAAGAGATGAGAGAATGATAGACACATGTGGCAAAATGCTAGTTGTAAATCTGGGTATCTGGGTGGAGAGTATGTTGGAGTTCTATATAAAGTTTTATATTATTTTTGCAACTTTTCTGTAAGTTTGAAGTTATCTCGAAATAAAAAGTTTAAAATGGGGGGAAAAAAACCATGAGCTTCACTTTGACACCTTTCCCAGCGTTCTACAGATTCGAAGAATCAGAGGCCCTCACAGACCCCAGGTCCAGTATGTGTCTCTCTCTGTTGCCAGGACATGAGTCTGCGTTGCTGAGAACAGCTCTCTCTAACGTGGACCAGGCACCTGCAGGGGTCTGATTCCACCAGGTAGGAAAATGTCACTGGGGAGCATGGTCCTTCTGGGAAACCGGGAGCCCCATACCCAGCACTCTGCAGCAGGAACATCAGGGTCCCACGTGGGACAAGCCTGCCTTCATCCAGGTGCTGTAGTTCTTACATTGTCGTGGACTTGCAACATGCAGGTTCTCTCTCTGCACCACGTCGCCCACCGTGTTCCAATTGTCCCCTTCCTGATGTTCCAAAAACAACAAAAAAGTGAAGGTAACAATGGGGCTCTGCCAGAAGGAAGCTCTACCATCTCCCTTGAAGCTATTGCTGTGACCCTATCCGTCCCCTGTTGCGATGGCATAAATCCTGCTCCACTCAATGGATCTCGAGAACTGGAAGCCATTCAAATCATTCGCCACTAAACTAACAAGCAGTACGAGAATGTTTATTTCTTGAAGGAGGGGCTGCTATGGAGGCCTAGTGCCTCTGCTGTGCATGCTATGATGAGATGTGGAAAAGCGAGGGAAACACACCCAGGCCTCCCAGAAAGAATGGAGCGTCCACCGTGCCTCAAAAGACGCTCTGTTCCTCCTTTTGCTAATTCTGCTTGTGTAAATGCAGGCGCCATTTGCTCTGAAACGCATGACCAGCTGAGGAGGAAGCTCTTTTTGTTTGATCTAGAACTCCTGTCACCAGCCTAAACTGCCATCGGCCCGCTCCAGTATTAACTCTGCTGAGCATGAAGTGACTTATAATGTGGCATCGAAAGCCGACGGCCGTTCAGGGAGATAGGAGCCCACCCTAGGCATGTGAGGACTGTGAAATTTCCGTGGTCTGCTGGGATCCTTCACCTGCTGTCCAACTTGTCTGCAGCCCTCCAAGTTCATTGACTGTCATGGAGCTCATTGAAGACAGCTCGGTTTAGACAGGCTTAACTCTAAAAACAAAAAAAAAAATCAGCTTCTCTGACACCCCCTTGCTGACCCAACTGTTCCAAATAGCATTGGGGCAGCTCTTTTTAGTTCTTCAAGCCTTTGTATGCTCATTACGTGTTGGGGATAGCGAGGTAAGTCCCACAGCCTCTGCCCTTTGGATGTTCGCCATGGATTTCGTGCAGTCCGGTGAGCTTGCATTATTGTTTTTGAAGCACTAACCTCCATACTCACCTGGCTACCTCTGTGTGTGTGTGTGTGTGTGTGTGTGTGTGTGTGTGTGTGTGCATGGGGGAGTGTTGTGAGCAGTGAGATCAGAAGGCCTTGGTTCAGGAGGCGGATGTGGCTCAAGTGATTGAGCTCCCACCTACTACATGGGAGGTCCCAGGTTCAGTTTCCAGTGTCTCCTAAAGAAGATGAGCAAGACAGTGAGCTGACACGACGGGCTGGTGCAACACACTGATGCAACAAGATGATGCAATGAAGAGACACAAGGAGGAAAACATAATGACATACACAAAAAATCAGGAAGCGGAGGTGGCTCAAGCAATTTGGTGCCTTCCATTCACATGGGAGGTCCCGAGTTCAGTTCCCAGTGTCTCCTAAAAAGACCAGCACACAACAAACTGACACAGCAAATGCAAACAATGAGGGGGTGGGGAGAAATAAATAAATTAAATAAATCTTAAATTAAAAAAAAAAAAAAAGGAAGGCCTTGATTCTTGAACCTCTTCCCCAGGGGAAAAGCCCACATGGGAACATGGTTGATGGCACAGCTGTGGAAACCTTTCTGTGTTCTCAAGGGAAAGAAGGAGAAAGGGGTGGCAGGAGCAGGCTCACCTGGACTCTCTGCTGGAGGAGGGGCTGGAGGGGCCTGGGGCATTACTGCCTGGCCCCCTCCACCCACTGCTCTCTGATTCAGTAGAGAAGTACAGGATGGGGTGTTAGGGTTTCTGACAGCAACACGGCTTGCCCCTAGTACTGATGTACCTTGGAAAACCTCAGAATCCAGAGGGAAAGGGAGCCCTCCATCAGCACCCCGAAACCCATCTCCTCATTTCCAGCTATGATGCTAAGGTTCCTTCCAGGAAGGCCCAGCCCCACCAGCTCATCACTGCAGCTCCTTGGTTTCCATTCAGTCGCCCCTCTCTCCCCAGGACCCTCAGCTTGGTCAGGATTGCAATGCCGGCTCCTTCCCCACCCTCACCCCATCGGGAATGACCAAGAGCAAGGAGCTGGGCATCTGGCTTACAGGACCCACGTGCCACAGGTTCCTGTGGAGCCCAGGTGCCATGACTCTCCTCAGGGCACATACATAGGGGGACAGAGGAACTGAGGATCTGGAGTCGACGCTGAACTGGGGGACCCCATGCTCCCTGCTGGGTCAACTTGCCATTTCCTCAGCCATGGTCACAGACCCACCTCAAACATTCAGAAACTGTCTGAGCCTTGTTAAACCAAACTCAGGCTTCCTTTCCACTTTGGAAAACCACTCACCGAGTTACCCCGATAGTTCTCTCCTGGTGTCCTAAATGACCAGCCCCACCTCAGTTCCTGTGCTCAATTCCTAGAGCACCTTCAGGTCCTAGCAAGAACAACTGGGCTAACGGTGGGTAGGAGGGGGGGGTTTATTGAGTGAACTGGGTTATGGATGAAGGAACTTGAAGAACAGAGGAATAAAGGATCCAATACTTTGAGGCTACAATATGTATTTATTTGAGTGGAAATGGGTCAATACCTCCCTTTTAAAAGGTGCTGGCTCTTTGTATGGCAACATGCATTGTACAGAAATCACAGCTCCACCTGAGAGATGGGGAGTCTCAGAGGTGACTCCATGATACTTCTGACTGGCCTTGGAGAGGTGAGAAAGGGAGTCTTTTCCTCTAATCCCCACCCCATTTACAGTCACCAAATCTCCCTTTCCTTTTTAAAAAAAAAAAATTTTTTTTTTTTGAGATACTGGGGCTGGGGATTAAACCCGGGACCTCACATGTGGGAAACTGGCACTCAACCACTGAGCCACATCAGCTCCCCTGAGTTGGTTCTTTTGTTTGTCTGCTTGCTGCCCGTTGTTTTTTGTTTTGTTTTTAGGAGGCACCAGGAACCGAACCCAGGTCCTCCCATGTGGGAAGCACTTGCTCAACTGCTTGAGCCTCATCTGCTTCCCTAGGGTCTCCTTTTTGTCTCTCCCAAGACCTTCTAAAAACTCCCTGTGCTTACGTTTCATTCCAGACCCTCAATTTCTTCCCATTCCTGGACTCTTTCCCTCTAGTCTATATTTTAGGATGTTTCAAGGGTCCTGCTACCCTTTGCTAACTGCCAAATTGTCAAGTCTCTAGCCCAGAGAGCTCTCCACCTTCCTGGGGTAACTCTATAATTTAAGAACTATCCGATGCTGGCATAGATTGATACCTTTTAGGAAACCTGTTAATTCACTGGTTCCCACATGATCCTAGACCGTGAACCTCTTCAACATGGCAGAAAACCCCAGGGCAGGTTGCCCCTCCCTTGACGATGCCCGCTTCCCCATGAGCCAATGATAAGGAATATCACAAGGAAAGTTCCAATTCACATCATATATTAATACAGTATTATCAATATTAGTATTAGCAATATCCAAACCAAAGCTCCAGGGGCACAGCTGTGGACTAAAACCATCTTCAGACAAACAACACAATGCTTTGAGTCAGCACAAAGATTCAGCCTGGGTTTGACCCAACCTCCAGCTGCTTCATCGAGGCGTCCCAATTGCAAAGCCGCTTTCACAGCCGGCTGTTTGGGGGTCTTAACACACAAACTTAGGGGTAACAGATACTTTTTGGAGGAGTTTAAGAATGCTTTGTTAGATATTCTTAGTTATTTCAAGTCAGTGTAGCTTAGTGGTCAAATGCACCAAATCTGGACTAGGTTTGAAGCCTGCCTCTCCCAGTTACCATCTGTGTAACTTTGAGCCCATTTCTTGATCTTTCTGGGCCTCAGTTTTCTCTTTTGTAAAGTGGGGAGAATAACAGTACTTACCTCCTAATGTAATTGGAAGGATCAAATGAAATCTCTGTGAAGCAAGGTTAAGTGTTTTCCAGAATAATTATTATGATGCCTTTGCCATTATTTAACAATAATAAATAGTTTGGGAGTTTGCCAGTACATGGTATTCTGGTCAATAGAAGCCAAAGCACTTCATCTGGCCATTGCAATTTTAGCCGAACTGTGCCCAATGTATCTAAACAACTGCAGCACTGGTTTTAGAAGCAGTGACACCCCACAATTCTCTCCCCTAAATCTTAAGTGACCCTCTCTCCTTCCTGCCACTCTCCCCCTTTGCATTTTACTCAAGACAGTCTCATAAATACAAATGGCTCTGTGCAGACATTAACAGATGGACAATAGCCTTCATGCCCCAGGCATAAAGACTGACATCCATAACACAGCAACCCAGAAAAACGCAAGTGTGGGGACGGCACCTTTGGGAAGCATGACAGACCTCCTTGCCCTTCCAGGCCTGTCACAGTCACACATTTGTCTTCACGGTGACTAAGCCAACAGTTCTGACTCTCAAATTTGGTTGAAACTGGGGTCGGGATGGGGATGGGGCAACTAAAGCAAGCTGCTTGTGACAGTTTGAGTTTTTGTAGACCCCAGAAAATCCTGTTCTTACAACTAATCCATTCCTGTGCCTGTAAAGCTATTGTAGGTGGGACCTTTTGATTAAATTATTTCAGTTAAGGGCCTTTGATTGAATTGCATAACCCAGCATGGGTCTTAATCCTCTTACTGGAGTCATTTATAAACAGAGGATTAACAAACTGCAGGTACTAACTAAATAAATAAATAAGCAAGCAAGCCATAGGCACAGAGAGAAGCCCCCAGAAATTAAAGTCAAT
The DNA here is from genome assembly GCA_029593785.1 of Cabassous unicinctus. NCBI lineage: Eukaryota > Metazoa > Chordata > Mammalia > Cingulata > Chlamyphoridae > Cabassous > Cabassous unicinctus. The sequence continues at coordinate 20,422 of JAQZBX010000034.1, forward strand.
GAACCCAGGAGAGAGAAAAACCACAGATAGAGCAGCCTGAGGCTGAAATCTACCAGGCCCAGAGGAGAGGGGAGAGATGAGCGGATGCTGCCATGTGCCTGATAACCCACAGCAGTAGCTTGGGGAGAAAGTACTTCTGATGATGCCTTGATGTGGACACATTCACAGTCTCAGAACTGTAAACTTTTAACCTAATAAATCCCCATTGTAAAAGCCAACCCATTTTTTGTATGTAGCATTGGCAGCCTTTAGCAAACCAAAACACTCCCCAAACAATATTTTAAGTGTAATTGAGATGTTAGCTTATGGAATAGAATGTTCTATTAATACCTAGCCACAGTCTGGTCCAGACATAGATCTATAATATTTTTTCAAGTTCCCTAGAAGTTGGTTTGACCAGGTAATGTGTGGATTTAATTTGATTTCATTCTAGGCACTTTATTATAACTGAGTATATCTTTTTTGTTGCTGTTCCAGATATCAGATATTTATTTATTAGATACAAATAAATTAGATATATTTAGATATACATATTAGATATTTATTATATGTTTATGACTTACTTATTAAGTATGTGTTTATGGCCACAAAAGATAACTATTATGTTGTTATTTTTTGGTTTTACCTACATATTTAATAATGTTTTGCTTGATAATTGTTCTTGTCTCTGATTGATACATCTGTGAATTTTTCTGCTTGAAGCACATTCAGATACTTTCTCCTTGTTGAAATTCGGTTGGTCACAAACACTTATTTTTTGTTTGTACTAATATACTTTATTTTGTCCTTGTTTATGAAAGATATATTTCTAGATAGCTTTTTCTCTGCACAATGACATCAAAATTATTATTGTACTTTTTTTTAGTATTCACTGTGGCTGTAGAGAACTTAGCTGTTTGTCCAAAAGTTAGTCCTTTGAAGTTAATATATATTTTCTCTCAGGCTGCTAAGATTGATCATCTCTTTTTAAAGGAAACTTTCTTCTGGGAAATCTTAAGACCTCATACATCCATTAAAAAGCCCTCCTGCACCATGTCCGAGTAAAGTAACTTTAAATGCCTCTTATAAAGTACACACTTGATTGTGACAGACAGAAATAGCAGGAAAATTTTTAATGCACTGATAATCCACATACTTCCCTGAGATTAATAGCCCTGGCTTCCTCCTCCACAAAACTTCCATCTAGTAGCCAAATCATAGATTTAAGTTTTACTTCCTCCCATCCTCTGCCCACCTGGATGGAAAAAGTACTTATAAGCAAGCAATGGTTAAATCCCAAGAAAAAGGAATTAAATGAAATGAGAGAGAAACCCAACTAATCCCATGGATGAGAAAGACTCCCGTTGTTCCCTGCCTATGAAACTTCCTGAGCCCCTTCTTCCTTGGCTTGATCCACAACGTTCAGGAAACGGAGCTCACAAACCACTTGACTCTGTTTTATGAATAGAAATAATGCCAAGTAGGGCAAGTAAATAGGATTGATGAGGCACTCACGCACACCCCCAGGGATGATGTGTCTGAGACAAAACGGCTTTTCGAAAGAGCCAGAATGACGGGAAGAAATCTTGCAATTCAGACAAAAGCCAGACCAGAGAAACTATGAAAAAGCATAGTCAAATAATCTAGAAAATGGGAGAAATGATGGAAAGGTGTTGTCTAAAAATCTAGAAAATGGGTAAAATGATGAAAAAGCATTGTCTAATAATCTAGAAAATGAGAGAAATGATGAAAAGCCATTGTCTAATAATCTAGAAATTGGTGAGGAGGGGACCTATTGAAAACGCTTTCTGCTCCCTCCCTTGTATATCGGCTGCTCTCTCCATAAGTCAAAATAAAAGCTCTTTGAAAAGGCCACGGTGTGCTGAGAAAACATTCATTGAAAACGTCTTGTAATTATCGACACTATCATTAGATCTTGGCAACAGCAGCATGTTTTTGCCTCCCACGAGTGTTGGTGGTGAGAACGGTTTCATTGTCTAGGAGTGAAGATAAAACAAAAGTCCAGCGATAATGCGCTTGGAATGGATGCCTGCTGATATGAACTTGATTATCCCAAGAATAAGGAAGCCTATATCTCTATTGTCACCCAGGGCAGTAGTTTGAATTATCTCTCTCTCTCTCTTTCTTCCTCTTGGTAATACAGTTCAGCTCAGCTGGGCAGCCATCCAAATGATTCATATTAAATTCTAGCTATATTCAGCACAAAAGTCATCTAGCGTCAGAGGATCAAAGTTACATCAACTAACAGGCGCTGGGGAATTGATAAGCAGCTAAAATTAGGTCATCTCATAGCAGCTGCTTTTGATGGATGAAGTGAAATTTAGCCGCAGGTTTGCTATTTAAAGATCCGTTACAGCATCCCTTCCTGTAGCCACAGTGAACGCACAACAAAGTATCATGCCCCTGATTAAATATTTAATCATTGCTGTTTGTCCAGCTGACTGTGGCAAAGATGTACCACTTTCCTTAAGAGCTCGTTCAGCTCTTGGGCCCAGCCCTGTAAACGCGTTTTAATTCCCACATCCAGAGTCTAATAATACCTGCTATTTCTCCCTCCTCGGAGGTGAATGTTGTTAAGCTATTTTAATCACTTTTCAAAGCATTCTTTCAAACATTTCAGCCTCTGCAGCCCGACCCAGCTCAGTGTTTCAAAATTCACCGATTTAAACACAGCCCTGGCTTGCCAACTGTATTTGTAAACTGTCCTAGTTGCCTCATTTCTTTTTTTTCCCTTTGTCCCTCAATTTTAGAATTGCACAACCCCCAAAATAGTCCACTTCTCCCTCCCTCCCTCCCTCCCTCTCTCTCTCTCTCTCTCTCTCTCTCTCTCTCTCTCCCCCCCCCTCTCTCTCTTTACTTGTTTTTGTTTCTGGGTGGTTTGGTTTAGGGGTTTTGTTTAGTTGAGTTTGGACTGATTGTGGCTATGGCCAAAGGCTGGGTGGGCAGCCCCAGTTCTGGTTTCCCAAATCACCATAATGGTGCCAGGAGCTGTGTGTGAAGAACCTGAAGGGGTAGCGTGTCCTCGGCCCCAAGCTGAGTTGTGCACAAGTGGCCCTACCATCCCCCAGCTCTAAGGGGGCTTTCAACTCGGCACCAGGGCTTTCCTAAATGGAAAGGAAAAGACTCAAAGGTAAAATGCAGAAGAGGAAGACTAAGAAACCAGCCACTCCAGGAGGAAACAAAACATGAGTCTAAACGAAGTTTAGAGCTAAAGAAAATAGTCATGAACACATAACTGGGAAAAGAGAGGGCCTTTAAAAGGCCGGAGGACAAGGTCCCCCAGGCGATGGACACATGCTCGGGGCACTGGCAGCTGCTCTCTGGCCACGGTGAGGGAGACTTCTCTTCTGGGCTCTGGGTCAGCCAGGAAAGAGGTTGCCCACCCTTGATTATCACCAGCCTTCATGGCCTGGGCTCGCCCAGGCTGACCACATAAGAAGCAATGTGGCCTGGCCTCCAGAGCGGGCTCCAGGGAGGCAGCAGGGCCCTGGGGGAGCCTGCACTTGAGAACACAGTCACAGAGCACCCCAGCAGTGCTGAGAGACATCTGGGCACAGGCGGCCAAGGAGGAGTCTTCCTGGACCCAGGTGGTCACTGAGCCCCTCCCACCTCCTCCAAGTCTGACACTCCTGGTTTCCCTGCTCCCTGCCGAATCTCCACTGCAGTGATTACCCCATCATGGCAGAAACAGCAGCACAAATGGGAAAGGCTTTTCATATGTAAATTCTGCACCCTGTGCTGCAGATTCCAGCCAAACAGTTGCACTGGGCTTTGTCCTTTGGATAAACTCTAATCAGGGAGCGCCCTGCTCCGGTTGTACCCCCCAGGTGCTCTTCTATGTCGTAATGGGGCGAGGCAGGCTTTCATCACGGAGAACACGCCCCGGCCGCTGGAGCCGGCGAGTGTGAGATGACACCCTCCGGGCTGGTGGTTTCTTGTGATGTGGCGAGGGTGGGATGGAGCAGCAGGGCCCCAGACGGAGGCGCGGGAGCTCGTGAATGAGAGCCCAGCTAATGTGGCTGAGGCTTGGCATGCGCCCATTTTCAGATGAGAAAGAGAGAAATGACATAAAAGACTCGATTTTAAACATGAAAGCGGCTCCTTGCTGCTGTCTCTGTGTTTTTGACACCTAACCGGATTAGCTGTCTTCATTTGGGTTCCTCCAGAAGCCCGCCCTGAGATTAGCATTCGCCTACAAGTAGTGTTTTTGGAAAGTTGTCCAGGGAGCACTGTGGGGGGTATGGAGACAGAATAGGACTTGAGACATGACAGGGGAGCTGCCAATAAAGCTGTTACCACTGTGGACAACTGGAGCTGGATCTCGCCTGGGGGACTCTGGGGGCCAGGGTAGAAGGGGGTCAGCATCTTCTCACCGAGGCGGGGAGGTATAAGGGCACTCCTTATCAGTCTCTGGTTGAAGG
>JAQZBX010000034.1:24942-58548 GCA_029593785.1 Cabassous unicinctus
TTTTTTTTTTTTTTTTTTTTTTAGGTAAGGGAGCTGGCCACATCGGCTTCCCTGAGTTGGTTTTTACATTTGTTTTTGCTTGTTGTTTCTTACATCCATGACTTTTATTTTTAGGAGATGCTTTTTAAACAACTTAGATTTGAGCCCTGTATCAGGAGAGATGGGGACAAGAAAACCTCATTAGAGTCACGGTTTGTTTTTAAGGATTCACTAAGAAGGACATTGCTGTGTATTCAGGTTCAAAATCCCATCCAAAAATCTGCCCTTTACACACAGCAAGTACTAAGCTCCTCCTACGGGGTGATGAGCAAATCCCCAGTATGTGCAGGTTCTTCAACGGAATGACCTATTCTTTGAAGCCGGTAAGTTACCATGCTACAAATGATGGCAGCAGGCGTGCAGCGTCCCTGTCAATCACCTTCATTTATATGGTGTCGACACGGGCCTGTAAGTCATTCTGGCAGATTGTTTTTTCCAAAGGTGGCTACAGCCAGCTGATGACCCATCACACAGCTCCTCTCCTCTCAGAAGGTAGAACTAGGGGAAAAGTGGGAGGCATGGGGAGTTGGGCATATGGGAATCCCTTATATTTTTTTATGTAGCATTTTATGTAATCTAAGTATCTTTTAAAAATAAATAGAAAATATATATTTTTTTAAAAATATGGGACTGTCCCCGTTAAGCCTGGGCCAACTTTTGTAAGAATGCAGTGGAAGTAACTCTTCAGGACTTCCCAAGCTAGGTAAAAAAATCTAAAAATTAAAAAAACAAGCAATTAGGCTTCTGTCTGGCTTTCTGTGTCTTTTGGGATGTTTGCCCTCAGAACCCACATGGAGAGGTGACAGGGTTAAGAATTGAGACCCCCAGGCAACAGCCAGCACCAAGCACCAGACGTGAGTGAAAGAGTTTTTTAGATGACGATGGCTCCCAAACTTAGTGTCTTTATGCTGAGGCTTAGACATTGGTGAGCTGAAACAAGCTGTCCCCTCTGTGTCTTGGCTGAATTTTTGACCCCCAGAATCCATTAGCAGAATAGTTGACTCATGCCTCTAAATTTTGGGGAAATTTGTTATGTAGCCATGGTAACTAGGACAGTCGTGAACAGGAAATAGTGCTACCTTCAATTTGCCAGCAAGAAAACTGAGATGAAGAGAAATTCAACGATTTTTCTGAGTTCACACAGCTAGAGAGCTGCAGAGCAACTTGGACAAGTCATTTTGTTGTAAACAATAGTTATCGAACACTTATTACAAGGAAGGAAATATGTGCAGACATTGGGGATACAAAGATGACTCTGGGGGTATCCATTTGTATATGCTTCTGAGAACCACTTGCATGCCATAAGCACACTCCCCCCAGGACTGTGTAAGTGGATCTCCTGGATAAATTCCCAAGAAGTGGCATATTTATTTAAAACTGTGTTAGATCGTGCCACATATCTCCCCGAAGAGATGGCAACAATTTCCACTCTGCTAATGGTATCTGTGAATGCCTGCCTCACTATAGCCTTGGCGACACTATGTGTCTTCCCTTTCTGACAATTTGGAAAGCTTTTGTTCTGTTTTAGTTCTTTTGCAAGTATCTTTAAAGTATTATATAATATATGGAAATCAATCTATATTGAATTATGACCTCAAAGCCTTACATTGTGAAAGGCAAGGAAGCAGCAAAGTAATACCAGTTTCCAATTTTTTTCTCCTTTCATCTTCAAATTTTTGCTGATATAATCATTTCCAAATTGTTGAACGTAGCATTTGCGTTCTCTTCCATAGCTGGAATTTCCTTGTACATCCAGCCATCATTCTCTATCTAAATGTCCTCAGCACACACCACCGGTTCTGTGAGCCCACAGCTCCCCAGCCCATCCCTTAGTTGGCTAGGGGTCTGTTTTAGTCTGTTGGGCTGCTTTATTTTCCAAGCCACTGAGATTTCAACATCAACCATTATTTTGTAAACATTTTTAAAACTGAAGGGTAAGATAGATGCAGGAAGGTGCTCATATCACAAGTGAACGACTTGGTGCATTTTGCAAACTGAATACGATCATGGAACCAGCACCCTGAACAAGAAACAAAACATCACCAGCACCCCCGAAATCACCGCCTTCTGTCTCTTTCCACTGGACCCCATTAGAACATAAAATTGTCCTCAGGTACACACACACACCCCATTTTGATATTATATATACCTTCATTGTTCCATAATTGAAAAAAACACATAATGGCAGTTAAATCATTCAATAAATACAGTTATATTGGATAAATCACAGCAGCAAATCCAGACAAAAAGTAGTGTATCTTTGTATGAGAAATATTTATGAGGTCCACAGACAATATGTGCTCAAATGGAGTCCAGGGATTCTGCTCCATCACTCTGCAGCTTCAAAAGGGCTGGGCAAACAGACCATTGGCTTCCCCACACCAATAAAACTATCAGAGAAAGGCTCCAGAGTTAAAGGAGCCATATAGCACTTGAATCGGTGGCAGAGTTCAGGTCACTAAGCAGAAGAGGTGGAAGATGTCCAAATAGCTCTGCTTTTCTACAGGAGCCTTCTCTTTGGATGAGTTAAGAAGCAGGTAACAAAGAATGGGCAGATTTACTTATGAGGTTTCTGGGTGATCCAAGCTCAGTACTCAGGTCTTTCAGCTACCACCACTAGAAAGGAGCAAGGGGAAGAAGGGGTGGGAAGAAGAGAAGGCCTGCAGGACTGGGGCAGTTCAACGCTCAGTTCCACCGAAGTCCTCCGTGTCCATGGCCAGCTCACCGTTAGCAAATCCCACACCCACCGCCGGGGGTGCTGAGGCAGGTGGGGAATGGAAGGCATTCTAGAATGTTCCACACAGAGGGAAACAACCAATGCTATGAGAGAGCAAGCCATATTTATGGAACCAAAAACTTTCAAAATGTCTAGAATGTAGAAATGTAGAGAGTATGTTTTAAGCTGCTTAGAATTTATCCTAATAGAAATGAAGAGCAAAAACAATATTTTAGACAAAGTAGTGACATGAAGAAGTGTCTCATTCAGAAAAATAACAGGAAAGGAGGGTAGTTGGGCAATCCCCTCTTCCCTCAATCCCTAAAACGCCCTCCCCAGACCCAGCTAAGACAGACTTAACTCCCCCCTTTCTGTCTAAGCAATCTATTTTGCAGATAACATTAGCCTCTCCTTCCAATTTTCCTGGATTCTACACGATAAAGGAGGGCCCAGGAGTTGAACAGTAAGCAAGTGAAAATCCTCCCTCTTACAGCTGGGGCAATGGGAGTGAGCTGCGAACACTAACCAGTTATTATCTTATCTTTTACATGTGTCACAAATTAATTCCTTTTATGTGTTTGGAGCTCTCCTTCTTCCTCCTTAGCTAGAATGGCTTTCCTGAATCTTCTCCCGGGGAAAATCATTTAATTGTTCCAAATATGCCTATTATCTATTTAAGGGTCACTGTTTATTTCCTACAATATAGCAGCTTAACTAAATAAAAAGATTAACCTTGGGATAGAAAAAGAGCCTGGCTTTTATGCAAATTAAATGAAACAGTGTCTTGAACATAGAGATAAACTATGGCCTGAGAGACTTTTGGCCCATAAGAGGCTTACTAACCTTGAACTACAGGCTCCTGAGCAGTTCTTCTATTGGGAAATGTGGCTTGCTACTGCCTCAGGCTGTGTTATTATCCCCTGGAGCCTCGGGCACCCCAGACCAATTATGTCAGGACCTCAGAGGGTGGGGTCTGGACACTGGAACTTTCAAAATCTCGCCATGTAATTTCAGAGTGTGTGGCCAGGGATGAGATACCCTCCAGACTAGAGTATGTGGCCTTTGGTTGGGAAGCAGACCCTCTGTTCTTTCTGAAATGAAGTTAGAGGTAATTTCAGGCCGCAAGTCAAAACCACTTGTCTCCTTCCAATCATAGGTGATAACAAATAATAACAAACAAGAGGGAAAAAGTATCTTATTTAGGAGGAATCCTCAAAAAGTATAATTTTTCTATACAGCTGCAGTGGTTCTCCACCTTGGCTTCTACTGGAATTACCCTGGGAGCTCTAAAACATCTTCATGAGCAGAACCTGCCCCCAGATGCCCCAATTTACTTGGTCTGGGGTGTGGCCTGGACCTTCCCTAGTGACTCTCATGAGAGGAATCACTGCTCCAAAACCTTTACATTGACCAAGTGGGCAGGAGGGACTGGGACCTCCAGGCTCCAAGCTGGTTCTAATGTCCCCGCTACCCCTTGAGCTATTGAGGATGGTCAGAACAAACCATGCACAATAACTGCTCAACATTCAAGATGTATGAGCCATTCGAATGATCACCACAGTCTTACTAAGCGTCCAGCACTGTCTTCAGTGCTGGGGACACGGCAGCCACCGATGTGGGCTCAGACATTCTTAAAAACAAAATAATGGCAAATGGTGAGATGTGCATGAGTGAAGCCAATGGGGCACTCAGAGACAAAATAATTGGGCAGGGCTAGAAGGTCCTACTTTAGAGAAGGGGTCAGAGGTGGTGACCCTTAGACAGGGACACAAAAGATCAAAGGAAACGGGCCTTCTGGACAGAGAGAGAAGTACATGCAAAGGTCTTGAAATTAGGTTTTAAAAAGACTCTGGCTCCCATCCCTGCACTCTTTCATTCTCTCCCTCACTTACCCAAGTTATAAGCTGTCCTATTGGAGGCACCCTAGTGGCAAGGTACAGATGGCTCCAGCCAGTGGTCAGTGAGGACTTGACAGCAACCACGTGAGTGAACTCAGAAGCAGATCCCTTGGAGTCAAGCCTGGAGATGACCACAGCCCCAGCTGACTCCTTAGTTACAGCATGTGGGAAACCCTGAGACAGTGGACACAACAAGGCCACACACAGAATCTGTGAGATAATAAATATCCGTTTTTAAGTTGCTACATTTTGCAGTGATTTGTTGTGCAACAATAGATAACAAATACAGTGGGCTTTTATTTCCCTTATTTTTCTACCTTTTCCTTTAAGTTAGCGCCTACATCCTTTTGACATGGCCCCATCACTGTTTGGGTCTATACTCATTTTGTGACACCACAAGGTGTTCCAGGCTCATCTTGTCCTTTCCATGCTCCAGTCCTAGAATCAGTCATGTCTCCCAGGAATCTTGGTTCCTTTTACTGGAGAATAGTATTGAGAAACTATTGCTTTTGGGTACTACTGGGTTATCATTGCTTCTAAGCTTTCTCAGCAGACAGAACTAGGAAGTGCATGCATATATACACACATTAAGATCTATTTTTATTTATCTATCTGGATATGCATTAAAAACCATGAGCTAGTGCTTATGATGGGATGAACTGTGTCTCTCCACAAAAAAAAACATGACCAAATTCTAACTCCTCATCCTGTGAATGTGACCCCATAAAGGAAATAGGACCTTTGAAGATGTTATTAGTTAAGGACAAACTGGTTTAGGGTGGCCCTAATCCCATATGACTAGCGTCCTTCTAAGGAGAGGACATTTGGACCCAATCAAGAAGAGAGAGAGACGGCCATGTGGCAGAGGCAGAGATGGAGTTTAGCTGCCAAAGCCAAGCAGCACCATGGATTCCCAGCCACCCACCAGAAGCTAAGGGAGATGTGGAACAGGTTCTCCCCTTTGAGAGGAAACATGGCCCTGCCAACTCCTTGATTTCAGACTTCTGGCCTCCAGAACCATGAGACAATACATTTCTGTTGCTTACGCCAGCTAGTCTGTGGTACTTTGTTACAGCAGTCCTGACAAACTAAGACAGTGCTGATATTTCCGATTCCAGTCTAACACCCAGGATTCATTCAAGCTGTACCTTATTTGTCATCCCTCCAGGAAAGCTTTTCTAACTTCCCAGTGCTGCCTCTTGTGTTGTTTTGATGTAGTGACCCGCATTTCCTATGCTTACTCTCTGGGATTTCTTGGCCCTGTTCTCTTCCCCACTCTGGTCAACATCTGCTCTTTACTTTGCCTTCTTGTTACTATCCTGTTCAGTTTTGATTCCAATCCCAGCAATGTTTCCTCAATGGGGCCCTGTCCTAGAAGGGCTCCTTGGCTAGCCAGTTGGAGAGCTCAGAGGGGTTAGCCTTCCTCAGCCCCTTCTGACTACCTTTTCCTCCTTCTTTTTCAACTGTTTGTGATTTTTTCCCGTTATTTATTTTTAATTGAATTAAAGTTTACATAATGTTAAATTTTCCATTTTAACCACTTTAAGGTGTACTGGCTTTTCACACATTCACAATGTTGTGCAACCAATGTTAACTATCTAATTTGAGAACTTTTTCACCACCCACAGAAAGAAACCCCATACCTACTCTGCAGCCCCGTCTGACCTTCTGAGGATGAGGCCCTTGCACTCGCTCAGTATTATTGTAGCTGTGCTTCTACATTGGCCTGCCATGACTTCCAGAGAATACCTCTGAGCCAATTTGGTGCCCTACTCTCTGGGGTCTGTTAGACCTTGCCCCACAATGTCCTTCTTCCTCCCATGTGGCTACCGTGAACCCTTGTGGTCCTTGGTGTTTCCTAACTTCCCATTTGCATTTTGGGGTTTGGGGGACACCATGTCACCTAGTTTGGTTGCCCATGTTGTCCATAGATTTTTGGTTTTGTCATCATTTGCTCTGTCCGTTTTTAGGCAGGAGGAGGGAAGCTGGGAGGGAGAACAGATCTAGCCTTTAAGAATAATAACATCTTTGATTTATTACCTTTATGAGTTTCCCATGGCCCACCCTGAGCTCTAGGAGTTTGGAGTTTACCTACTGCTTCTCCTGGGAAACAATGCTGTCATTAAGAAAAGGTCAAGTTGTTTCCAGGAGACTCTTTTCTTTAAGCAGAAGTGTAGCTTTTAAATATTTTTTTCCAAAATGCTGATTTTTTAAATGAAATTTAAACTCCCCAGAGCTTAAATAGATGTGGAACCCTTGAGTAAATGTAAGTGTATATGTATATATGTATATATGCGTGTGTAGTGCTCTATCATTCAAATGCAAGGTTTGAGCGTCACTCTTAAATATTTGATAATATTAATTCTGTTGTAAGTTCTTCCTTCCCTTGAATGTCAGGCCAGAGTCAGATTTCAGTTTCATATGGTAGGCAACCAGGCAAAAGTTTCCATGTTAGTGCTAGTGTTTGAAACCAAAGGCTGTTTATGTTCTGTTGTAGCTTATGGGCTGAAACTTAGAACTCTGAGCAGGTCAGAAACAGCCAGGTTTCCTCCTCTGCCAACAGGGTGTCATCTCTCAGAAAATGCCAGAACTAACCCACATCTTGTGTTTTGTTTTTGCTTTGTTTTATTTAGTTGTTATTTTAAGATTCCCTTTCTTCTTTTTCCTGATAAGGTTTCGTCTCACCTGTCCTTGGGCAGCCCTTCCCTAATCCTTTCTGTTTATGAGCTTTCTTAACTCAACTAAATTATGCCACATTCCCATAAGAGCTTTCTGATTACAAATGGATTGGCTCCAAGCATCAGATTGCCAAGCTTCATGTCGCCCCCAAATTATCAAGTGACCTATATTCTTCCTGTATTTCTGAAAAGTCATCAGGCAAAATAACTATGGAGCTCCAGGAAGACTGGGCAGACAGCACTGACCTTTGCAAATGTGACAGCTCTATAGTCAAGGCCCAAAGATGGTCAAAGGACTCTACCCACTGTGCCCAAGCACAAACTGGATCAAGGACATCTATCTGCAGCTCAGATAAAACTCATCTAAGAAAAATTAGGAGGAAAAGTTACTTTCCTGGGAGGATGAAGGAGAACAGTCTCAAAAGGCAACAAGATTATTCTCACAGTATGTGTTTTGTTTTGTTTTTAATATTTGTGCTATTTTATATTCACTAACTTATATGAATTGGAATTCATTTATATTAAATGAATACAAAAAAGAAACCTACATCCAAAATTGATGAGAACAACTCAGAGAGGCAGCTAAACACTCTCCACTAGGAAGCAACAGGTTAGAGAGACAGGGACTTAGCCATGAACCTGATCTTCTATCTTCTTTTTATTTTGCAAACATTTGCTGCCTGGCCACATTTTGTTTGTTCAGGGAAAATCAGAAGTCTGGGCAGGAAGGGTTTAGGGGTGGAGTATACTGAAGTCCACATCAAATTTGATGGGTGCATGGATGGATGGATGAATGGATGGATGATTGGGTAGATGGGTGGATGGATAGAGAGATGGATGGACGGATGGATGGATGGATAGATGGATGATGGAGAGATGGATGGATAGATGGAGAGATGGAGAGATAGACATGTGATAAAGCAGATATAGCAAAATGTTAATTGCAGAATCTAGTAACGATAGTGAGATAATTAGTTACCCTTCCCTCAGTGATGTTAGTTTGAATCCAAATAGCAATGTCTTCTTTCTATAGCCTATGTGATATCCTCAGAGTTAGTAGCAGGTGTTCCTATTCTGTAACTTTGTTCTACAATAATATAAAAACACTCTTTATCGATTGAGAGTTTATTTATTCATACCAAAATAAAGAATGGATTTTCAGATTTTTTAAAAAAGTAAAGTAGAAAGAGTCCGAGGAGAGAAACCTAAGACATTAGAAGGAAATTGAAGGCACATAATGCCAAGGAAACCAGAGAAGGAGGGACTGGCAGCAGTAGGGAGCCCTGCTCTGAGGCTAAGTAAGATGGAAGACTCAAAAACACAGCTGGTTTTAGTAGTATGGAGGTGACCTTGTGAACGACATGCATAGCCATCTGATTGGAGAAGGCTGGGATGAGAACAAGAGGTAAGGAAATGTAGACAGCAAGTGTAGATGACTCTTTAGAGATATTTGACGAGTAATGACTGGAGAGAGAAAGATAATAGTTGTAGGGGGATGCCGGGTCAAGGAAGGATTTGTTTGTTAATGCAGGGAGAGATCTAAACATGTGAAATGCTGATTGCAAGGATACAACTGAAATAGAGAGGCTGAATCCATGAGAGACAGACAGAGAGAGAGAGAGAGAGAGAATAAATAATTATGTGAAATCTAAGGAAGGTGGGGGTGAAGGAGTCCAGAAATCAGGAGAGATTAGTAAAGACAATGATGCAGATGTAGATAAGTTTGTAAAATTGGCAGTGAAAACTGCTTCTCTGTGTAGCCTTGCATTTATTGTGGAAAGAGGGAAAAACACTCCTATCAGCTCAAAACTCATGAGACTCCAAACCCTGTGCCCCATAATTCTACAAATAGTGTGAGAAAGGTGGTCTTATGCCCAATGTTTAGAAACTTGTAGCTCATAGGGGTTTAGGGATTTAGTCAAGATGACACAGCAGAGACCATGTTCACTCACAGGTCTGACCATGTTAACTCCAAAGGCATGTCCACTGGCTTGTAATTAGGCAACTGGAGTTCAGGCACATTCCTGCCATTTTTGAGCAACATGACCTTGGGTTGGTCAACTCAGTCTCAGGGAATACCGGTTCTCTCATCTCCCACTTAGTGATGCAAAATTGTGTGCTTTTACTTCAACAAATATTGATTCATTGATTCATACAATAACTAGCACTGAGGGCTTCAATGTCTGAACTGAGTGCCACTTGTCCCATAAACCTACAAGCCCAGCTCCTGCCCAGAAGGGACTGAGAGATAGATACACACACCCACACACAACATTTTGTTCCAGTGGAGGGGAAGCAGGCACAGAGGGTGACCCAGGGTGTTTGGGTGGTCCAGAAGGGTCACCTGACCCTGCTGAAGATGGGGGAGTATAAAACTCTAGGAAGGGAATATTTTAATTATCTATTGTTCCATAGCAAACACCCCAAAACTTGTGGCTTAAAGCAACAATGATCTTATTTATTATTCTCTTTCACAGTCCTGGAGGTTGATTGCATTCAACTAAGTGGTTCCCATTTGGGGCATCTCATAACTTGTCATTTCATGATAGTTAGGGATGGACTACTACCCAAGGCTGCTTCTCTCACATGTCTGTGATTAATGCCAGCTGTTGACTGGGACCTCTGCTGGAGATGTTGGCCAGAAAGCCTGTGCATGGCCTCATCATATGGCCTGGGCTTCCATATAGCATGGTAGGTACATTCCAAGAGCAACCATTCCAAGAGACACCTTTTATGACCTTGCCCAGCACCATCACTTCCCTGTCCCCTATTTGTTGACCAATCATTAAAGATCAGCACAGACCAAGGAGAAGGGATGGAGACCCCACTCTATGGGAGGAGTGTCCACCTTACATTATAAAAATGGCCTTGGGATGGAGAATATTGTGATGGGCATTTTTGGAAAACATGATCTCCCTCTGGGAGGATGGTGAGCAGGTATCCTACAGAAGAGCCCCTGGTCAGAGGTGGAAGGACGAGTAGCTCTTCTCCATGGAGAAGTAACCACATAGCAGGACCTGGAGAGAAGGGCGAAGGGGTCCCATATTGATGGAGCCTAAAAAGGCAAGGAAGGAAGAGGAGGAGATACAGACCATAATACACTTTGCAAGCAGAGGTGATCAATATTTGCTGCACTTGAACACATGTATCTGTGTGTCTGTCACTCTGGGCATATGTATGACTGGCATGATGCCCTCACTGGGAAGGGAGGTGGGGCAGTGCAAGGGAGATGCGCAGGGCATGCTGGGTGTCCTCGATCCCATCTCACCATGGTTCACCCCAGATAACAATAGAGGCTCTTTCCCCTTGGTGGAAACATAGAGAGAGGAGGTTTTGGTGGCCTCTGGCTTTGCAAACCACATCAGATCCTCCCTCTGTAAAAGGCGAGAAGCCCTATAGTCCAACCCTCCATTTCAACCATTGTGTTTGTGGTGGTTTGAAGCTGTATCTACCCTAGAAAAAACATGTCCTTAAACTTAATCCACTCCTGTGGGTAAGAACTCATTGTAAGTAGAAACTTTTGATGAGGTTACTGCAGTTAAGGTGTGGCTCACCTAAATCAGGATGTGTCTTAATCCTATTACTGTAGTCTTTTATAAGAGAATGAAATTCAGACACCCAGAGAGAAAGCCATGGAAGCAAGAAGCTACATCAACGGAACATGGAAGAGAAGGGAGAGACCAGCAGATGCCACCATGTGCCTTGATATGTGACAGAGAAACCAAGGATCACCAGCAGCCAGCCCCAGAATACCACAGTCTTCAGGAAGAAAGCATCACCTTGATGATGCCTTGATTTGGACTTTCTTTTAGTTTCAAAACCGTAAGCTAATAAATTTCCATTGTTTAAGCCAACCCATTTCATGGTATTTCCTTGAGCAGCCTATAAAACTAAAACAATGTTTTTTCATCTCTTCTCAATTGGATTCTAGCTCTCTAGTCCTGAGCTGTCCAATAAGTAGCTACTAGCCATAGGTGAGTGTCTGAAATGTGACTAGTCAGAATTGAGATGAGCTCTAAGTGTAAAATGCATTCTGGATTTTGAAGATAGTGTGAAGAAAAGAATGTCAAATCTCTCAATAATTTTTATATTGATCACATATTGAAATGATAATATTTTGGATATATTGGGGTAAATAACATGTATTATTCAAATTCATTTCACTTGTTTCTTTTTATTTTTTTAATGTGGCTCCTATGAAATTGTACAGAACCTCTGTGGCTCACATTATATTTCTACTGGGTAAGCTGCTCTTGTCACTTAGATGCTCCAAACACCTGAGCTCTTTGTCACTTCAGTGTCTTTCTTAGGCTATTGGGTTGTCTTCCTCACCTCCTCTGTTAGCCCAAATACTTCTCTCTTTCAAAACTCCAGCTCAGGGGGGCGGATGTGGCTCAAATGGTTGGGTGTCCGTCTCTCATATGGAGGGACCAGGGTTCAATCCCTGGGACCTCCTGGTAAAATAAAGAAAAATATAGAAGGCGCGCCATCAGTCCTCATGAGCAGGTGAGCCATCTGGCCCCACGCATGGGTGCACCTCCAGGCCCTGCATGCAGGCATGCCAGGCCCCGAGAGCCATGCAGCAAGATGATGACATAACAAAGGGAAAGCCAAGATGAGATACGCAAAAAAACCAGGAACTAAGGTGGCGCAGGTGGTAGGACACCTCTCTCCCACATCAGAGGTTCTCAGGATCAAATCCCAATGAAGACAGGAGGAAAAGGATGAGAGGAGAGGGCAGGAAACAGATACAGAGATTGCCCAGTGAATGGGTACAAAAACAGCAAAAACAGGGGGGAGGGGGGATTAAAAATGGATAAAAGTAAAATAAATAAATAAATCTTTGAAGGAAAAAAAAAAACAACTCTAGCCCAGTCTTCTCCCCTGGGGCCAAAATGGAAACCTGCTAGGTTTTGTTCTCTGATCAATTCACTTGTGTTTGAGGCCTGTTCTATCTCCCTAGTTTGTAAGCCCTTTCCTCAGTGTCATAAGAACACTGTTTAATTGGCTAAAATAAAGTTCAGAACTCCAGCTTCCGTAGACCCCCTTCTCTACCCAAGAACCCAGATCTTTAGCAACAATGAACATTGCAGCTCACACATGGACTTCACCAAAACCTCATGCACTTTTAAACATCCCTTTACATCGAGGCCCTAGAAGATGGTAAAGCAGCAAACCCCACTTACAGTCTATTTCCAGTTTCAGAGCCTCAGAAAATGAAATGTAAACTGAGAGCAGCTTCAGAGCCCCTCTCAGCTGAGACAGCAACTTGCCCAATGACCAGAAAAAAATACAGATCATTCCGCTCATACCTTCTGCCATCAAATGTGGGGAAACTTGCTCTACAACTTCTTTTCAAAATAAACTCATGATCTCAAATGGTATTCCATTTTTTGGATCCGTTTTTGATGGGGACCAGGGGGAGTGTATACTTCTAGCTCTGGTAGAGAGGGTACATTTTCTGATTTTTTTCTTGGTCAGCAATGCTATGTGTCCCCCAAATTCACATTTATGCTGAAATTTCTCTTGCTCTCTCTCAGCCTAGAAATGACTTATTTTTGGAAAGCTCAAGGAATGTTCATTCAGCCATTTTCCTCTACTAAAAAAGAATGCAATAAAAGAGAAAGATGATTGGATGCCCTTGGCTCACTCAAAAACATTAGGAAAAGACGCCATCTCCACTGGGCATGGAGGAATACTCACAGATAAGGAACATGTTAAGCCTGAAAAGATCCAAATACATGAAGCACAGCTACAGAAGGCTGAGGTCTGTATGACCCACACACACAGATACACAAATATAAATTTAAACATAAATAGATATTCTGTTTAAAGACATTTGAGCCAACGGATATCGGTGAATTAGGGCCACCACTATTTGAAATCCAAAATGGGTCTGAAGCTGGGTTCTGGCCATCATCTCCCCTTTCCATTCAATGGGAGGTTTGGGTGGAAAGACACACACCAGGGAGATCTGGGAATGATGACTGGGTTTCTGCCATTTCTGTTTATTATGAATTTTCCAAGTCTGTGCTAAGTATTTAACTCGCATTATTTCATTTAATCTCCACCATTCCTGCGAAGTGGGTATGATCGCAATTATACAAATGAAGGTGGGAAGACACGAACATGCTGTGTAATTTGCCCAGGGTCAATGGCGGGACTAGGATTTAGACCTAGCTTTATCCAGATTTAAGCACATGCTCTAAATATTGAACGTATTTCCTCTCAATGAAAAACAGAAAACAGCTGTTCTTTTTCTGATCCAGAAGGAAATCATCCATCCATCCATCCATTCATCTATCCATTTTGTTTGCAAATATTTACTGAACACATACTGGAGGAGAGTCCCTGTTCTAGTCTGCTGGGCTGCCAAAACCAATAGACCAGAAATGGGTTGGCCTTTACAATGGGAATTTTTTAACTTACAAGCTTATAGTTTTGAGGATGAGAAATATGTCCAAATCAAAGCCTCATCAGGTGATGCTTTCTTCCCAAGGACCAGCTGCTGGAGATCCTTGGCTCCTCTGCCACATGGCAAGGCACATGGTGGCATCTGCTGGTCTCTCCCTTCTCTTCCAGGTTTCCTTACTTCCAGCTTCCTGCATCCTTGGCTTTCTCTCTCTGTCTGAATTTCATTCACTTATAAAGGACTCCAGTAATATGACTAAGAACCCCCCCGAATGAGGTGGGCCACATCTTAACTCAAGATCCTACTCATCAAAAGATCCTACTTACCCACAGGAATGGATTAACTCTAAGAGCATATTTTTCTGGGGTCCATTCAGTTTCAAACCATCACCCTATTGGTCCCTGATAAAAAATACTAATTCTATAGAGCCATTTTGTGGCACCACCTCAGAAGAGTGAATGAAGATTCCTGACGTCCACTGGAGAAACTCAGAATGCCCAGGCCTTCTCTTCCTTTCTCCAGAATTTCCCCTCCCTGGGAAAGATAATTTACGAGAAGGACAACAATAGGGCATCAACGTAGCAAGGACAGGTTTTAATAAATCACAAAGTCAACCTCTCCGCTGAAGAGGAAAAACCCAAACGCTCCACATCACTGAGCAAGGAAGTTAAATACCAATGGCAAAAGCCTTAACTATAAGGACTAACATTTGTTAAGGGTTTGCTGAGCACATTTGATTTTCAGAACTCTATGCTTCTGGAATTATCATTATTCCCTGTTTTACTGATAAAGAAATTAAGGCTTAGATCAGGTAGCTGCCCAGGTCACATCAACGCCAGCATTTGAATGTAGGTCTTTCTGATTCCACAGTCTACATTCAACCTCAATGCTCCCCGCCCCTGAAGACTGAAATTCCCACACAAAGAGGTTGAGGCACTGATTATATCCCCAACACGAATCTTGGAATGGCACAATTATTTCTAAACCACAGGCAATGACCCACTTATTTCAATGCATGTTAAATACCTGAAATTTTCAGCACAATTGAAAACGTGCAAAATCTTCAGCCTATTAAGATTTCTCTTATGACATCAACCTTAGATTGCTACAATCAAAACTCATTTATTTGCTGTTCTAGCAGAGATATTATGTGTTTTTTTTTCCCAGTCACTGCTTTCAAAGAACACTTACCAGCCAAGGAAATTGCCAGGAGTGGACAGACAGATTGCTATGCCCAGGCCCGGCCCCACCCCCACACAGTTGCTTGATCAATCACTAAATGCAGAGACCAACCCACTCCAGAAAACCAAAGGCTCATTTTCTGGGAGGCCCATGTTTTAAAAATAAGGTTGTTGCAGTGGCGGGAGGTGGGGGCGTGGGGGTAGGGGGAGTAGGGGTCTCAGACTGGGGTTAAATCCTGAGGGTCCCTGGCACCAGGAGAGACTGACTTTCAAAATGTCATCTGCAGGAGATGTCCCAAATCAGGGAGTGGAGGGTGGCGGGTCTATCTTTTCACTTGTGGAGTATCTAAAATGCATTTGTAAAGAGGAACTTTTTTTTAGAAAATGCTTCGGTTCATGATTTAGTATAAACTCACCCCTGAAGTAAGACAGGGTCTGTAAAGCTTTGAGGACGGAGACTGGCATAAAGTAGATGCTCAGTGAACACTGGCCGCGGGATTTTCACGCAGTCCATCTTCCCCTGGTGAAATGCACATTTTCCATGGGTATCCAGCAGGCTGGGATACTGGGTTTGAAGGGGCTTGGGATCTGCTGGGGCACACACATCAGTTCCTGGAAATCCTACTCAGGGGGCCACACGTACAAGGGAAATTTTCTTGAGGTTTATACCTTGTGGCTGGATGCTTCTGAAGAGCCGAAGGGAATTCCATCTCACATCCTGGGCAACCCAGAACTAACCCTCTTCCTATCACCCCCAGATGATTTAACAAATTTTTAATCATCTTCTGTAGTAAAATCAGGTCTGGGGCTTTCAGGAAACAAGGCGGGGAGTGGAAGAAACGCCTTATGGCCCAGGACTGACTTCACCAGAAATACAATGGCCTAAAGGTAAAACCACAAAAGAGAATTAAAGTCTGATTCTTCCTGTAAGTTCCTTCCACGCAGCCTGACTTCTCGAGACTTGCCTAGCACCAGTTAAGGGTTTACTCTTAGGAAATAGGAGGAATTGGAGAAGCGAGTTAAAACTACAGTGAGACAATTTTTACTGTGAGTTGATGGGACCTTTCTAAAGTGCCTAAAGGAAAGAAGCTAAAGCTTTTGTTTGCAGTATTTGAAATTGAGGGAGGAATGTGTCTTTGATACGGGTAACTATTACTAAGAGCCTGATGGCATAGCAACTGGGTGTTCCTGCTTGGATACCCGCAGTAAATGGTTTCTGCCTCCCAGGGAAGTGTGTGCCCCAGCCAGTGAGACAGGCTCCCAGGGCAAGGCAAATACAGCCTGCGAAAGGCCGGCTCCTGGACCATCTTTGAGCAGAAGGCTGAGAGTACCCCTCTTCCCCTCAGACAGTCCCATGTCAATGTTTCTTTCCACCCCTTGCCAGCTCTAGGGCCTCGGCCACACATGAACATGGAGATCTGCATTGCCCCCCTTCCATACCATAGCCCATTTGGCATCTGTGTAAAAGGTTCAGATCACAGTAAGCCATCCCACACCTGAGACACGAAGGCAAACTTTCAACCAACGTCTTCCCCTCTTCTTGCATCCATCTTTCTCCTGG
Organism: Cabassous unicinctus; assembly: GCA_029593785.1. NCBI lineage: Eukaryota > Metazoa > Chordata > Mammalia > Cingulata > Chlamyphoridae > Cabassous > Cabassous unicinctus. The sequence goes on from JAQZBX010000034.1 coordinate 41,428, forward strand.
TTGGTGACCGGAAGGAAGGTGGTTTAGTCTCTGCACTCTTAATCTCTGTGGGAACAGGGTGGCCCAGCTCCCTCTGAAAAAGGCATATGAAGGCTCAGCCAATCTCAGTCTGCTTGACACCTGCTCCTTCTTAAAACAGTCCACTCTGAAGAGCCTGGCAAGTCTGCATGGCTCCAGTATTGCAAACCCAGTGAGCCTGCATGGCTCCAGTATTGCAAACCCAGCCAGCTTGGATGGGTCCAGTATTGCAAACCCAGCCAGCTTGCATGGGTCCAGTATTGCAAACCCAGCCAACCTGGCTCAAGTATTACAAACCCAGAGAGTGTGTATGGCTCTAGTATTGCAAACCCAGTGAGCCTGCATGGCTCCAATACTGTAAACCCAGCAAGCCTGCATGGCTCCAGTACTGCAAACCCAGCCAACCTGGATGGCTTCAGTACTGCAAACCCAGTGAGCCTGTAGTGGCTCCAGTATTGCAAACCCACACAGAAAGCAAAGGGCATGGGGTGGAGGATCGGAAGCATAAGACGCTATCTACCCAAAAACCTGGCAAGCCCTCGAAGGGCTGTTGCTTCTAATTTAAATTCTCATTTCTTATTCTATTTTGAGATCCTCTCTGGGATTTTAGGAATGTTGGGACGTGCCAGTTGTGAAGCCCTGAGTACAAAATGGTCACGGCTGGCTGAAGGGAGGCACGCATTAATGGAAACAAATCACTTGTCAGTGAGTAGCCTCCGGCTTTTGAACAAAAGCTCACAGGGGTCAGGGGGAAGACAGGCTTGTTGACTTAAAATGCCTGAATGTGGGCTATCGAAAGACAGAGGCCCTGAGTCTCCCATGTAACTTTATAATGCGAAGTAGAGTCAGCCTTTTAAATGAGGTTAAGTACCCCGAGAGTGATGGTAAATAGAACAGGCAGCTCTTTGAGTGGATATAAAGTGTGTTCAGTACTGCCGAAAAGCTGCAAAATACAGTTTAGCTCCGAGAAGTGGATTCCATTTGGGGGACAGAGCAAATTAGAATGCAGGCTCAAGAGAGATTTAAAAGGGCCCCTACAACTAGGGAAAGAAAAAGAGGGTGGGTGGGGGTGAGGTAGGGGGAGATTGATTAAAGCCCATTGTGAGAAGCAAAATTCCAGATTGAGATCTAACAGCATCCTCACTTTTGCATCCAGTTCACCTTCCCAGGATTTGTCCCCTACTCGACCTCTTGCAGCTGAGCTCTGCGTACTTAAATAGGAAAACTGTCTGCATTTAGTACATGCTTACTTCTAAGGATTTTTCAGGCATCTAAAGATGTTTTACATATTTTTCTAAAAATCTCCCCATGAGACTCTGCAGGATGTTTCTGCATTCTTTTTAACATCTTAGTTTGTGGAAGGACAATTTCAAATTCTAGATCCTAGGTGACCCTGCCAGTCCTTTCTGAGTTTGATTGGGGGCGAGAGAAGGTGGAGGAGGGATCGGCAAAATAAATCTGAATTGAGCAACCAAGAAAATGCCATTTTGGTTTTTTTTCTTGGGTGAAGGACAAGAAAAATAAAGCCTGACTTGATATGTTGACAATGTTCCAGGTTTACTTGGTCAGAAACCAAAACCAAAAAAGAGGAGTTACAGTTATTTCAGATTTCCTGCTGCAGTGAGGTGACGTGCGTTATCAGCTTTGTCTTCCATGTCTGTTTCGTCCTGCTGTTTGGCTCCACAGCTTCTGACAGGATTGAGATGAGGGAAGAACTTCTACATCCAAAACGCCTGCCAGAACTCCCTCAGGCAAGTAGGAAAAAATGGTTTCTTTTCAAGAGCTTTGCATGTTGAAGAGACAATGGGTCCCAGAGTGATTGGATTATTTAGCTTGACTGAAGATAAAGCTGCTGGAAGTTTTCAAATTTGAGTCTCATACCCTTTATACATGAAAATCACGGACTTGTGTCTATTCAAAGCTATGGATTTCCATGTTACTAGATTTTCCTTTTTCTTTAGACAGAAAGTGCTAAATATTTAAAGGCTTAAAATGGCCAAGAGATTCATAAGCAGGCATTCCAAAGTAATTTCATTCCATTCTAAAATTGGGAGTGGGGAAAATCCAAAGAACCAAAACAAGTTTTTAAAAAGAGCACTGATGTTGGATCAGGACTTTTCTTTGATCTTTCATGAGTCCTAAGAGGAGGTGACTCACACCCTTCTCCCCAGGTAGAGGTGATAAAAGTAGGTCCCAGAGAAGGAGCCCCTTCCCCAGAATACACAGCACAGGAGAATGGGCTTTGGGCCTCTGAGCCTGTTTCACCATCGGAATGCAAACTGTGATTCTGGGAATGTAAATTGCATGGATGATAATTTCATACTTTTGCTTTTAGAAAAAGCATTCAGGAAATGTGCCTCAGGCATATTTAGTTGTTTAAAAAACGAAGAATGTCGCATATATGGTTTGGCCACCTACTTGGCATGGGTAACTTAATATAGCAATGGTTATTTTTCTATGGGCCAGAATGCCAAATTGGATAGTCGAATAGTTCGTGGGTATGTTTCAAAAAGAAACATCTATATTCTATATTAAACAGCTCTCTGGAGGAACAACAAAAGCAGAATAGTATTCATTTGCTAGAAGGCAAAGAATTTTGGCTAGGGCACTTAAAAAATATATCTATTAACGAATCCTAAGCCCCTTAATCAAGTACTACACTAGTGCCCTGAGCAAATTGTACTTGGTCCAGTGGTCTTCTCCCCCAGGCCCCAGTTAACTGCCTAGAGCATTTTCTGGCTGGGCGTTGGTGTGCATAGATATGTTGGCTTTTTATGTAAATGTTCTTCTTTGTGCTTTCTTCTCCTAACCACATGTCTTGGAGTTCACTCCATGTGCATATATATCCATCTATCTTGTCCTTAAGTGGATGGAATATCTTTTATTTAATAACTCCCCTGTTGATGAACACTTAGGTTATTTCCAAGCCAAGTGAACAAAAAATAAATGCATAAAAACTCCTTTGAATTTGCAATTCTCTGAGGCAGGGAATTTTAATATATATTTCTTATTTGTCTAAGTTTCATTTTCTGTGAATTGTCTATTTTGCCCACTTTTCTATTCACCGTTTGCACAATTCTTATGGTTTTAGAGGCATTCTTTATACATGCTGGATACTGTTTTTTTTTGTTTGTTTGTTTGTTTGCTAAATATTTCCTCTAGGTCTATCTGTTACTTCTTTAAATGTTTCAGAGCAGCTTTCTTTTGCATGTAAACTTGAGAATCAGCTTGCCAATTCCAACTAAAAATTTTCTTTCGATTTGGATTATGATTCTGATTGAAATGAATTTTTTCAATCAAAAAAAATTCAAAAAAAGTTTGGGGGGAAATCTCTATGATTTAAGCTGTCCTTTATGAGAGGTATGTCTCACCACTCATTCAAAATTATTTTCTTGAAAGTTCTGTAGATTTCTGAAGGATAATCTCTATTAGGCTAAGAAAATATTTTCTATGAAAAATTGAATGAGAATTGCTTTTTGTTTTTTTTATTAGGAAAAGGTATTGAATATAAAAAAATATTTCTTACATCTGTTAGGATCGAATCATGTCCCACAAAAGATGTGTTCAAGTCCTAAACCCCCAGTCCTGGAGCTGTGACCCCATTTTTATAGACAACCTTTGAAGATGCTATTATTAGTTGAGGCATGGCCAAAAATGTTACAGGATGGCTCTGGGTTCTGGGCTTCTAGGTTCTTGGCTTGGGTCACATTAAAAAAATTTAAGGACATGCCGTAAGGTAGGCAAAGGAGTAAAGAGTTTAAGAAACAAGAAAATGAGAAAAGTACAGAGTCCCAGGCATGGACCGCAGGCAGGGTAAGTTGCGGGCATGGGATCCCAGGTCAGAGTTTTTATTAAATATGTTTGATGTTCTGATTGGTGCCCCACCTGTCATTTCTCAGGGGGCCAATGGTGAGGCTTTTTGAGGATATCCGGGGTTTTCCCTCTCATTCCAAATGAGATTCTCATGACTGGGATCTCGCAAGATCCCTCAGGAGGTTTGCAGGCGGGGCCTCACGGTCTTGTGGTTTGTCGGCCATGTTGTCTGCCGGCCATGTCGTCTGCCAGCCTCAGCTGCCTTCCCCCTTTCACTATATTAACCTCCTTCAACATAAATGCGGGCAGGCCTTGGTTCATTGTGGCCAGAGTTCTTATAAGCAAAGGAAACAGGACATGGAAGTAGAAGCCAGAGTAGGAGAAGCCAAACAGATTGATCACTGTGTGATGGAGGGGAGCCATCACAGGAATATTACAGATTTTGGAGAAAACTTGGCCTTACTGACATTTTGATTTTAGACTTCCAGCCTCCCAAACTGTGAGCCAATAAATTCCTCTAATTTGAGCCAACCAGTGTGTGGTATTTATCCCAGCAGCCATGGCAAACTCAGACAGTACCCACTGAGAGAATCATATGGTTTTTTTCCTTCTTTGTCTGCTAAGGTGATGAAGTCTAATAACCGATCTTCTGATATCAAGCCATTCTTACGCTTCAGGATAAGCCCTAATGGTTCATGACATTTTACTTCTTTAGTACATAATTAGAATCCATTACCTAACATTTTCTTTAGGATTTTCACATCTATGTGCATAAGTCAAATTAGTATGTGCTTTTTTCGTGTACTGTCACTATGCAGTTTGGGAGATCACATTAGCTTCATTAAATGAATTGGGAAGTATTCTTCTTTCTCCATTCACTGGAAAAACTATATATGAAATGGGAATTATTTATTCCTTGGAAGTTTGGTAAAACCCATCTGTACTCTCTGAGCCTGGAGCTTAAGCAGTTATCTGTACTCTCTGAGCAGAGCTTTTGAAGAGAGGATTCTCACAGTAAGCTGCATATTTAGTCAGCTAATAAACTGCTTTCTTTTCTAATTCTACCAACTGTTTCCATGATTTGAGGTGAATGCTTACCAGAAGTTAGGTGTGTTTGCTCCCAAATGTATTGATGGCAATTGTACCTGTTTGCAATTACCTAACTTAATATTATATAAACTGATGGAATAAGTGAAAAAAAAAATCAGTTTTCATTTCTATGAGGCAAAGTTGAGTGCTTAAGAAGGACTAGATAAGGTTGACTCATGAAATTAAATGGTTGTGAATTCAGTGTACAAATGCAACTGGAAATGACTGGGGAGAGAGCAGGTTGAAATCACAAATATCTAGAGCCTTGCTACTCAAGGTGTGGGCCATGGACCAGTAACAGCAGAATCGCTTAAAAGCCTGTTAGAAATGTAGAATCTCAGGCCCCACTCTAGACCTGCTAGCTTAGCGCCTGCATTTTAGCAAGATTCCCAAGTGGCACATACATGCGTTAAAATATGAGAAGCTCTCTGTGTCAAAAGATGCCACGATCAAATTGCATCCAAGAGTTTTAACATTCTCATTCTGTCGTTTTAAAATCAAAACTGGAGGCTGTCGATGATAAACTATCCGTGTGGGGGTTTATGTAAGAAAGATGATGTGGAAATTCAATCAGCAGACCCATTTTCAAAGAAAAGGCCTCGACCCTACGTTAAAAGATCCGTGAGTGAATACATGTGTATGTGTTTTCAATTAAAGTAAAATGTTTGAGAACTGTAATGATATATATACATTTTATGATTCCCACTTTAACACACTTTTTCTCTTAACTGATGGATGACAGGTCCTGGTTGTATAAGAGGGCTTCTACTATAATTTATGCTTTCTTGGAATATCTTTAGTTTCATCTAGAGTCTCATAAATGTTGGCATAGAGTTGAATTCCATTATAATCTTTTTTCATAACTGTAGTTATGGACACTTTTTCATTTCTAATGTTTTTATATGTGTCTTGTTGTGGATTCTTTTTACTTGTTCAGAGTGATCAGAGATGTATTTAAATTACTTTTAATTTCAAAGCACTATTGTCAATTTGTTTGTATTCACTTTCACTGATGTTTGCTTTTACTTTTATTCTTTTTTTCTTCCTACTTTCTTTGGGTTTATTTTATTATTCTTTTTCTGTCTCTCTTGTTTTCTAATGCTACAAATTTTCCTGTGAAAATCGTTATGTCCACATCCTTCAGGTTTGGTATGTGGTACTCTCATGGGCATAAATTTCTAGGTGCATAATTTAAAGATTTCATTTTCATTTCCTTTTTATTTTAAAGGGTGTTTGTAAAACCCCACATAGAACCATTTTGGCCAGCTTTTGGATATTAATACCTAAATATTTTGGAGTCTGTTCAGAGAAGATAGCCTATATAATTTCCACAGTTTAGAATTTATTAAGATGTTGTTTGTGTGCTACTTTAGAAAAAAAATCTGTGACAGTTTCATTTGCATTTGAAAAGAAAGGATGGTCTCTGCTGGGCATAAAAAAAATGTGTCTGCATGCAGAGATTTATATATATGTATAACCAAGCTTATTAATTATGCTATTCCAATATCCTACATCCCTTCTTATATGTTTGTCAAACATGGCAAACACAGTTAATTGCTCACCCTGCAATCATTCCACTCCACTTCTATTTGCTCACATACCCTGTTTTTTTTTTTTTTGGGGGGGGGGCGCAGCTAGCAATATGCTCAGGTTGGACATGAGTCCTGATTACATCTAATTCAGCATCTCTCAAAAGGACTTTTCTGACATTTTTGCTCTGGCCCCTTCCATCCTGGAATGCAGGATGGAGCTGTGGCAGCCATCTTGCCACCATTAGGCATCTCAATTCATTTTAATAGTTTATTTGCCTGCCACTCTTTGTGTAGTCTTCATGTTCCTCTTGATTTATCTTTATTTTGCTGGTTGACATCTCTTTTTAGAAAAAAAAAATGTTATTTTGTTTTTCTGATACTCCCTGTATTCTATCTTTTAGAAATTGCTCAAAAACTCTCCTACTCCCATGGCACTCTTCCATTTTTCTGCATAATTAATGATTTATTCTTTTTAAAATTTCCTTTTTGTCACTTTATGGGAGCTAGAGCTGAAATGAGGGCAGATGTATGAGCTCTATCAGTCATCTTAATTCAACATCAAAATTTCTAACAGAAAATATGATTAATTAATTCACTCTTTTGAAATCTATAAGGAAACACATGGTTTTCATATGATTCCATCTTGGCTCAGAAATATACTAACTGCAATTATGCTTTGTTCTGTTTTGCTTTTTCCTCTAGCCTATGCTGTACGTTCCTTATTCTCTAGATCTTCTTCTGCTGCGTTTTAAAATACATGCTCCAGTGTAAACAAAACAGTAAAGCACAATTAGACATCACACCCAGAGACCCAGCTTGGAGTCAAATAGCTCTTCAGTTAGATTTGTATCACAGTCTATGGAGGCCGTCCCTTATTCCATTAGACACTGGAGCCAGTGCCTCCCCATTCCCCATGAAGCCCAACGCAAGCCACTTAGCATGTCCGTACTTCGGATTCCGTAGCTGTAAAGTGAAAACAAGAATAGTTCTCCACAGTATCATGACGGTTAAATCACGTGTAAAGCATAAGGTCGCCAGCACTCCGCAAACACCCTACATGCATTGCAATACCTACTATCACCTTGACCTCCGTGACACCCTTTCCCATGACCAAACTCATTCCAAGCTGAGGTCCAGAAACTTCAACCATCAGGATTCTCCAGGAACAAATGAATACGCAGGGAAAAATAAATCTCAAAATGCAGTTGACTACAGATAAGCAAAACACAGGCACATACTAATCAAACTACATGCTAGTGCATGTGTGTGTGTGTGTGTGTACATGTCTGTTCATATTTTATATGTGTGTGTTATGTAAATGTGCGTGTTTGTGTATGTGTATAAAGTGCATGCATGTGTGCGTGATCACATATGTGTGCTTATATATGTTTGGGGGAATGGCGTCAGGGTATAGAGCCAAATATCTCATTCCTGCAAACCGACCTAAATCCCACAAAGTTTTCTCAGTTCACAGAAATCACTAACAACTTTTGTCAAATACGGTATGCTGAGACTCCTCCAAAGGGATGGTCGGATTAGCATAAATATTACATTTGTAGGACTGTTCAAATTGAGCTTCTCCCTCAAGAGATGGCAACACAATTCTTGAAATATTTATGTCTGACAAATTTATATCACATTTAAATAAAATACCGAGACAATTCAGTTAAGTGACTGACAGCTGGGGACAGAGGGACATGGGTTCTAATTTCTTCTTAAAAGAGAAAAGTTTATTCCTAAAATATTTATGGATCAATTTCCCAAATTGCTTTATAATCTATAGATGAAATTGCCCTTTAAACATCTTCCATAATATTAATATCCTTTTGAAGCCATAATCAACTTTTTTTCCATTTATTTCATCAATTTTCCAAGTTGGCATGTGTCATAGGCTTCCCCTTCAATTTTTCTTTCCCCCCAAATTATTCTAAAATTCAATTATGACCTAATATTTTGTACTTTCTGTAATTGGTGAAGCTGCCTGTAGAAAGTCAGACAGAAATTTGAGGATTACATTCATTATCTATTTTGTGATACAGGCTTCTTAGAGAAGCAAGAATATTTTAATTGTAAATGCAACCTACATCTTCACATAAAAAGTCCATATGTTAGTCAGCATTCTTCAGGGAAACAGAACCAACAGGATATCTATATGTGTAAATATTAAGAGATTTATTATAGAAATTGGCTCATGTGACCATGGGGATTGGCAAGTCCAAATCCCATAGGACAGGCCACAAGTTGGAAATTGATGACGGTGGCATTGAATTCCCCAGAAGTAGGGGCAGAAATTCTTCTTTATGACTTATGAAATGCTCAAGTCTGGTTTTAAGATGTCCAGCTGCTTAAATGGGCACAACAGACAATGCTGAGGGCAATCTCCTTTGTCAATTGTAGATGCAATCTGCTGTAGATGCATTCAACTGATTATAGATGCAAATCCATCTACAAAATATCCTCACAGTAACAATCAGGCCAGTGGTTGCTTGACCAAATAACTGGACATCATAACCTAGCCAAGTTGACACATGAAATTTACCATCATAGGCCATTATACATGAAATGGCATTGTCTTGCTTGTATTTTAATGACACTTCACACATAGTATCCAGATACATACCTAATGCCAATAGAAGGTTCCAAGTCCATCACAATATCTGTCTGTGTTCCATTGCAAAGAACAGAGTTCCCTTGAGCCAACTTCCAGGAGGCAGGGGTCTATTGCAGGGTTTTAGTATAAAGCTATTGGGATGGCTGGCAGAACATTGCTGCAGAGCTGAGTTCACAAACAAGCTATTGCCTGATCTGGAAGCCACGACTACAGCTGCCAACTCTGGGAGCATGCTGCATATTCCACCATCTGGAACAGCTAAATGGACCCCTCACCACCTTGCCTTGATCCCCAAGGGACAGACCTGGACAAGACCTTTACCATGATTGCACAGAGAACCACACACCTCCATGCTGGCCAGTGAAAATCAGAGTTTCACCCACTTCTGTCTTCCAAACCCCGCAAGAGAGCCTCTGGAGCCCCCACTGCAGGGATATCTAGCAAGGGTCAACCTCTCAGCCTCTGCCATTTGGCAAGGGTGATGGACGGAGGAGGACCGAACGGAGGTCTATGCTTGCCCAACTTACCCCCACATCCACATTCTGGGGGGCACGCAGAATTGCTGAGGCATCAGAGCTCCTCCCACCCTCCAGGAGACTGCAAGGACCTAGGTGAATGCCAGTGTAACTTGTAGGAGGCAGTGGTCCTAACACGTCTGGAAGTTACTTTAGATCATCTCTAATCATGGTGTCCAACGTGTGAACACTGCATTCTAAAAACGTGTCTGTGTACTGATCTCTGCTGTGAGTGGAAAATACACCCAGATTTGGAAGACTTGGTATGAATCAAAGAAGGTGAAACACCTCACCAATCATTTTTACATTGATTCCAGGTTGAAATGGTAATATTTTGGATAGATTGGGTTAAATAAAATGTATTATTTTAAAATTAACTTCATCTGTTTCTCTTTTTTTTTTTTTTCTTTTTCACTTTAGAAATGTGACTACTGAGGAATTTAAATTACCTATGTGGTTTGTTTATTTCTATTGGACAGCACTTGGCCAGAAGGAACCAATCATTCATTTGACAAACATTTAGTAAGAGTCTAGGCATTTTGGCAGGTTTTGAAATATTATAGAGATATATCTAAGGTACAATCTCAACATAACCCCAAGGGGCTTATAGTCAGGGGAAACACGTGTGTGTGTGTGTGTGCGTGCGTGTGTATTTAAATGGGCACATGCAGACAGACTATAGTTAACAATGCAAAGTGTCAAATGGAAAGTGCCTGCCTAGCTGGCTTATGGGATCTTTGAGACAAGAGACCCATCTCACGCTAAATTAACTGATAGAGTAAAGAGGTGACTGGAAACAAAACCAATATACAAAAGACAAGAATATTTTCTCCTTTTAGTAGTAACTAGTTTTCTCATCCCCAAAATGTAAGATCCCTAGAAAAATTAATTTTACAAGAAAGATTTCAAAACACACCTGAAGGAAACTACAAAATCTCTTTGTAGGGTATAAATCAATTCTCAAATAAGTGGAGAGACATCCTATGTATCTGGAGAGGAAATTTCAGTATCTTAAAAATATGAATCTCTGAAAAACATATATACATATATTTATATATAACTATATTTTGTAATTTTTATGTTTAATATAACATGGACAACATGAATGGCAACATTTGAAACAGTAACTTTTGCATCCGCCTGGGTGATTGAGTGCCACAATGAATAAAGTCCCTCCATTAACTCATAGTGGACATGAAAGCATGAGCAAGAAGTAAACACTACAACTTTCGGCCACTTGTTACTCTGTCATAATCAGCACATCCTGACTGATCCATCAACCTAAACCTGGTATCTGCCTTTTAGAAATTCATAGTTCCATAAAGGAAAGTATACATATAGACAACAGGGGTCAATACACATTGAAAGGCTAAGGCTAGAAGTACAGAGAAAGGAGAAACGAATTGAGTTGCAGGAGAGGTCGAGAAACTTCCTAGAGGAAGGTCCCATTTGATGGAGCTCTTGGTTGAGCTGAAGAGGCAGGCTCCTGCACAACCAACCAGAATGTAGGGTGATGGATGCAGGAGAGAAGATGGGGAGAGTGCAGTGGTGCCAAAGACGGAGTGTGAGGCTGTCTGATGGGGAAGGGAAAGTCTCCCAGGAAACCAGCATTCAAGATACCAGTGAAGAGGTGGAGACAAAGGGGAAAGGCATTTCAACTGCGTCTTTAATTTCTATATCTCCACTATCCAGCATAGCACCCCTAACATCACATGTTCCCACTAAAGGTTTGCTGAGTGAGTGAGTGAATGAGTGAATGGATTGAGAGGCAAATTCCAGAGCCAAGAGAGAACATAGAGCGGAAGGGTTGGTGCTAAGAAAGGGAAATAACAAGCTTCCACTGCAAACCCCTCCAGTTGAGGCTGTCCTTTTCACAGAGTCAGGAAGCAAGGGTCCTGCTCAGCCTTGACTTCCCACTCCACATGACTTCTCCTATCCTACTTCTTCTCTCCAACTCTCAGCTCTTTTGAAGCCTATGCCATGCCCTCTTCCTCTCCTTGTGGCTGTCCACTGGTGACCAAAGCTCCCCACTGCCTTCACCCTTTGCCCATCTCCATTCATAGAAAGATGTGAGCTTCTGGCTTCCTCTCATCCCTACTTTTGTCATGATCTGTACATAGATGGGTCAAAGTGATACCAGTTGAGTCATCCCGGACAAGAACTTGACTAGTCCATCGCTGCCTGTTTCCTACTAGGCAGACTGGAATCAGTTTTCCATTCTTGATCAGATTCCTAGTCTGCCATCAAATATTTACCAGTGTGCATGTGTTTGCTGAGCCTCAGATGGTTCTCTAAGAGATCCCAGGATCTACAGCTGTAAACATTTACCCTTCATAGGAAAGGATCCTGAAGACCTAAAGCCACAAAGTCAATGGCTTCATTCTTGAGTCATGTAAACACCCAGAGGAGAACTCCTGGGCTATGCCTGAGCTCATGCCCTTAGGAAATGTTATCTGAGCAAAAGAATCATCTTTGGAAAACTTAGTGTGTGAACTTGCCTTAGGATGAGGCTCACCGGTCACGTCTGAACCCTGTGTCCATGGCAGGAGGACTATTTTGGGCAAAGGAATTCTGAGTTAACTTTCAGGCTTTTGGGTGTCTGCAGAACTGGTCATAAATCAGTAGGAAAGATATTGTCTTATTTTATAGGATCCAAAATATCCAGTATTATTAAACACAGCTGTTTATATCTATAACATATATAATCTATCAATCATCTATCTATCAATTATCCATCCATCCATCCATCCAGAAAACATTTCTTTCTGCTCTAGTACTGTTCTACTTGCTTGCCAATAAATATAAGGCCTTAATATTCTACTTCCTTGACATACCAAAAAAAAAAAAAAATGTCTGGAATTGTCTTCTATTCAGCAAAACAAATAAGACCCCATAGCTACACCAAGCTTTGAAGTGGGCTTCACCCTCAAACTCAAAATAAGGTATCTGACAGTCTTCAGGAACTCTTCCTGGTCCATACTTTTCTGCCCAACCAAAAAGACCACAACTTCCAGAAAAATCAGTTGCTCATCTTTCCCAACTTCAGAAGCTTCAGCAGCACCAACTGATGTCACAATCTGCCTGACTTTTCAGAATGTTCAGAGACGCAATTTCTTGAGTAATATATTTCCCCAGAACACAGAAAATTACAACATCATGATTCACTCCTGTAACAAGTATATTGAGCAACTATTATATAATCCAAGCATGTGTTAGGCACTGGGGACTTAATAGTTGCCCTCCAACTATTTCCAGTCTACTGAAGTAAATGCCTCATGTGTGCTGATAAGTAAAATGCTTTGGGAGAAAATGAAAGGGGCACTTCGGCCAGTGTAGGAGTGCGAGAGAATGCTTCCTCCAAGAAGCGACATCCCAGTGGAAATTTTCAGGATGAAGAGGAGTTCACCCAGTGAGTCAGGAAAGGAGGCAGGGGCAGAAAGGACTGCTCTTCCAGTCAGAGCGCATGGCCCAGGCCCACCTGGGAGAAATAAAGTCCTCAGGGCCACAAATGGCCTAAAGGAGGTGTCCTTCCTAATTCCAGGCAAAAGATCCTTCATGCCAAAAATTTACAAAGCTACAAGGAACACTTGCCTCCTCCTTTGCAGGACAAAGACGATCTCTTTATCTGAATCTGTTTGTTTGTTTAAGTTCAGCATCGGTCTGTAAGAAGTTTTGAGGAAATTAAAGAGCAGCATACAAAATCAGAGGCCGGCTGGATCTTCAATGCATCTTGTTCATTATACACATACATATATACTCTACTTGGAAATAAGAACAAGCAATTTGGGAACCTATTTCAGGAAACTCTTCTAACAGGTGCAAAATTGCTCATCAGGCAAGAGATGAATCATTTTCGGTTATACTTTACTGCATTCAATAGGGGTAAATGTCTTTCAACAAATTTACACACGAATGCCTTCACACAACAGCCAGAATATGTACCTACAAAATATCAAGGATCTACTTTTCTTACTTTTCCTTTCCTTTCTTTTCTCTTTTTTCCTTTGTCTTATTGTTTTGGTTTTTTTTTCAAGTGCTTGCATTCATTCAGGAACAAGCAAATAATCCAACGAAGGGGAATTAGGGAGGACTTCCTGAAGGAAGGGACATTTAATTTGTGATTTAAAGAATCATCATCAAATGGGGGAAGCGCTTTGGAGGCTTCGAATATGAGGCTTCAAATAAACATGAGAAGATAAGAAGGTTCTGGGCACCTGTGACAATATGGACTAGTTCAGGGGTATTGCAGATTAGCGTCCCAGGCGGTGTGTTTTGGGAAGGAGAGAGGGCAGGCTAAGGCAGAATATAGAGATGCCTGAGTCTGCAGACAGCAGAGAGCTGCCAGGGGTTTACCCAAACATAACATGATCCAAGATGTTATTAAAAAGATCCTGCTGCTAGCACTAAGGTGGGAGGATAGCTGGAGGTGGGATGAATGAGGCTCATTAGAAAAGTTCAGGCAAGAAATAAGGGAACCCCGTACCCTCCCCAGGGGATTAGAGTTTCCCACTCCATGGGGAGCATGCAGGAGCTCAATGGGCCGCCACTTCAAACTGTCATGTCAGAATAGCCCAAACAGCCTCTCCTTTCTGAGACGGCCACACGGTATTTCTATTTCCTGTATCCAAACACAAAAATAATTCGTGAAAGAAAGCAAGGGGCAAAGATATGCATTCTCTTAAATCCCATAAACTAAGATCGTTGCATTAACCTTGGTAGAAGAGCATTTTAAAGAAAATAACTAAGCCTTTGTATTTTTGTTCTGGTGACTCCTAGAAGATTAAATATACCCCATACCTACATAATTTTCATTTCGAAAGACAAATTCTGTTCCTCGGCTTAAATATGAGGATGGCATACATTAATATTTATGTAAAATCAAACACCCCAGGGTAACAGTGTATGTCCTTCTCCATCCATCAGTCCTGCCTCCCCAAAACTGTTCCTGTGTAGTCCCCCCACAGGGCGTCTGGGCTGAGCCTGCACCTGCTGTACCTGACAGAAGGCAGCAGAAGCTTCTGAGCCTCACTTTTAAGAAGGGCATGTATTTTCTGCTCTTGTGCTCTTGGGAGTCCCTGAGTGACCATATAAGACAGGGGTTGGCAAACTGGGGCCTGCAGGCTGAATTTGGTCCGCTACCTGTTTTTTATTATCCAAATACAGCGATGCCCATTCTTTTCTAGATTGCCTGTGGCTGTGTTTGCTTAGATGTAACAGAAGAGACCCTATGGACACAGAGCCTAAAATATTTACTATCTGGCCCTTTACAGAAAAGCCTGCCCATGCCCATCGACCTGCTGGAGACCATGGAGAGGCCCTGGATTGCAAGAAGAGCGGGGTCCAGCTGTTTCCCCCATCTACTCACAGCTCCATTGATCCCTGGCTGGTCGCCAACACACAACATCCCAAGAAGAACTGTCCAGCCAATCCTAGGCTACCCACCACACTAGGATAACACAATGGGTTGGGTTTTTTTTGTTTTTGTTTTTTTTACCGGGAGGTCCCGGGGATCAAACCCAGGTCCCTCCATATGGGAGATGGATGCCCAACCATTTGAGCCACATCCATCCCCCCATAATAGGTTGTTTTGTTTTTTGTTTTTTTTTAGAATAAAAACTAGCATTCAGTAAATATCTTAATAACTACTGCCTATCATCATCATCATCATTAGAACCACCACTAACAATAATTGTTGTTATTAGGACTTCTTTACAACACCTGTCTCAATCTAAAATCCCAAGGAATTAGCTTTTTTTAAAAATAATTTTTATTTTTTGTTTTTAAAGAAGTTTTAGATTACATAAATGTTACATTGAAAATTCCCAATACCTCACCCTTTTCTCCTCCCACACTTTCCCCCATTAACATCTTTCATTAGTGTGGGTACATTTGTGATGATTGATGAACACATATTGAAGCATTGCTACTAACCATGGTCTATAGTTTGCATTATGGTTTATACTTTGCACGGCACAATTTTATAAGTTTTGACAAAATGTGTAATTGCTGGTATACATCATTGTAATGTCATGCAGAATGATTCCAATGTGCCAAAAATGCCCCATGTTATACCTATTCTTCTCTCTCCCTCCCACAATGGATTCTTTAAAAAAAAAACAAAAAACAATTTATTGCAGTATATCATTCATACATGAACATACATAAACTATAAGTGTTCAGTAAACATCATGATCTTACAAAACAAACATGCATAACATCATACAGGGCTCCCACACATCACTCCCCCACAAACATCCTGCATTGTTGTGAAACATTTGTTAACAAAACATGAAAGAGCACCGTCAAAGTATTACTACTAACTATAGTCCAAATCTTCCTTCCCTATACATTTTTTTAAGGATTTATTTATTTATTTATTTACTTTCAACCATTTTTACACCCCCCCACCCTGTTTTTGCTGTTTCTGTGTCCATTCGCTAGGCGACTCTGTGCCCATTTCCTGCCCTCTCTTCTCATCCTTCTCCTCCTGTCTTCACTGGGATTCAATCCTCGGAACCTCCAATGAGGGAGAGAGGCATCCTACCGCCTGTGCCACCTGAGTTCCTGGTTTTTCAGTGTGTCTCGTCCTGGCTTTCCCTTGTGTCACTCTCCTATTATGTCATCATCTTGCTGCGTGGCTTGCGGGGCCTGGCAGAGCACCTGTACATGGGGCTTGGTGGCCCACATGCCTTCCATATTTTTCTTTTTTAAAATTTTTACCGGGAGGTCCCAGGGGTCAAACCCAGGTCCTTCTATATGGGAGAAGGGACGCCCAACCACCCGAGCCACATCTGTCCCCTTACTATATCTCTTAAGGCTGACCAAAGATACCCAAAGTTACAGTCTTTTCCCATACAGGATGGTCATATAATAAATCAGGCTTAGTTTATCATCAGCATTCTAAGAACCAGACCTAGGGAGAAAAACTAGGTCTGGGGACACATGCATGGTTTCTAATATAGCAAATATTTAGCCTACACTGATTATCACAAAATCAGGACAGCAAGAATATTCGTAACAATGGATTCTTTAAGCCATAAAATACAGAGTTCCCATATACCACCTTATTTTTAACACCTTGCATTAGTGTGGTGCATTTTTCTAATTCATGAAAGAACATCTTCATAACTGCATTATTAACTATAGTCAATTGTTTACAATAGGGGTGACTGTGTTGTAGTATGTTTTAAAAAAATTTTTATGCTTCAAGTCACTAAATTTTAGATGGTTTATTACACAGACATATAACTGGAATATACCCCCCACACACACACTCACACTCACAAAGAACCCTATTGGGCTCTGAATGTGACAGTGGAACATGAAAGGAGCCCCTCTGTAGAGTTAAACATGAAACCGCGGTTGAATTAGTTCCTGAAGCTGCCCAATAGCAAAATGTAGCTGAGAGCAGAGTTTTTCTGGAGAAATATGATAACTCATCCTGAAACCAGCTATTAAACCACAAGACTTCTGTTTCCTACACCGTGTACGTCACCCCAACTCTCCGCAACAGTTCGACCACATTTTAGTTTGTGGGTTTTTG